>VZTU01000768.1:259083-644539 GCA_013400835.1 Zapornia atra
TCGCCAACGTGAGTCCTTTCCCATGGAGCTTCAGCTTTTCACCAGCTGCCTCAGTGTGGGTCACTTCTATGGGGTGGAGTCATAAATCATAGAATGTCTCTCAGTCTCTCAAGCCCAGACTGCTCCAGCCTGGTCCCCCAGGGGGTCACAAGGCCCCCTCCAGCAAACCTGCTCTGCAAGTGCTGGCAGAGGCTTGCCCCAACGTGGGTCACCGCATCTTCTGTATGTCTCCCCCTGCTCCAGTGTGGGGCCTCTCCATGGGCTGCAGGTGGGGTCTGGGCCTTTTCCATGGGCTGCGGGGGGACACCTGCTCTGACATGTGTTTCTCCATTTGCTGCAGGGGCATATTTCTCTCTGGCACCTGGGGCACCTCCTCCCTCCCCTTCACTGGCCTTGGTGTCTGCACAGCTCCTTACATCTTCTCACTCCCTCCTCTGGGGGCAAAAAGCAGCCGCATGCATTTTTTTTCCTAAATGTGATTCCCAGAGGCACTGTGACCATCACTGATGGACTTGGCCTTGGTCAGTGACTCCAGCCTTGAGCTGGTGTTTGCTCTCTGGGGCTTGCAAAGAGCTCCTGTCTGCTTCTTGCAGAAGCCACCCCTGCAGCCCCCTCTTCCCCACGTGCACTGCTGGTAGGCTTCACAGTGAAACTGCAGTTTTCTGCAGTGGGGCTATGAGCAGAGATCCTGCACTCTTCTGCAAAATAATCCCCTTGAACATACATGGTGTGTAAGGCACCGTATAGCTTACACCTCCCATTGTAAGTAAGTTTGCCAGTCTCTGCCCTGCAAACAAGATTAGTCTTTTCTGGGTTTTTGGTTTGGGTTTTTTTTTTCCTATGCCTCTACACTGACCAAGTATTTTTAATGGGTTGAACTTTCTCTCCTCACTGAAGGCAGTCTGGTTTAGCTAGCAAACAGCCTTCACTCCATCCATTCCTCAGTCACCGAGGTTATCTGCAGACTCATCACTGCAAGCTCATCACTGCTCGTGGCTTTCCATAAAGCAGATCAGTTCTGATGGTAGGAGAGGATACCCTCAGTTTCAAAGAGCACCTTGATACTAACAGAGCTACCCTCCAGGTCTTGTCTTCACCACTTCCCACTGTTGGCATGTTTCGTAGAAGAGGGATGGGTGATGGCATTGCTGAAGCTTGTGGCCCATCCTGACTCTCTGCAGCTCTCTGTAGCACATGAAAGGCAAGAGTGGGTGCCTAGAGCAGCATGTCCTCACTACACCTCTAATCCATCTCGACCCCGATGAAGTACAACCCAACAGTGGACTGCAGCAGCCACATTTGGGCTGGCTGTAATGTGCAAACAGCCCTGTGACCTGAGTTGCAGTAACTCCTTGGTGCAAGTGGAAAGTGGGATTACAGCACAGACCAGACAAGCATCCCCTCCCCAAACAAGCAAAACTGTCCTCCACAGGTGGCTGCAGGCTTCCCAGGCTGGCTTAAGGCAATGACTGGAGTCAGAGAGTGCCTATCACTTCTGGAGGGCTTGTGATTTTCATTCCTTGGGCACAGGATCTTTGCAAGTCTTTACAAAGGCCATGGAAAGACAAAAGGATAGCAGATGGAACACTTCTCTTAAGGATGGGGAGAAGATGGGAGGTACTTTCTTCTGGCCCTGGCTGGTCCCATTGGTAGAAGCAGGAAGAGGTCCAGCACTGAGGCATCTGGAGAACATGATTCTTCTCAAAACCAGTTTTGGAGCAAGAGAGAAGCTTTGCAGCAGGAGACAGGCAGTGCTGCTGAAGCCTGACGCTAAGAAAGGCAGAAACACCCTAAGGTTGTAGAGAAGATAACATATTTTTGGTGTTCTTTTAATTTTGCACCTGAACTGTGGGCACAGCCAGGGTCTGCCTCTGCCATCCCCGGGGTGCACCCAGCCATGCCAAACCCTTAGCTGAGGCTTTGGGCTAACCAACGATTGTCCTCTCCCCACACTGAACACATTCCCATGGCCAAATACATCCACGCAACAGAGCAGGAGGATTTCCCCACCTGGGTCTGCACCGAGATGCTGCCAGTGTCTTATTTGGGAACACCTTGTCTGGCAAGCGTGGTGTGGGGAGGGCAGCTGTGAGGGGTGCACTGGACTGCTGCCAGGAGGGATGTAACACCATGGAGCAGCCTGGGTTTCCTGGATACACCCTGTCTTGCAGCTATCTGCAGCTCACAAGTGTTTGGGTCGGGAGTGCTGCGAGCACAGAGCCTCAGCCCGGCCTCTTTCTGGCAGACTTGTTTATCTGGGTGTTACATTGCTGGAGGCCAAGGCTTAGTTTCTGTTGTACTTGTGCCAGTGTACACAACCCTGGCAGCTTTCGGCACATAGGAGGAGTGTCATTTTATCCCAAGTCTCCCTCGGGAATTGATAACTGTTTAACAGAAGATTAGGGAGAGGATGGAGTGACTGGAGGGGTCCCAGCATAGGGGAAATGTACCCTGGGAGCAGGAAGAAAAGGCTGGACAGTGTATGTGAACAATAAACTGGAGTGCTTTAAATTTTTATTTTTATGATTTGGTGGTGGTGGTTAGCTCCAGACTAGGATTAATGAATCCCCTGCAGCTATTCTGCTTTGACTAGATCTGGCAAAGATTATATTAGAGAGAAAGGGGATGGGGGGAATGGAGGAAGAAAAAGCACCACTTGTCAGCATGCTTATACAGATAGGAGCTAAAAGGTGTAACCTGATGAGACATCTTTCATTTCAGACAATGCAAGCCCTGCGCAGTCCCTCTGGGTCTCTTAAACAGAGATATAATAAGCTCTTTGGAGCCTCCCAAAAGTACATTGCGCTATGGAAAGTGTTAGGAGCTAATTATGCAGCAGGCTGAAGGAGCCAAAGCACAGGGCTGAAACCGAGAGTAAGTTTTGTACCCAGAGCAGCTCTGGAAAGCAGAGCTTTGTGCAGCGGGATGTAGAGCCCCAGATTTCTCTTCTTGCCATGCAGTGTGCATGCACATCCACAGTGCAACACGGGCGCTTTGTAGCTTGGCCAGTCTCACAGGACATAGCTCTCAGGGCATTTTTGAGCGGTCTTCAGTGCAGCAGAGCCACACCATCCGTGCAACTGGCAGATCAGCTGCAACAGGGTCATTTGCAAGACTTTATATAGAAAAGCATGACCTGTTTCATGAAGAACCCCTACACTGAAATCAGCTTCCCCAACCTTGGCTGATTGGGACACAGGAATTTTGCAGAGGACTTTTGGTTGCATGGTTAAATTTTCAAATATGACAAAAGCAGCAAGGCACAGGGTCAAAAGTAAGAGACTAATGTTCTTCATGTTCAGTGGTGGTGGTAGCAGCGAAACATGGAAGATATCCTACAAGCTCCTCTGCACCCAGTTCACATCTGTTCACAATTCACTGCTACCTGCCAAACAATTAAAAACAACAACCTGTTTTATTAGCTGTCACATCCCATAAAATATTTCAGGGCCCTTCATCAGCAGCTGACGCCCTGTCAATAATAGCTCTCAGGGTTAGAAAAAAAGTTCACTATGTTGTTTCAGTGTCTGGCTCTCAGAGGTTTATCTCTAGTGCCCATCACAGGAGTATTCAAGCACTAAATGCAAGGTTAACAACTTTACAATTAAGGATGTGAAAGATATATAGACACTGCTTTTCATCCCACCCCCAACTTGTTAAATACAGGTCTTACAGGCTGAATTGTTCCATGGCTGGTCCTCCAAGGAGTGGTGCTGAGCTTTTTGTGGACAAGCAGCTGGCCTTCACTTCAGTGGGAGATAATTAGACAAAAGCTAAGAGGGGCACCTCTCCCTGCTGGGAACTGGGAAAACTGGGGGATGGTGGTGGAATGCTTTTCCTTAGTTTTTTGTAGTCTAGGAAAAGAGAAGTTGGGGGAAAGATATATATCATTGCACAGAGACCAGTGGTCAGAGGCTCAGATCCATAAATGTATTTAGGAGCATAATGCTAACCAAAATGAGTGGACACAGGCATTGATGTATCTCTGTGGGTCTCTGACTAGGGACAGCTAAATACAATTTCTGCACAATAAGGATGACATCTGGCTCTGCTCAACCCTCTAAGAGTTTGTAGATCTAACCACTCATTTTCTGAAGGCTTCGTGGGAAAACCATGCCCAAGATACTCAGATGCTGCCCCTGCCTTTGCCCTTGCTTGTGGTGCTGCTGGCACTGTGCTCATGAGCTCATCGGGCATTGTGTTGTCGTTGTGGAGCCTGGCAGCCCCTGTCCTCTGACCAGTGCACCACTCCAGTAACTACAAAGTGTTTAAGGCATGCAGTCTGAAACACAACCCTAAATCTGCCCAGGCTGCCAAATTTGGCCTTTTTTACCTCCCACAAGAACAGGGAGGCTTCCCACAAACTTTCCTTACTAAAATGTGTTTTTCAGAGTTTTAAAAATCTGCATTTGCCTACGTTTGAGAATATGGGTGCCCAAGGCTGAACAAAAAAAAGTAGTCAAGGTTGAAACCAGCATTTTGAAAACAGACTTACCAGCTCTGGTTTTTAGAACTGAAGATGTGAGTGACCATGTTCTGAAAAACTGAGGAAGACATTTTGTACCTTTTCATATAAAAGAAAGAGGTGGCATTCCTTGATGTTTCTTTTTTTTTTCTTTTCTTTTTTCAAATGTGAAGCCAAGTGCAATGTAAAAGACAAATATTTTCCATGTTCTGTGTCCTACACAGGCACTCAGTGATGACCCCTGCCCCACGGATCTCACAGTTTAAATAGACCAAAGGGAGTTGAAATATCTTGTCCAAGATCAAACACTGACTTGGTGGCCAAATCTGTGAATGAGGCCCAAGCCTTTTGATTCAGAACTCCTGTCTGTTCATTCCAGCCATCTTTCCTGACCTGTTCTTTAATTTTCCACCCAGGCCATATTTTTCAGGAGGTAACTGTTTTGTTGCACAGATACTTCTATCTGGCAAAAGATAATCTGTGATTAAATCAACTGGGATCAAACAAAACAAAATGAGGAGGAAATCAGATATCAAAATCCTGTTAGACACCTCCTAAGCACCAGGAGCTGGCAATTTGTAACTGAGTGCTGCACCTCTGATCTCACAGGGGTTGCAGTCGCATCCATGAACGGGGCCCGTGGCATCATATGTGTTTCATGATGAAAACTAGTTGACTTGTTTGAAGATATTTCAGTTTCATATATATGCTTTAAGATATTTCAGCATTAGTACCACATGATTATCTAGGGGGGGTGGGAGTGTGGGGCGGGGGGAAGAAATCTATGGGTCAAATTGTGCCTGGTGGTACCAGCACACAGTCCACACAGTCACTGGGCATAGCAGCATGAGCAGAACCAATGGCACATTTCAGATCGGAGTGACAGAATTAGGTTTGTATTGGTTTTGTTTTAGATGGAGATTTTTGTCCAGTTTTGAGATCATATAATTCCTGGCAATTATCCCAATTGAAATGTGATGTTTGGGCTCTATTTCCCTCACCAGAACTTTCTTTCAGTGAATGTCAGTTTCTTGGTCACTTCTTGCCACAGCTCTATATATTTCCAGAGTAGCTACTGGACTTCAGACACTATTTCCACCCCAGGAATGTCAGGGCCTGTATGGCAGAGCAGTGAGTGGTTTAATCTTTGTGGGTTCATCTTGTCCCACACCTCCCTGTTTAACTGCAGATACAGCCTGTGGATCTGAGCCCCTAGTCAGAGTCAGAGTGGCACAGGACATGGCACACATTGTTCTAATAGCAGGGTGGAGGTGGAATGGCAGTTTTCCTCTCTGCAGGAGGAGGATCTCCCTTAACAGGAGCAGAATTTTCTGCTGGTGTAGGTTTCTGTACTTGCAGTTGTATGCAGTTACTCACAGGCCTGGAAGGAGGCACAGTAACCACCTGCGGTGAGAAAAAGAGAGGTGAAAACAAAAATTCCTGGTCCTGGGGTGATTCTTCAGAAAAAGAAATAAATAAAAAAAGAAAAAAAGGGAAAAATTGAGAAAAATATTAAAAAAAAAAAAAAGAGTAATAGCTGTGGCTATAGATACTTGCAGGTTCCCACATCAGACTGTCGCAGAGGCAGATTCCTTGGTGTAACTTCCCTGATCCTGAGGAATACATATTTGAAGCTGTTCTAAAAGAGCCTCAAGGAAATTTCATCGGGATGTGAATTTTTTCCTTTGGAAAGAACAGCTTATATGGTATATTTTCTGTCGTGTGATGCTCAACCTCAGCATTTCTGTGAACCCCCCCTAATATCCCAACAGTGGGAACAGCGCTTCTCTTTATCTGGCAAGGATGTGTCAAGCTGTAGCCCTGTACGTAGTACCAAATTTGGTACTACCTTGGGCACCTCTTTGAACCTCCAGGCCCTTGGTGATCTTGGCAGGTGAGCTGGGATAAATCGAGCTGTGCCAGCAGGCATGAGGCACTCATTTTTTAAGAAGCGCACTGGAATGCTGGGGCAGAGGAGGCGGGTGGCAGAAAGTACTCTTTGATATAATGATATAACGTCCCCTCTCAAACCTCAGGGAGCCTCATCTCCTAATATTATTCTTTCTTCATTTTCAATTCAAACCAAAAGTGAAAACAGAAAGAAAATAACTCTCTTTTCTCTCCTCGCTCACTTCCCCCCGTCACCCCCCTGCTGCTGCGATGGCAATGGGAGGGGAAGAGAAAAGGGGCTGGAGCCACTTAGATCAGTTTCATGCACAGGAGAAGCAAGACAGGAATTATTTTTCTTGTTAGCCTTTTTGTAAGAAGACAGACAACCCTTTCAGCCCAAATACAATATTGTAATTGCTCATATTCAACTGACAGAGGTTCCCAGATGAGCTCCACTGAGGCGTCATTTACTAATCTGTCATGTTCTATAGCACCCGGCACAGAGCGCTGTAAAAGTGTCTTCTTCTCTTTAAGTTATTTATATAGTTGGCTGAAAGCGCTTTGCTTGTACAAACTAGAAACTATTAGATTAGACCAGCGGAGACAGCCAGAGGCAATCTTTTTAACAAAGTGAGTGGGATTCAAAGTAGGGTTGGAAAGCAAATATTATTTCACTGGAAGTCTATTAGAGGTAGTTCCCTGGATAACAAATAAGTGCTTTGTTAGCTTAGCTTGAAGAAATGCACCGGTCAGGTTGGCAGCAGCTGGGTCTAATGGTAAACTGTGTGATAGCAGATGATAATTCTGTGATCAGTGCAAAGCATAAGCCAATTTTACTCTCCCTTCCTTCATAACCTGCCACATCCCTGGGTTTACTTATTTAAAGTGCATGTCAGAACTTAGCAGCTGGGGATTACTCCGTTTGTTTTAAAACTTCTCACCATAACACACGCACACACACACATAAAAAGTATGTAAATCCAGCCTATCAGAAAGCAAATATTGTTCTCACCAGGGAAGGCTAAAAGGCTGTCTGTGGTGGAGTGCTCCAGTAAAGTGGAACCTCGGCTCAAACCAAGTTTTAGACACAGAGCTCATCGCAACAAACAGAAACTCCAAGTCTCTGAGTATCAGGTGAGATTAAAGCATATTCATAGAAATATGCAAAACAAGTCATAGTCACTATTAGCTGCTAATTCTGGCAAATATCTCTTTCATTCAACCCCTGAGGCAGCTGCTTTCAGTGATGGATAATGTGGTTTTGCTTTGGTAGAGGACAAAATGTCTCTGTGCTGTAAATCCATGTAAGAGTGATTCCTAAAAGCAGAAACATGTCTGTATAACACCTTGGGATCTATTTCTTTCTATGAGAGGTGCTCCATCCATGTAAGTGGTTGTTTTTATTTATTATTAATAACCCCTTGTCTGTTCGGAAATTCCCCATTTGGAGCTTCCAGTGTGAAGGATTAAAAATCAAAAATTATACAGTTTCCTATGTGGCAAGGTGGATAAAATCAGTCAAACCATGGGATGGATAAAATGCTAATGGGCAGATGATGAATTCTTGCATAGCAAAAGTCTAATTGTTTCTGACTGAGGTCTGGAGGGCTAGACACTGCAGAAGTCTTCCCAAAAGGCCATTACTCAACATCATTCCTAGTATTCACATGCAAGACTGGCTTGAGGCTGGACACAGTGGGAATACTGGGCTACCCAAAGGAGTCAGAGAAACCATGGCCCTGTGTCCTGCTCAATTGCACCCAGAAGAACTGGATTTCCCCTTGGGAAAGGCATAACACAACATGTTACAGGGGATGGCAGGGGCTTGTCTGGTCCATGTACATGCTGGAGCAGTTGGACTTGGTAGTGGGCCCTTTTCTAAAGGGAATGGTAGTGCCATCCAGGGTTATACATGGTATGTACCCAACAGTTATATTTTAACTGCTGGCCACCCTCAACATGTGCATCCCAGAGGCAGATTCATCCCAAGGGTGAATATAAGCACCCTAGCTATACCCGCCCCCATGTCCATCCAAATCTTCCCCTTCCCAATGGGCTACAGGATCACTAATTGATTAATCCTTGTTTGCTCCACTGGTTCCCTTTGATTCCCTCTGTTTGATACTTGGGACTGAGAACACAAATATGTGCTGGAAACCTGTAAATTGCCAACTCTGCAGTAAGAGAACAGTTAACATGAATATGTTGAAGCTAAAGTTTCACCTGCATGCAGGCAAGCTCTCGAACAGATAGATCTCCATTTAGCATGTCTTAAAAAGCCAGTCAAAAATTATGCTTTTGCCACCACCCTCCAGTGTCTCACTAAGACTCAGCCTCCAAAACTCGTTCAGGTTGATAATTAGCTGGATCACTTCCCAAAGTGGTCAACACTTACTTAGAGGAGAAAGTGAAGAACTTGGCTAGCCTGCTCCCAGTCCAGCACTCTTAGATGTATTTTTTTGGAGAATCATTTTACTTACTTAGCCCTGTTCTAAAACTTCGAGGAAATTTGTCTTTCTGCCCTGCCTCCTTGCTATCCTCCAAAGCCAGAGTTAAAAAAAAGACAGCAGCTCTCAAAGAGGACACTTGCTTTCTGTTTTCTGGGGAAGTGGAGATAAAGAGTGAAAGGTTTTGTAAAGGAAAAATGCATTGGGAAATCCAGTCCAGAGTTACTTAGGAGTTCTGCAGGTGAAAACCACCATCCACTCATTAATACTCCTAAATGAGTTAAAAAGCTAGGGATTCCCAGGGACACACCTGGGCTTTACTTTGCCAAAGGAGTGGGAAGAAACAAGGTCCCCTCCCAAGCCCAAATCTCTCCTACGCAGCGGCATAGCTCCAATTCCTCTGCCTGCCAGAGATCCTAAGTGTGCATCCCTCCATTCACAATTCACCCCTAATGGTGCTGCTCCCTGGTAATGACGGGTTAGCCTTTCTGTTGCTGGAAGCAGGCAGCTAAACTGCAGCTCCCTTTGATCGTCCCTCTCCACTCTTCCCGCAGGGCCGTATTTTCCTAAGGGAGAAGGGGGCGAGGGTGCAACCATGTCACCAACTCCCTCTGGAACAAGCCAGGCAAGTCTTTTATCTGCAGGGAGGTTTCACTTTATTTAGGAGGATTAAGGCTTCTCCAGTTAGACTAGAAGCCCTTGCCTGCTGATAAAAATGCAATTCAGTAGCTTAGCACACCTGGCTCGATGCACTCTGTGGAGCTGCATAAGCATATGCTTGTTGGAAGCATCCTATGGGCGCTGGCAAACCCATAGCAATTGGAAGTGACTTGAGGGAATGTGGGGACACATGAATGAAAGTCCCTCTTCATTTTCCTCTTCTCTTAATGGAAAGTTTATTCATTCTCTACAAGGTGTCTCTTCTCATTCTTGCAGAAGAAAGTGACAATTTCCGCAAATTTCTATGCATGTAATGAAAGATCTGGGGGCAGAAAAGGGAATCTATTCTTAGATTTGTCTGCGGTGACAAGGAGTCACCATGTGTGATTGGGTTTTTGCAATTGCTCTTGCTCCTCTTTTGGCTCCTGTACAGGTTATCAGTGGATCTGCTACATAGGAAAAGCTTCAGACAATCCAGGTGATCTGCAGGGCCATGGAAAGAAGAAAATGCCCAGGGGACAAATGTGTCCTGAAAAGCTGAATACCTGCTGGGCCAATCCTTAGCTGGTAGAAATGGTTGTGTTTCTACAGCAGTAAGTGTAGGCAGATTTCGGCTGGTGGGATTTATTCCTCTACTTACTTTTCTTTCAGTTCAGGGTGCATCAAAGCTTTTCTTTCCCTGACTGTGCATCAGGGGCTCTATTCTGAAAACCCTCATCGCAGCACCGGGATCCTGTGGGACACTTGCAAGGCATCTGGGCAGGCTTCTGGCTGAAGCACACATGGGGAGGGCAGCAGTGCTGCACACCTTGTCCCAGGGTCCGGCCAGCCTGGGACATACACCCCACCATCACCAGGTCATACTGAGCAAACAGGACAGGGAAGCACCTTCTCAGCTTGCAGCACAAGGGACCATGGTGCAGTGACACTTGCCTTTGTGCTGCCAGTTAGAGGCCAGCTTAAGTGTCTTGCAGATGTATGGACTTATGTAGGAGGTGGATTGCTGATTGTTGTTTCTTTCTTGTTTGCTGCTTGCCTTGCCCTTTCTTTTACCTGTAACTCCTGATTTCAGAACCTGGATGTTTGTGTGGGGCAAGGTGGGGTTAATAATTTGCTTTAACTAGTGTGCATGTTTCACTGACAGGTGCTTGCAGCAGAGTGGGAATTCGAAGGCATTAGTCCAGGCTGGCAAAAGAAATTTTGTCAGGTTGATAAACTTATTTTTTTTCATTAGTTAGTTTGGTTTTGTTTATCAGCAGCTCTTTCCCTTCTACAGCTGGCTTACTCTCTCTAGATCAGTAGCAGGCAGGCTGTAACGATCTTAATGCAGCTCTGATCTATACAAGCCAGCAGCCGAGTCTGGTGATATATTGCAATCTTTATTGCCCTGTTACTCCCATTGTCTCAAGTGCTTCTCCAGATCGATGGTGAAATTTCTCTGCTTTAGTGGCCGTAAGCTGGGAGGGCACTCATTCACCAGATGTGTGATGAGCTGAACTGTCACAGGTTGGGTTTATGGATGCTCAGCCTACCAAAGACATCACACGGATGCATTCTGCAAAAACTCAGCAAGAAGAGCAGAGTGAATTCCTGCTCGATGTCACAATACCCCCTCATTAAGTACATTTGGAATTAGTTGTTCCAAGTGGATCTGGATTCTCTCCTTGCCATCAGGTTGTCACAACTCTAGTTGGACACAGGTATGGAATAGAAACCATTCAGATACAGGATCAGAACCAGATCTATGCAGGAGAATGAAGAGTTCAGTGAGAAGCAGTAAGGATGCTCACAGGAAAATGAGTTTGGATGTTAGACTTGAGGATTGTTATGCTAAGGCACTGAGATTAAGGAGTCTGAAAAATTATACTGTGCCATCTGGTGTGGCATGAGATTTTAAGCCTGAAACCCTGTTTATTACTTTTGTATATGACATCTCCTCCAAAAAAATACAACTCTTACTAGCAGTTTCCCCTCAGTCCTCAAGTTTGAGTTCACTCAGTTACCCTCCCACCTAGGCAGTTAACTCTAATTCAGATCAGTTCCAGCAATTGCTTAGCTCCACCATTACCATATCAGGAATATCTTCCCATTCTCTGCCTTCTCCTGGGCAAATATCATCTAGACTCCTGAGGGGATCATTTCCCAGAAAAATGTGATGAAACAAAATCTCAATGTTCCATTGAGAAACTTTCAACTGAAAAAAAAAAAAAGCTCAACAACTACAGCCATTGCTAACACAGCTGGATGAGTTGAGGGTCTATCTAAATTAGTAGGGCCTGCAGCTGTTATGAGGTTTACCTTGTGATTTTATCATAAGGATGAGAATTTACCAAATTTTAGTGTAGACATTGTGGGTTTTGTCCTTTGAAAATTTATTTCCAGTCCAGAAACTCTTCTGGCCAATATTTCCAGCATAGAAAAAGTGTAATTCCTGAATCCAGGGAAGACGGCAACTGCTCAGCAAAGAGGTAGCAAAAGAGGTTCGAACAGCCTAAGATGTAAAAGGAGGAAATTAGTAATTAATAATGCAAAATGTTTTACTTCAAAGGAAAATACTAGGAACACAAACACAAAACTAAAGCGGGGAATATAACTTCAGCCAGAAATGCAAGGAAGTCAGATCTATCAAGATCAGTCCCATATGAGCCTTATGAATAATACTGAAGTAATCTGGTCTTTATGTTGTTCCCTTGTTTTAAAGCTGTGTTGCATGTGCACCATGGGGTACCAGGAGGAACAGGCCTGAGTGGTTATTAGAAGTAAGATGCAGAAGAGACTGATGGACTGGAAAAACGGTCCCCTATAGGAATAAATCTAAGTGCCAGCATATACGAGAGGCCACAGTAGATTGAATGACGTTGTGTGTGTTGGGAGAGCTTCAATTACTTAATTAAGGAAACGATGATACTGAGAGCGGTTTGAAGAGAAAAGCTCTCTCATTTGGATTCATTTCACTTTATATCTTTTTGGTGAAAGATGGAAATAAAAACGGAAGCAGACATGAAATTTAATAATGTTATTGCTAGAAACTAAAATGGAAAAAATACTGGGAATGAATTAAAGCTGAGGCATAAAATGCTAAAAAAGGAAAGAGAAAAATGGTCAGGCAGAACCTAAATAATTAATTTATTTCCAGCAGTGGAAGAGTATTAAAAAACAAGGTACAATGATTACAGCAGGCGACTGGGAGTTGGGACTCCTGAATTTTATTTCTTTTCCTTAACATATGTCATTCCGTAAGCCATTCTTTCCATGCTCCACTGTACCCAATACTTCTTCACATGACAGTGATGCAGTTGGACTTAATTTGCTGATGCCCTGTAGGTGTAAATTGTTATGAATTGGCAGAAATCACTTGAGATTTAAGGATGAAGTTATCTTTCCATTAAGGAGCTTGGCTACCAAAACAAACTCTCCATTGAACTCCCCCAAAGAAAATGCAGCTCCCACTGAAATTTCACATTTCATATCTCACTACGGGTAGAATTTTCCCTTGTGAAGTGATACTTCTAATTGAATATCTCCCTCCAACTCCCCGGCGTGACTGTTGCTTCTGGGGAAGCAGTGTGAATTGCCTCTCTCCTGTTCATAAAGTTGAATCAAAGCTTCGGTTAAGTCTATTATTATACTTTCCCTTGCAGGCCTCAATATCATCTCACATCCGAAGACCATAGGCAATCACAGATGTGCCAATGAGACGTATTGTCTACTTGGTCCTTCCAAACTGACTCGCAGCTGATTCCTGACACTCGGACATTAGGCCTTTGCTGCTTTGCTGGACAACTCTGGCACCTGCCAGTAGAGGCTGACAGTGGTCTACACGCAACTCCTGCAGCTGTACTAAGTGTCTCACCTTGGAGAAGCAAGTGTTACATGTAGGTGAGCCTAGATACTTGCATACCTTTAAAGCATTACATTTGCCATCACTCTATGAATTGCTTTCCTATGTGCATTTTTGGAAGATGCTAATTTCCCCTCTGGCAGGCTTCATTTTTAAGTGAGGCATCCTTTCTGAGCAGAGCATTTATGCCCATAAGGCTGCAAAAGCAGACTCAGTTACATGGTGACGCCAGGCCAGCTAGATATGCAAGTAAGGTACTACAAAGCAAAACCTTCCAGATTGTGCTTATCCATTGTAAACTCTCATGGTACTGACATTTCTCCTGCACATCAGAGAAGCTGTATGAGGACTTGGTTGTCTGTGATGGCGTGGATGACCAGTTACCAAAAATCACTGCGCATTCAGATAGATAGAAGTGGTCTGCGGCTCATTTGTTTTGCCAAGCTCAGTTGCTATGTCTGGATTTGAATTGCTAAAACGAGCGCAAATGTTATTGTTGAAAGCCACAGACTGTAGTTTATGTCAGTGATAGAGAAACCTCAGAAACTTTGGAGGTTTCCGGTCAGCACCCAAAAGTTTGGATATTTCTCCAGTGTTAGCCAAACAATTGAAATCCTACTGTTTCAGAAAGTTTGAGTAGTAAACTCTGAAGAGCAAGTTGTTTCAGAAGATTTCTGAAATTTATGGTTTCAGTCTGAGGGCAGAACTGTTGTGAGATCACGCCTTTGCTTGATCTCTGTTACCTCCATTACTTACTTGCATGAATATTGCCATGTAATCCGAGAATTTCTCATGTTAATGAGCCTAAACTGTGGCTGGTTCTATCCAATCCTACAAATGCAACCCTTCCAAAAAAAGCTTCCAACTGAGATGAATGAAACATCTAAACATCAGGAACTGAAGTGACGTCACTCCAGTTTTACCGAGAGATGACAGAGATTGGCATGAATCTCAAGTCATGATCTTACACAGAGTCAGGGACTGAAGCAGATCTTCTGAGCTGCCAGTCAGCCCATTACTGACAAAACTCTTCATTTTCTCTCTGTGTCAGTGAAGAACATGAGTCTGGATGCCCAGAGTCAGTTACCAGAAGAAATAATTGCCTGAGAGATTTTTTTAAACTTCAAAACCAATCCTACTCCTGTCTTGAACAATAGTTAGGGTCATTTCCAAATTGGTACGAATGGAGCTGACTATCCCTGATTGAGAACAGCAAACATCAGCAAAGCACCGGCAATTAACCAATTTGTTAACAACCGCTGTGCTGGAGTGAGTCTGGGGCAACTGTGCAGGAAGGGAAAGAAGGCGGTTCACTGTAAATTTACTGAACATTTCAGCGTTGAGTTTGATAAATGGTTTCTGAAGGATTTTTCTGAAGTACCTGGGACTCCAAGGAGAGAAAACGTTTCTCAGCCCAGATGCTGTGAGACAGAGTATCCTACCTGCAGCACCAGATGTCGAAGTAGAACGATAAAGGGGAGTTGTGGTTCTAATAGAGAAATACGAAATCCAGCCTCACTGGGGTGGTCTTTGCAAGCATTATATTTCAAATATTAGGCTGGGACAGAAGTACTGCAATTTCTGGTTGTGAGTGAACAGAGAAAGGAGTCTCTGACACCCATTTTTAAATGCTAAGTATGAGAATTACAAGGTCTGCATCTGCAGATCATTATCAAATCAGTATTGAGGGCTTTAACTCTTACATGCAGAACACGGGTACTGCTGAGTGCTCAGCTGGGCACCCTCCTGAAAATCATCCTGAATGTCTGCATGTGAATAATTAGTGAATTTTGGTAAATCTGGAACAGGGACACATGTACTTTTTTTATTTTAATGATTTGAAATACTTACCTTTTTGGTCCTCACAGACATAGACTCCAATGATGGCACATAAAATTTATTTTTACATCTTTCTCTAAGCCAGCCCTTTCTTTTCAGTGACTCTCAAACTGATGACACTTCTCAGTAGCAGAAATCTAAAGCTATGGGTTTAAACCACTGTTGTTCCTTATTTTTCCATGTGTAATGTGAGCTCTTATTTCTAGCTTACATAAACCAACTGAATTAAAAAAAAACAAACTCTGAAATAAAAATGGAACTAGAATATCCACATGGATAGCTATATAGCTATAGCAGCAGAAGTTTCTACAATTACAGGTTAGAACTGAAGTTTTCCTTACTACGCATATAAATGATGCACTTGCATCTTTCTGTAAGGATCAATAGATAAAACTCCAGGTACTCATTGCACTAAAAAACACCCAACAGAATCAAAATCCCACTTTTCTAATATCCCAATAAAAAGAGGACGATAAGGAGATGGCTTTTTTTCCTGTGTCCCTGAGTTGCTGCTTTTTGTCAAGCTCCAATTTCACTGCAAATGTTTGAATCAAGTTCTGCAGCTAATTGCAGACAGTCTCATTCATCTTGTTTCTTTCTGGTTCATATGCAGACCCAAACACCTAGGAAAAGTCTCAGGACCTTGCATTTGATTTTTCATTTGATGGCTACAAATCAAATTTACTAATCTGGATTTAGAGCAATTTAGACACAGTTTGCTCTCTAGTTCAGTAATAATTATGAAAAAAAAATAATTCTCCTTGCCTGATGGCTATATGTGTGTGTACATAAATATATGTGTGTAATTATAAATAATTATTCATGTTTCTTTGTATTTGCTATATACTTTTACTTTAGGTAAGTGTTTATGGCCCATTAAAATGGAGCAATTCCAAAATTTCCTAAGCATGATGAGCGCTACCATAAATATGTGCACGCCTTTGCCAATTACTACATGAATAACAATATCCTGAATGCCATATGCCTTCATTAAAAGGTGAGCTTGGGAATATTCTCAGTTTCTGCTTTCTCTGCGTTTCTTGAGCAGACTCCAGCCTCATGGTAGTCAGCAGCAGCAAGCAGTGGGGAGCTGCAGTTTTAATAACAAATTGCGACTAGTTGCTACTGGCTGCAAAGCAGCTCCCACTGAAGCACACAGCCCTCGAGGTTGCGGGAGAGTACACAAGTATTCAATTTAATAGACGGTCTTTTGAGTGAAATGCATCAAAGCCTAAGCAGACCCTTTGCTGTGGGAGATATTACCCTCAGCAGAAACTAGGGATAGGATTCTCTAATTTGCTCAAACCTATCCATTTACGGCAGACAATATCGTCATTAAGAGCTGAGAGTGGGAGGAGAGGGAAAGAGGCAAAAAAAGAAAAAGAAAAATCACTGCTACCCTTTTAAGAGAGACTTCTAACCAGCTGTTTCTCAGAGATGAACTTGCTATGAACACATAGCCTTGAATTCATTGACAGCCATGCTCTTGAAGACGCAAATACCGGTTTTACAGCCTTTACCAATAATCACATATACTTAGTTATTATGTCAATGCAAATTATCATCATTTATTATTTATACAAAAAGAGGTTTTCCAAAGTACCAAGGACAGCCAAGCACCCAACTTCTTTCAAAAGTCAGCATGGGAATTATCCATAATTCCTGGATCTATCTGTACCTCCAGTGTCCACAAATGCTTTGGCGCATCCAATGGGCATGACATGTTTATTGAATTACCCGTAAGATTTATTTCTGTGGGATTTACTTTGATTTTCAGAATCTGGGCCCCAGACAAACAAATTCTCTATTCAGTTCAACTAGGCACTCCAACATATTTTGTTTGCATTAGCTACACTCTGTTGCATTAGTAATGTCCCATCATATCATATTAGTAGTCTGCTTTGCTAATACAGGAAAAGTCGTTCACGCAGTACAAAGTCTACTTGTGTTAGTGGTTGTTTTCCTTTGTATTTCATTATAGGCAGAGACATTGAGCTCTGGGGGGGAATTTCTTCAATACCTCGGGTTAGATTTGTCCAATGGGATAATAGGAAGACATTTTGTTTCACTTAAATTTGAACAGGGAAAATGTAAGTGCTTTGTTTTCTTCCTTTTTTTGTTTTTTCCTTTCCAAATGCAAAGTGATTGTTAGAGTGATTTTATTCAACTGAAAGGAGTTCAGCTGACTGAGATTTTAAAATGTGGGCATTTCAAGTACATTTGATTTTAAAAAAAAATTAATTACAAAACCCCAAAATGGAGGAACAGTGTTTACACGACTCCAAAAGGCTTTTTCCTCCCAATACCATTCCCAAGCCTGTTCACTGCCAAACTGATGTAGCTCTCACTGACTGCAATGAGAGGAAGACTCCTCACTCCCTTGCAAATAATGCCACCAATTTTTAGTATGTTACAGAAAATTAAATCCAGTGTAAACCAACATGGAGACTGAGCTTCTAACTGCTTTTGTGTGCTACTTCTAATACAGGGCCTAGGGATTCTCTTTTATTATGTACATGTCAGGAACTTCACAAGGACTAGAACAAAGCTGAGTTTATCTTGTTTCTTTACTCTTTTATCTCAGAACCACTGAGACAATTGTACAGGTCTGTGACCCAGGAGTAAAAACATCACTTGAAGCTCCAGAATTGAACATCTGACCAGAGTTTCCGAGGATTTGGGCAAGGTCAAGCTTTCCCACTGTATTGCTATTGAGATATCCTGCTATACAAACCAAGTGAGAAAATAGCTATTCGCCTAGTACACATCCAGCTATATTAAGGCAAATTCAGCATCACAGTTCCACTGAGCTTACACACACTAAAACCTGAGAAGAGAGGAAGGGAAAATGTGTTTATATGTGGTGGGTCATATCTGGGGAAGATATGTGCCTCAACTTTTACTCCAACAGCAGGATCAAGACCCTTCCCCTCATCCATGACTGTACACAATATTCCCTCTAGCCCAAGATAACATGAGCAAGGACAGTGCATGATGAAGTTCAGTGGCTTATGGCTTAGATGCTTGTCATGTCTTCCAGAACAAGGCTTATTGCCAGGCAATGAGGGGTTTTTTTTACATTTTAATAAACTAATGAGAGTGAGAGGAACACCAGGAACATTGCTGTGTTCAGATATGACATGTGCTCAGTTCCAGCATGTACCCACAGAGAAACACGGAGTGCAAAGCCATCCCAAATGGATCCTGATAGGATTTCACAACTACAGACCTATCATTGGCATGTAGCATTAAAAAAAAAAAGTGGTTAAGAAATGTTTCAGGAATTATTAAAACTAACTTTATATCTCTCCTGACTAGTTCTAGTGCCTCAGGTGATATGTACAGTTGCTAATAGTTATTATTTACTGCATGGTACTGCCTGGAATATAGTTGTGAATCAGTGCTTGACAGAATGACACAGAACAGAAAGATGGCCCCAGTCCAAGAGGTGTCCAGAGCCATGAGCAGCACAGGAGAGTCAAACACTGTACGCTGAACTCCCTTGAAACTGTCTAGTTCTGGAGTCCCTAGCATAAGGATGTGGAACTGTTGGAATGGGTCCAGAGTAGGACATGAAGATGATTAGAGGGCTGGAGCACCTCTCCTATGAAGAGAGGCTGAGAGAGTTGGGCTTGTTCAGCCTGGAGAAGAGAAGGCTCCAGGGAGATCTTATAGCAGCCTTCCAGTACCTGAAGGGGCTGGAAGCTACAGGAAAGCTGGGGAGGGACTTTTTAGAAGGGCATGTAGTGATAAGATGAGGGGGAATGGTTTTAAATTGGAAGGGGGTAGATTTAGATTGGATATTAGGAAGAAATTCTTCACCATGAGGGTGGTGAGGCCCTGGCACAGGCTGCCCAGGGAGGTGGTGGATGCCCCCTCCCTGGAGGTGTTCAAGGCTGGATTGGATGGGGCCTTGAGCAGCCTGGTCTGGTGAGAGGTGTCCCTGCCCATGGTGGGGGGTGGAACTTGATGATCTTTAAGATCCCTTCCAGACCGAACTATTCTATGATTCTATGAAAATTTGGTCTTTAAAAAAAAAGGAAAACTTTTCTAATCCTGGCCCTATGACCAAGTATACACTAGTTGGAGAGAGAAATGGTAAGAAATATATTTTATAAATGACTATGTATTTTCTGAAAAGGCTCTTAGGGTATTCACCAATTTGATGTCTCGTAAATTGCCAAGACTAGAAATATATTAAAATGTTTAGAAGGAATGATTTACCAGCTCTCTAATGGAACAAAGCATTTAGGACATGAGACTTTTGAAATCAAGCTCTGATCTGGCACAGAAGTTACCCGTCTGACACCAAGACAGAAGACTTCAATGCATACATCTCAGAAGAAAGAAATTCAGGGTTTAGTATAGCAATTTTAAAGGAAGTATTATCCTATCTGTTGGTCTAATGGCAGCATGACAATACTGGCTGAAAAAATACCTTTTCTGAAAAGTACAACTTCATTTTACAATTAAATATTAAACTGTTGGATCTTTTTATACTCTTTTCACCCATGTATTTTATAGAAAAGCATAATTTGAATGTATCCTAGAGAAGTTTAATTTTCTACAAATCATCTTACAAATATTTAGCTTAACATTCCCATATAGATTCTTTAATATTGCCAGCTCCTGCTGTCTCCTTCCTTGAGTTCCTGCTCTGGGGAACTTGGTGGTAGGGGACTTTTAGACATGTTTCAGTGCCCTGGTAAGCATATTGCTCAGAGGGATTGGAGGTAAAGAATGCAATCTGCATCTTGGTATTCACCTAGAAACTGCAACATGTTTGTGCCAGGAATATATTGCTTACTATTTTATGATTGTGCTTTCATCCACTGTCATATACCACAGGAGGAACTTACTGGACTGTTTTAACAAGATGGAGTAAAGTTAATTAAAAAATTAATACTTATCCCAAAATGTAGTTTATGGACTAGATAGTTGTCTAACTCTAAAGTTAATAAAAAGGAAAATAATAGAATTATTAATATTAAAACTAACATTAGTGAAATAAAAATCTTCACTGACTTCTAGGGAGCCAGATTTTACTCCCCAGAATATTACATATCAACCTAACCAAGCCACACAGCATCAGCCATGGAACAGCTCTTCAGATCTTGATATATGATGGACACTAAGACATGAAGAATTCTGATACAGTGATACTAATATGTTTTAATACATCAGCATAAAATCACTGACCTTGTGAAGGAGATACAAGGGCAAAAATGTGGCTATGCATGCTAGTAAGTCTCTGGTTTGCATGGTGGCTCTATTTGCTGATGTCAGAGAGACTTCAGTGTGATATAGCATTAATATTGTCTCACATGTCAGGTAATGCAAATACAGAAAATTACAAGTAGTGTGAGCATGTACTGAAGATGAGCTCTGTGACATCCATTATGTAGAAGTAAAATCATCTTACCTCATGAAGGACGGCAGCTTGAAGGCTAAATTTAATGAGTCTGATTCTGATCTCATAGTAGGTTAAACCAAAAGTGACTCCATTTCAGGTAATGGAAATGCGCTGCTGCTAAGCAAAAAGAGTCAGGTTTATTAATGCATCCAGCCACGCTTCTGCAAAAGTTGACAGCCTACTAAAGCTTACTATTCATTAGTGTCTGATTTTTGACAGTCATCATAATTGTTATTAGAAAACCTCCAGCAATCCCAAGTTGAGATACAAATTAAAAATAAGCCAGCGGTACCTTTAAATGTGCCATGAGCTTTGTTTTTGGCACTGGTATCTCTGAGCGGAGGCTTACAGTTCAATTCAGACAGTTAGCAGGGTGCTGACAGCAACATGTTGGTACAAGACTGTACTTCTCCCTTTCGTTTTGTTTTAATTAAAGCTGCATTTATTTTTTAAAGCAGGTCATAAAGCTAACCTACTCTGACAACACAGAATTACATTATAAAATCATTCCTTATAATAATTATAAATCTCTACTAAAGCAAATTGAAATGAAATGAAAGTACCGGCAGACGTTTTCTGATAGGAGGGCTTCATCGGATCAAAATTTCCGCCAACTGTTCAGAGTTTACAGTGAGGACAGACCTAGAAATGAATCTCAGTCTTCAGCTACCTGCTCCCCTACATCAGTTAAATGTGTCAGAGGTTTATCTCCCAAGGGATGCCCTCTAAGTACCTGGCACTTTGCTATACCAACAGCACATGGCACAGCTACAACCAGTTTCAGAGGCCCTTTTAAGGGTGGTGTTCTCTGGATGAATCCTGTCCTTCCACACTTTCAGAGGGAATGATAAACGCTGGTGACACAATTTGACTTTAAGCAAGGTAGTTTAAAACAGAAGGAACAAAAAATAAATATGTAAAGGGTGAGTATCAGGAGTACAGAGCGAGGCTCTTCTCAGTGTTGGCCAGTGATTGGACAAGGGGCAGTGGGTACAAGCTGGAGCATAGGAGATTCCATGAGAATATAAGAAGAAACCTTTTCACTGTGAGGGTGATGGAGGCCTGGGACAGGCTGCCCAGAGAGGCTGTGGAGTCTCCTTCCCTGGAGATACCCAAAACCTGCCTGGACATGTTCTTGTGCGAACTAATCTAGGTGATCCTGCTCTGGAAGGGGGTTGGAATAGATGATCTTTCAAGATCCCTTCCAACCCCTAATGTTCCAAGATTCTGTGACTCTGTGATTCTGTGATACAATATTCTTACATAGCCAGAAGTGTTGAATGCATCAGGCTGATTTCAGAGGTTTTATAGTCTGGGGTGACATTACTTATATGACATGTATGGAAACTATGGGGTGGAATTTCCTTGAAAACAGTCCTTCCCACAAGATTTCTGGCACTTTGGATTCTCTATGCAGCTAGAAATCCTGCGAGGACAATCTGTCTCATTGTACTTGAATCCTCCTTGGTTTGGTTAGAAACCTAGGGCCAGATCCTTAATTTATGTAAACAGGAAGAATTCTGTTGAAACACATAGAGAGGAATCAAGGGAAATTCTCAGTCCAAAACTGTACTAAAGAAAAAGGTTTTTAAATCTTTCAGGACCTCAAAAAATACAGACCAAATCCCTTCACAGAAGTGAGTGGGATGAGAATAGGAGGAGGTGTTTTTTCTTTTCCTTTCCTGATGGCCTGCCCAGAACAACAGACATTTTTCAGTTATGAAGTTTATCATCAGGGTGACCCCCTTGTTCCACTGCAGTGAGGTACTCAGATTTTGGCTCTTCATTTGTCAGTGACCCTCAGAAGTGGGAACCAGAATTATCCTAACTTCAGAATGCACTGAGTCAAGAATTTCAGGATTACAGAGAACAGAGTGTGCTACAGTCTGTAAGTAAGATGCATATAGGTAAGTCACATGATATAGGGTACGTCAAGGCATGAAAAGCGGCCAGACAGTGTGGTCATTCAAGAAGTGGACTGAGCATTAAAAGGACAAAGAATATTATAAAATGGAGTTTAACCTCAGGTTATGTTAAGTGAAATAATTTCTGGGACCTCCGTTTAGGAGTTCAGTCAATGGGAAGCTGACAATCCCACTCGCTCTGGCTGCATACATGATACGTATGACAGCTGGGGGTAGTGATGGCAGAGAAGAGTAACTCCCAGCTCAACCTGGGAGTTCCAGGCAGAGCCCCCTGACAGAGACTAGGCTCTGCCAGGATCCAGTGGGAAAGAGCAGAAAGGCCCAAGTCCCATTTATGTCTCAGCTTTCACCTGAGTAACTCTAGGGGTGACCCTTCTATCGACCATGAGGCAAGGTAAGGAGAGAAGGGATGTCCTACGTAACAGAAAATGGCCATGTATTAATTAAAAGCCTGCTTCTCTGTTTCCCTCCACTCTCCAGCACCAAAAGTGTTTTTCTGATCAAAACACACTGAGTTGGTGTCTGCAACTCAGGAAGTATTACCTGTCAGCAGCAGCTCAGTGGTGTAATTTATTTTCCTCATGTCTCTGGATTGAGGCTGCATGAAGCTGCTGTTAAGTTTCTAGGAAGAAACCCTAGCGAGCTGACATGCTGCTGGAGTAACCTAGCACGGAGGTTATGGGAGCATTCATTAATTGCTGCATTGCTTGTCAGGCTGAACTGGTTGCCAGTTTGTTTCCAGTTGCAATGGAATCCAAATTCCCAGTTTGGAACTCAGTAAACAAAGCCCAGCACGGTTTGGATGCTGCAGCTCCTTTCATCTCTACAGATGTTAAGATCAACTGCAATCTTGCATCTAAGTGATCTGAACTTTCTGTGTGTGCAGGTGGGGTTGACATACACCTCTGTGCATGAAGGCATTTCCTAATCAGGACCTTCAGCTTAAGCAACAACTTGCTTTCCCTAATGGTTTGGCAAAGTTAATCTGTGTTGCCCTTCAAAGCATCCAGCAAGGCTAGCTATTTGTTCAGATTCCTCCTGAGAAATGTGCCTAGGGAAGTGGAACCCTGGAGCATGGATAGGGATGGGTGAGAGGGAACATAGTTATTCATATCTGATATGGAATGATGTTTTTAACTGATTTGCAAATGCTTCCAGATATCATGATAGAGACAGAAACTGAAAAATATGCAGATACATCAAAAATCACTCCAGGATATGGAGCAACTGTTGCTACTGAGATGACAATTTTCCAAAAATCTGACTTCTTCACAAGGGGTGTGGTGGGAAACCAGAGAGGCACCAAGTAAAATCAATCCCAAAACAACTAATATGTCAAATTATAAAGAACTGTAGCTGATATCTAGGAACTCTGTGGGCTGTGAGTGAACACAGCAGTTTCTGCATCTAATTCCACTCAGTGACTTCCACTTTACGGTGGTGTTTATCTGGGACAGCCCATGAGAGTCTAAACTGGCAGAACAGGTAGCAGAAGACTTTCCAAGTATTCCTGACATTGAGCAAGTCACTTCATTTCCCCCTCTTGCTGCTCTTTGTCTGCCATGCTATCATCTTGCTTTCAGGATCTCAGTCTAAACCTTTTGGGGCAAGAACAGTGTCTATTTGCTTGCCCACACAAGCGCTCGCGCAGCAGGTCTCAGTCTGGGTTATAGCCTGCAAGTGCTATTACAGAATACCTGGTAATAATGGGAAAAAAGGATGAAGTCATCCTGAGTTCTCGTCCCATTTACTCCCCACCTATAGAAGTTTCTCTATTTGCATCTCTGAGAGTACAGTCAATTTGCCAGGTTCCTCTGGACCCAAATTTGGAAAGATCTACCTTCTCCCCCACCTCTTCTGGCTTTGATAAAACAGGTTCCTGCCAAATCTGTCAGAGGAATGTTTCTCCTCTGTGTCCTTCGAGTGCCCAGGAAGCTGGGCATGACATTCAAAGTCAGGGACAAGAGCAGTTTGGCTTAGCAGACTTTAGTAGCCTAGCTTCCTCTCAAATGAAAACCCTGCCAAAACAACCCCAAAAACACATATAATCCAGCTCACATTTGTGTGTCCAGAGTATCTATGTTTAACTCGACTACTTAGTGGTTTTGCGGTATGCGTGAATACACAAAGTAGTGCTTGTCCTGAAACTTAGACAATGGTTGATTTCCTATGCTGTGATTATACATATGCGGCTGTAGCAAGGGGGGGTATGGTGACTCTAAAGCACAGCAAACAGTGGTCTATGAACCAGCACTGAAGGAAATCCCTTTACAAAAAAAGAAGTGCTCTTCAGAGGGCCATTTCCAGTGTAGTATTATTGGACAGGATTTCGCTATGGGTTTGCTTTAATAAGAGCTTGTGGTGAATTCCTAGTATTGCATTAAAGGCGTACTTCAGTATGAAGATGCTTATTGATTATTCAAACTGCCTGGGCCTTGAGGATCTAATTTTGATGAAAACGTTCATGTCCACATCTATGTGCATTGGTTATGTGCCTGCCATGAGAGTAGTTTCTACATCTTAGTGCTTACCCCTGCATTGTCCACTGTTGCACATGCAGTTGTGCTGCCTAGCTGATCATGACAATTTAGAAACATTTAACATCTGAATATCTCTGAAGATCCATTAACCAGAGAGTTCAGTTTCATGAACTGGTTTCAAACTAACACTTGGTGTACGTTCTCTATTTTTTAAATGTCTCAGCTCATTTGGGAACCAAGCAGTGTTGAATCTTGCTTAGTAACTGAAGCAAAGATAACCTCGGAACTCATAAGGAGGGATTCATATACAGCGCAAGTGTGTAAAAATGGTCCTGATTTTCAACTCTTGTCCTCACACCAGAAGTGTTTGGAAGATGATGAGATGAGCCACTGCAGTAGTTCACCTGTTAAATTCCACAGTACAAACTTCTAGTAGCTGGAAGAAATAGGCTGGATGCAAGAATTCTTGCAGGAAAAAAAGTGCAATAATACTGTGTGCAGCATACCCAATAAGGCACCGATTGAAAAGTTCTTCAGACCTAAACATTTGAGGAAACAAATTGCTTCATTTTTGCTATTTAAGCAACTCTAAAAGTAAATATAGAAAGATGTAGGTTCATGCTATAGATTACACTCAGTACTTTATACCATGTATAACTTTTCTGATGTTTACATTTCAGGTCCCTGAAAATATGTTTCTGTATATGAATGCCACCAATGAAATAATGATCCCAGTGACACGAGTAGCAATAGACACGTTCAGGAAGATTTGTGGAATCCTTCAATCTGAAGAGGTTACTTTCTTCCCTTTCCTGATCTGCACTACTCTATGTATGTATACAAAAGTATCTGCGTACATATATATACACACATATATATTAATACAAATTCAGCCATCAGCTCAATTTTCCAGTTACTTCCCACAATTCTTTTATTTAGGAAGCTCTGATGAAATACTTCTTTTGAAAATCCAGCTCCATTGCTTTTAGCATTTTAGCTGCAAAGCAATTACTCAGCCTGTCAGGGTAATCATCATAAATATTGCTGTCCACGGTGTTTCTACAAGCCAATAGTAACTGGTTAGGTCAGTTCAGCTCAATTCAATGACCTTCTAAGAAAGAGTTGTATTTGTATTCCATTCCCAAAGTACAGACCAGCTTTCATGTAAAAATGGGCCACTGTTAAGGCATTGACCTCTTTCCCATGATTTCTGAGTCATAATCACTGGCACCAGCAAATTCTTGCTTTCTTGCAGAAGCTTGAAGCATGTGTGATACCTAACGATTTCAAGAATCTGCCTGGATGACAGGTACAGAAGCATGGATTCAGTTCAATTGCCTATAGAGAGAGCTTTTAAGTTCTTACTGATGAGGTAAGCAAATTTGGACTGGAAGCCATCAGCTGAGAACAAACAGATGCCATGATGCAGTCCTTGAGGTACTACTTTGAAGGACAGTTTACATGACCAGGGATGCACTCTCACTGGGTCTAAGTTGCCCTGACTTCCCAGAACCAAGTGATTTACATCCATAGGGGCCTGGCCAGAGAATGTGACAGTGCTACACTTGTAGTTTTAGCACCGTTTTTCGGCCGCAGTGCAAGTTCCAACAGCCTCCACCCCAGACCTACCTGGTTCCTTGACTGGTGCTGGTTCAACCCTTGGTGTTGCTGAAAGCCATCCTTCAGGAGCTGCAGTCGCCAGGCATGGGGAGAGCTGGCTCCTGCCCAGCCAGCGACGTGTCTAATAGCTCTCTCAGCATCTAGAGTAGGAATGGCTGCGTAAATCACTCCTCTTTCCTTCCTTTTCTTTCTTTCCTTTCCTTCCAAACTAAATGTGCATATGTTGGATGTTTCCCTCTTTTAGCCTCTTTTAACCACAGAGAGCAAACAGGCTCCAAAAAAGATCACTGGCACCTGCCTCAGCATCCAGCCCCATCTGTATTCATTCAGTTAAATATTCATATCAGTTAAATGTTCTGTAATCAACCTATATTCACATTACACCGATAAGTAAACTGAGGCCCAGAACTGTGACACTGCAAGATCATGCAGTGAGTTAGTGTTGGAAACAAGAATAAAACTCAGGAGTCAGCTGCTAACCACATAAGCTATCCCTGCTGCTGGCCTGGAAAGTAAAAATAATGGTTTGGAGTCCTCCAGTTTTCATTATTAGCTTTTTGGATGAGTTTTGCCTAAAGGGAATGAGTTATTCTCTGCTGTTGCATCAGTATGTTTCACTACAGCTGAATTATGTGTCACTTTATGGTAGGGTTGTCTTCATTTTTTTCTCGGCTGCGCTTAGGGAGATCTTTGTGAACATCTTGTTTGACAAATTCTGCACCACCCACATAACCACTTTGAGGCAAACTGAGCAGAGTCAGAGCCTGAGCTGGGCCCACTTATCTTTGGTGGATCTCGTCTTGTTGCTAATTGCAATCTGCAAGGCCCAGTGGCCGGAGCAGAGCATGGGGCTTGGATCTAAGCACTTGGTGCTTTGCTTTGTTGTTTTGTCCTTGCGGCTTTGGGCAAGTCACTGAACTTGATGGATAGTGTGTTCATTTATATGCTTGTTAGTTTTTAATGAAAATTTCAGCCAATGCAAAAACTATTTGGAGATTATTTTTTTTTTTAAATTCAAGGGAGGAGAGATTACATTAAAAAAAAATTAAAAAATCCTTCTCCCACGTGCAAACATTTCTTCCTTCCTTTTTCAGTTTCCTGAAACCAAATGTGGAAAATAAATCATCCTTAAACTAAGAACTGGAGTTTCTCATAAAAATCCAGAAAAATAATTTCTATTTAACAAATAAAACCCCAAAAAAACCCGCATCAACCCCTCCCACACCTTTACTGTGAGCTTTCAAGCAATAGCAAAGGGGCAGAGAAATGCCTGGGTTATAACCTGTCCTGTCTTGATCCATCTGCTTCAGTCTCGAATGTCAACAAATACCAGTGACTTTCAAAATTCCGTAGGTTGTGTTTTGGGTGATATTTAGTTAAGCAATACGGTGTATAGAATAGTCTTGATTACATTATCTAGCACAATAAAAACAGATGGCAATGAAGTAACTATTTATCTTCCTGACGAATTTTAATACATGGGGAAGTGAGGGCACAAAGAGATTGGTTTAAACTTAGCATAATACGATCACTGGGACCTACAAAACTTTCCCCAACCAGCTCATGCACTTAATCTTGATCTGAAGGCACTGAGTGCTACTACTATAACCTTCTCCAGCTTGACCTAAAACAGCTTATTCCCACTTCCTCTTCTTAGCCCATTCCTGGTTTGATTTCCTCAGCACTAGCACAGTTGCACACCATCTAGTGACCTGGCACAGCAGCACAGCTTGGAGAGCACAGGTACATCCATCCATGCAACAAGACTTGATGGACAGGAATGATCGGTGGCAAAGACAGAAAATTACAGAGCAGCTCACTGGAGTCAATAATCGAAGCCCTGCCAAACGTTGGGAAGTTTACTGGTGCATACTGCAGTGGGGAGAATATTAATGTACTTCTGATGAAAACCTGGCCCATCCCCATTTTGGATGCTTAGTGTTTTCTGTGATTATGGCACAGCTGTTTCTGAGCTGGTAGCAGGCTCAAGTGACGCTCCTCTGTGGCGGGTTCCATGATCAAGACCTGCTGCTTATTTTTTGCACCATTTGTGGTTACACAGAGCAACTGTTGACACCCCCCACCCCTCCCACCAAGTGATTGTGGGACCGTGGAACAAATGCAGCCAATACAAAGAGCTGCTCTTGGGGGAAAAAAGGACAGTCTGGCAGGACCAAACCGAGCTCTGAACCTTTCGTAATTCAGTATGCTTAGCAGCCTGGGTGGATACTGAATTTCATTACCCCTTCAAATTGCTGCAGATTTGTTCAAAGGAGCTTTCTCTTGTCAGTAGGGCCACCCGACAAGAACCAGCACGTTCACGTCTGACAATGACGTTAACTGCCTTCAGAGCGGCAGCAACAACCGCACCAGCCAAGCGGTGCTGTCTGCCAGCCTCAGAGATAGGCGAATCGGAGTACTCCTGCAGACACCTGCCAACCGTGACCAATCCCCTCCTGCCTCCCCTCCAGGTGAAACTCTGATTCAGCATCTTAAACAAAACCGCAAAACCTCCTTGTCAGTCTGGGAGCTCTCTCTTCTCTCTCTTCCCTCCACCACAAGACTCTACATGCAGCCGTGCTGCTGCCCAGGGGCTGGAGTGCAGGAGCAGGGTACGTTCAGTAACAGCCTGACACCGGCTGCTGTTTGGGAAACTGCTGGGCTTTGGCTTGCTTGGGGAGAGCGGTTGATGCTCCCCAGGCTTGGCAAAGCTGTCCAGACTTGCACTCCCAAAGAGCGCTTTTCAGCACGTCCTGGGCTTTGTCACCCAGACAGAGCCATACTGGGGGAGTTTGCTGCTTTTCAGAAGCACAAGTCTCATGGTTTGTTCATACCCAGGCTCTTTTTTTTTTCTTTTTTTTCTTTTTTTTTTCATAATTCAATTGTATTTAGTTTTTGCTAAGTGGCTTGAAGTGACAGTGAAGTAGAAATGCAGTAAAAGTATAATCCTGAATATGGTTATTGCTCCAAGCAGAGACACTGGAGCCTTCCCCACCCTAGACTTGCTCTGGTCCCCAGTGCAGCCTCTCTTGAGGTGTGGGGGAGGGCTGAAGGACCATTTTTTACCTGACTGGAGTTGGCTAGAATTCCTCCTCAATACAGCCATGCTGACATATTCATACTTGCCTGAGTCATCCTAGTCCTTACTGCAAACTCCCCTCCCATCTTTCTTAGTCCTTGTGTTGTATATCTGATGAGGTTCACATATCACAGTCAGGTTTATTTACTTTCTGGAACCTGTGGGATTTTTTTTTTCTGTATTTTCACTGGTTTCTTACAGCACAGAGTCCAAGTTGATAACTAGCATAGCCTTCATCCTTACAATTCAGCTGGCCTCTTTATCTTCTTCCTCTCTGACAAATCCTTCTATTTCATATTGTAACCCAATTTTTTTTGTCCTGTTCTCTGTAGTTACTCAAATAGGTCCATCCAAAATACTAAAAAGCAGCCTTTTCAGATCAGAAGCATTTAACTATTTTCCTCTTCCCCTGCAGAAGTGCAGGCATAGAGACTTTTGCATTAAGTGAGAAGGGCAAATATATTAGCTCTGGATATCAAAAGAAAGGCAGAAGAAACTGTCATCCTACCTAATAAAATGAAAAACCCTGGGTAAAACTGTTTTAAAAAATTGAGAAAATGAAACACCTCTCTTTCCTCTCACTAACTATTTAAAACAGCCCAAACAGCCCCAGAATAACAATTAACCCACAACCTGGAATTTAAGTCTTTTCCTTGTCTGGGTGGCTGCAGTGGTTGAAAACAAACATCCCTACTTCCCTGAATTTGGAACTGGATCTGAACTATGCCATTGCAGCATCTGTGTTCCCCATCTTCAGGCTCCATCGAAAGATCTGAACTTTCCACTTGAAGAATTGTAAAACTGACTTTTGCCCTGTGTGAAAGCATTTTGATAAGAACCCAAGAATTTTCCTGTAAATCAAGAGAAATGACACAGATATGTCATTAAATCTTGAAAGAGTAGAGCAACAAGAAGATACTAATTGTATTTAGAAAGCTTTTCATTAGATTGAATAGAAGGCATTAAGCTCCTCTCTGCCTCACAGGCCTAGCTATTATAATGCTTGTAGAGGTTTACAAGAACTAGATGGTGATTTTCAGAGGCTTGAAGTGATATGGAAGCAAAACTCCAGGCTTTGAAGAGTCAGTGAAAGTGAGATTGAGAGGAGAAAAGCAGTGTTACCCTGCAAAAGCAGAGCATGTGTATGAAGAAAGCAACTCCCATGTAACAGGTAAAGTTGTGCTGAAGTCAGGGATATGTCAATATCGGGACATGAAAACTTTTTTCCCTTCTTGTTTGGGTCAGAGTTACTAGCTTTTGGACAAGTGTTTCTAGAGCTTCTCCTCAAGCACAGCTCCAAAATCATGCCAGAGCTGGCTGGGTCCTTTTCTGACCTTAATCCAATCAGGTTAATGAGACTGCATATGGTAGCACTTGCTAAATGCCCTTACATATTGCATCCCTCCACACACAGAAATGGTGACTGTGGGAGTCCCCTTAGAGAATTTCAGCACTACTGTACCATCTCAGGTGGACTGGCAGAGGACTTAGTAGGCATTTCTGGAGAAGTTAAGTCTGGATTAAACGTTCATGAAGCACATAAAGTACTTAATGCCCCTCACAGATCTTGTTTCAGGCTCTTGGCAGACGCAGGCACATGCTTCACACTTTGATCAGCAAATTGTAGGGGAAGGGGAGATAATTTTCCTTCTGAGCAAATGAAATATTTTATTGCAGTTAGCATGCATCTTTCTTGGAACAGTAACCCTGAGTATGGCCTGTAGTGCTTCTGGTTTAATCTCTCCCTGCACACAATCCCTGTCTCCACAAGGAATTTTCTCTCTGTGGATTTCACTAAGGATCTGTAGCTTGTCTCGCAGTTTTCTAGTTCAGGTCCTGTATATGTTTCATTATAATGGTTCCCATGAAGCCTCCACCATAAACAGGTAAAATATTTTGCAAAATATCTGGTGCTTTGCAGCTCAAAACTGAGCCTAGAACCCTTAGTTTGGACAGGGATTTGTGTGTTAAATCTCAGCCTAAAAATAATGCACTCAAGAGCTCATCTGGAATATCCCTTCATAAGACCATCTGTCATCTCCAAGCTATGAACTGTTTGGTACATTGCTGATCTGTCTCAGTGTGCTGTTGTTTTTGTGTCCCCACCGGTGAGGCACATTCTTCTTGTTCACATGATTTGTTTTTCTCAGAGAGGGTTTTTATTCAGCGGTTGTCACCAAGTCACTATGACATGAAACAGGAGAACATGAAACCTGGTCAGAGTCTTCATTGCTGGGGCTGCATAAGGTAACTATGGCCCATTCTTGTGTCCATCCTGGTGCTGCTTCTCTGACCCTCCCTGCAGAACCATCTGTCTGCCTGCTTGGAGACCGATATAATCTTGACAATGCCTGTTAACAGTGGTGGGAATTTTGTTCCCTTTACCGTTGCTGGTGATGACTGGAGCCCTTCCAGCCATGGTAGTGAGCAGTTCATCCAGTGAGCTGCACTACCTAACAGCCCTTCTGATCCTTCCACAGTCCTCACTGCAAAATGCTGCATGTATGGAGATGCTTAGAATGGATTGTGTATAAATACACATTTCAGCACTCTTGGATTTAGCACTCTATTCTTTCTTTCATATCCTCCTGTCTTTCTCTGCTCCCTCTATGTCTTGTTATACCTTGTTCCTACATGTCTAAGTCATGCTTTAAATAACAGCTGTCTGATTCTTTGCTTCTTCTCATACCTAGCTAATTATTATCAATTTATTGATTTTCCACATGGAGATTAATGGGTTTTTCAGCTTGCAAAGCCTGTATCCACATAGCTGTGAGCTAATGCATGGCTATGGGAAGGGGTGGGGGGTGTATGTGTTTATGTGGTTGATCACCTTTCTGATAAACTTGTATAACAAACCAAAGGGATATTTTTTCTCCTTACTTGCTATAAAAAGCCACCAAGCTTCAAACTTTTGCCAGTGAGTAATCACATTTCACAGGGAGTAAAATGTAATAAATAAAAACCTGCTAAGTTTGTAATAATTGTTAACAAGTGTCTTTCCTATAACTTTAATTGCACTGGCTGATGTGCTCTGGATGTAAAGGGCCAGGCATGGTGGCAAAGCACCATGGCACAGACGTGCATGATGTGTGGTCAGAAGCTCCCCCAGGACCCCCACTTTGGTCCCACCACTCTGCATCAGCTCTTTCTGCTTCCTTGTGCTGCTGCATCAGCCTGTGGGCTACGAACAAACTTTTCCTGGGTTCTTTCTAGCCAAAATCATTTTGAGTGGTCCAGAATACAGCACACAGCAGCTGCATCACCCAGCCAGGATGGGCACAGGAAGCACCAGATTCACTGATGATGAAAAAGTATCAGAGAAACATCGATTCTGATCTCACTGGTTTATCTGACCATTGAGATCCCACACAATTATGCTAATATAAACCTGTGGATTTGAGCCTTATATATAATTAATTGGTAATTTGGGGAAATAGGAGCTTTTTAAAATGTTTTGCAGCCTCCTCTATTAGCAGTTTTCACACTGTTTTATTTTGTCACGTCAAGTGTGAGTGTGGCCAGGCTCTATCTGTAAGACAGTAATTGCTAAGGGACTTGGGAAGAAGTGGGAATAAGTGGCTAAGAAGTGCAATCAGCAGTTAAAGTACAAATAAACAGAAACATTGGCAAAGTGATTACTGTTTAGCAAGTCTGGTCTGAATATTTCCTGCTTTCCTGGAGCCTATCAAAATGGTAGCTGAGATTCTCTGCCTCATTAGGTTCCTTTGGCATGCTTGGCTTGCTGGACCCTGAGCTGCAGGTTTCTAGTTGATAGCTGAATGCTGCAGATTTCACTAATTTTGTGGCACATTCAGAACTCTTCAAAAATCAACCCACTTGCTGATGGGTTGAGATGTTCATCCTCAAAAAAGCCTCATTGCTGCAGTGAAGTCCTCTTTAAACCTCTGACCTTGACTTTCATCCTTATTCCAATAACACCAAAGCAAAAAAATACTTTTTCTGGTCCTGACCCTCTTCTTGCATCTGATCATCCAAAATTTAGGAATGAGGGGCTTAGACATGGGAGATTTGGTGGTGCAAGACATGGGGTTCTTCTGACCAGAGGAACAATGACTGAAGTGCAAGACAGAATTAGACACAAGCTAGACATTTTCTTTTTTAAAGCTGATTCAAAAAGGGGAAGGTTGGACAGTCAAAGTATGTCCAGTTATTACTCATTTTCTCTCTGAAGTTAATTCCCAACACAAATTAACGTCAGTCATTTTCCTCTTTGCTCTTAGACACATCCTATACGTCAAGCCATATTGCCTTAACGCTTCCTAAACAGCTGAAATAAATTTAGCCTACCCAAGGAAAAAAGAGTGCAAGATGGCACTCTGGATGGAGGAGTAAGTGTGTCTCCTGCTGACTCTAGCCTCTTATATGTCATCACAGCACATGTGTCCCTCTCCTGGTATGGCTTTTGTTGAAAATGGCTCAAGGTACAAAAAACCCTGAAGCTTCCTGTTAGGCTAGGAACGGATCAGTGTGGGTAAGGTAGCGTGGGCAGGCAGGCATGCAAGCATCTGGTTTGAATAGCTCTGTGCATGCAATATCAGCCAACTTTCTGTAGGTTTCACGGTTGTTGGGGTTTTTTTTCTCCCAGAGCTCCGGAGCGCTGGTGAACCCCACTCTCCCTGTGCCTCTTAGCAAGGCTGTGGCGAAGCTCATCGAAAGGGGGTCAGCCTCCTTCATTTACAGGAGCTGCTGCGATGAGAAACGACTCTGAAAAGCCCAGACATTCTCTGAAAGTTCAAGTGACTCCTGCGACACTTGGGAGGCAGGAGAACCTGGTGCCTTGATGTGCTTCTGATGGGAAAGCAGCATGTGAGAAGACAGGCGACCGAGCGGCCTGCAGGATACACATTCCTAAATGTCACTTAGCCATACAACCTGCGAGGGCGGAAAAGCAGGCAGATGGAGAAATAATATTTTCATTGAAAATTCTCTACCTCTCAGATATTTCCTGTCAGGTTCCTTCCAAGGAGGACTGAAGCAAGGAAGGAGGGGGGGCTGAGGTGGGATGTGTGGCAGTGGATACAAGTTTGTGATTCCTCAGGTCTCTCCATTTGAGAGCATTTAACTCAATCCCCTTTTTTCTCCCCCTCCCTGAGAAAATGATCATGCTAAGAATTACTGGAGCCGGAGGCAGTTTGGGAAGTGAAATAAACACCTGACTGTTAAATGCTAAAGGTTTACTCAACCAAAAATAAAAATAGTTCTGGTTTCCTCTACGATGCTCTAGAGTTACGTTCATCAGCACACATGAGCTGGAGGTCTGCACAGGGGAAGTCTTGAAAGGTTGAAACTTCTCAGAGGGGAAAATTTTGAGGCAATAAGACAGGCCTCCCTCTGTCCTGTGAGAGTTCTTCTCCCACTGAGAAAATGCTGCAGCTGTTTTCCTGGTGCAACCTAAAAATAAATGCCCTCCTCCTTTCCTAGCTGCTCATATCAGTTTCATGGGTGCCATCGCAATCGCAAGATGTCAAGTGTGATAGGTCAGGGTCTCAAGGGCAGGCACCGTCCCCTTCATGTGGTCTGAAGGGCAGAAGAGAGCCTCAACACCCTGGAAGCGATCTCAAGGAGTTTGGTGCTAGTCGCACAGGTTTCTGGTTGGTCAGAAACTGGAAGTTGCAAATGATACAGACCAAACTCTACAACTGGGCAGTATGAACATCCCTGTTCAAGGATGGTTCCAGTTCAGCAGAGCAGAAATGATGGTGCAGTCTCTGACATTAGGAATCCTCACCAGCACCTTTCTTGCCTTAGCTCTGCCCATTGAGTTGAAGGCAGCATGTTGCTCTAGATGAACTGCACTTCAGAGAGCCAAACCAGAGCATCAGAAAGCTGCCATATGTGCAAAATTTTTCTGCTTATGTGTCACCTTCAAAATGCAAGATGGAAAATGCTATGTATTACAGAAGATATTTATTGGGGTTGATCATATATGACACACACATTTGCAATATGTTTCCTTCTGTCAGGTCATCCGTAGATGGACTAGGAAATACCATTTAACCCACATGCAGTCGAGCAGATTCCTTCTCGCTATGATGATTACTTGCTGATTCCCAAAGCTTGCCAACTTGTAAAGTAGCCCAGAAGGGCTATATGTGATCTAAACCGTACTTCCATAGCTACTGTGTGTCCTATGTAGATATTCTCCATCAGGTAGCAAAACAGGTTAAGCAAACTGGGGAAAAGGGCACCCAATCTGCACATTTTTAGGTGGAGGAGGGAAATAGGGTTACTAATGGGAGTCCTGACAGGCATCTCTAATCACCTCAGCTAATACCAACTGCTTGGGGGAAAAAAGGTCACTCTTTTCCCCTTCACAACTGAGATGAAGCAAATCCATGGGATTAAGAATAATTCTGAACTCCCAGATGGATAACCCAAATTGGAATTACAAGACTCCCAAACTTGCATTTGCTCTTGGGGAATGGGAAACCCAGAGAGAGAGAGAGAAAAACACCCAACCTGAGCTGAGGTAACAGCAAAGCTGGATTAGCATGGAACTGCTCTTGCTAAAATGAAATTTGCTGTAGTTAACCAGAATGTTTAAGGGTAAGAAATTATAGAACAATTTGGGCAAAGAGAAATGAAAGCCACCTGTTTAAAGTTAGCCTTTAACCTATTCCCTCTGCCTTCCCTTTTGCTTTCTCTCTCTTTTAAATTCTCCCAGTATCTCTGCTTTCCATAGAAGCAAATCTTCCCCAGGGAAAGTCAATTCTGAAGGCAATTTTCCAAAAACCATTTGGCAGAATTGGCCGGTACTTCAACTGCAAACATGAAAAGGCATTTATTCCACTAACTCAAACGTAGTTTGGAAGAGACATTACTGAACTTGTTTTAGGAATATACTTTGACTGCATCAGTTTTATTGCTTCTTGTATAAATGTCAAACTCAATTTGCCTCAAAGCAGAAAAAACCCTCGAAGTACATGGTAATGTATATATTACATACAAAAACTGGGAAAAAAAGTGTTATCTCTGTGGCAAACTCAAACCTATACCATGTTAATTGTGACCATTGTGCACACCGAGTATTTCATCGGCAGTAAGAAGAAGGAGGATGCGTGATCCTGACTGGTATTAAAGACGGTGCGTAGGATGGTTGTAAAGCTGGCCAGGTAATACAGGACCCTGAAGATCTAATAATTCTTCAGATTTGGTTGCTTAATTTTGAAAGCTAATTTTTTCCTTTTCATTCCTTAAAAGGGTTTTTTTTCCCATTGTGTAAGGAACTCGTGGTAACCCCATCCTTTGTGCACCACCAGCAGTGTTTAACCTTGCCCTGTTAGCACACCAGCTAACACACATCACGTTTGAGATCCAGGACACCCAGCAGCAAAGGACGATTTTTTTCCTTTCCCTTGGAAAAGAAGGGGGAGAAGAAAAGAACAAACCTTCTAAATTCCTATTTCAATCAGTACTCATTGCCAAATTTTCTAGCAAGAAGTGAATTGGCTATTTCAAAACACTTTATCTCAGCAAAACTGGAGTTGGAATTTCTTGGGGGCTAAGGAAGAAAGCATATCTTTAATCCAAGGGTTATCCCCCTGCTGAATTTCAAAGACTTGCTGCAGACAATGTGGGAGACAGAGCTTCCAGAGGAAAAGAAAAAAAAAGCAGATTCTTTTGTAATAAATAAAAAGTATTAGGCAACCTAAATAATCTAATTTCTGCCATTTTTCTGTACAACATAATTTACAGAAATTTTAGGTGTTAGGATAGACGACATATTAGATGTTGCCATTTGTAAAATATTTCTGTGAAAACATTAGATTTTGCAATGGTTTCATTTGCATTTTAAGGTCTGATCCTGCAGAACCATAGCATCCTTCGTGTGTGAATAGCTGCAGTGGCATCGGCAGTGCTTCTTATCTACATAAAGTTAATGTCTTGCACAATTATTTGCAGGATCAGGACATAAGACTGAAAATGCAATTACTTTGTGAGTTACAAAAAAGAAAATGCTCTTTGCAATAGTAGGTGAGATTCTCTGCTGGAGTAAATGATATAGGACCCATTGAATTCAATGAAGCTATCCTGATTCACACCCGCTGATATGGCCCATTAATTTTAGTGTATGAAAATGAATCTCTGCTCTAAAAATACCAATTAGTAATAAGCTTTGAGAAAGAAGAAAAAAATCAATTTAAATTCATTTTGTGTAATGCACATTTTCTGTTGCTATTTTAGTTAAATTATTATTATGCATAATAATGGCAGGGCAATAGGTGCTGTCACTTTAGGAATTTGCAGCTGTGATGGGTAGCATAAAAGTTAGTGATAGGGAAATTTCAGAAAAGCCCCTCAATTTCATACAGTTATTATTATGCTTTGGATTAGGGTAGCACGTCCCTTTCCTTGCTGAGATCTCATCCCTGTAGTGCTGAATAGATAAAGAGACATTATGCCAGCTCAAAAGAATTTACAGCTTAACTAGAAAAAATGAGCAGATAGGAAGAGGGGAAACTGAGGCAAACAGAGCTTCCAGAAGTAACCATGCTTGGAGCCAATCTCCTGCCTCTTGACTCATGGCCAGGTGTGCTATTCAACACGGCAGGCTGATCCTCAGGAAGGTTTTTGGGTTTTTTAAGTGCATGTGCAAAAGTGAATATGTACTTTGGCACTGAGCCACTTTCAGCATTCAAACTACCCAGAGACAAGCATGCGAGCGGGATCCTGTGTGAACACCCAGCTCTGCAGGCATTGAAACACCAGTTGGTGCATGGGGTTATTTGCATGCTCATTTTGCTTCTATTCAGCACTCATCCCACATGCATTTGTGCAAAGAAGATCACACTCCTGTGCCGGGAAGTTAAGTGTTGTCTCTGCACAGTGCCATTCAGCACTGGTTTTTCATGAACAATAAAAGCCTTTTGGGATAAGTGGCACTCAAAGAGGATTCAAAGCCAGTTTCCTCATATCCCGAGCAATCCTGAGATAGTAATGAATAGTAGTCATAGCTGGATTACTCACTGTTACTCATAATGTAAGAGCTGAAATGAAAAAATATTAAAAAGTTTTGGTTCCTGCAGTGTGTAATTGAAGAACTCATGTCCATGGGACATTGCAGAGGCCAGAAGTACCAGTTGATTCAGAGAGCAACTTAAATCCCAGAGGACAAACAGAGGAAGGATTGATAGACATTATTGTCACTCTCTGCAGACAGCTGAAAGTGGGGAGGATATGCTGAGAGAGGAGATCAACACTCGCTGGTTGCCTTGCTCTTGCTGCCTTCTCTCTGCAGTGTGCAAGCAAGCACTGGGCACACCAGACCTTTGCTTCACCCTAGTATGGGTGAAGCCCCTATTCCCTGGGGTTACTAAGACATCCAAGGCTCAGTGTCCCCATACAGTGATTTGGGAAATTTAAATCCGTAGATGCTCAAATATTATGGGGTTGTTTGTTTTTTTTAAGAAGTAAGAAAAATAAAAACAAGTCATGTATCACCTCAGTTTCTTAAGGAGCTTTTTCAGCAACTGCTTTGGAAACCTACTGCTCTGTATTTGTGTATTGACTTTGAAGAGATAAACCCATTTAACACTTCTTGGGATGACATTAAAGTAATATAACAAAGACCAAGAGCTCAAGGTCCAAAGTACAGCGAGCTGCTTCATGCAGCCTGGAGTTGCTCAGACCCTGCAGGTACAGACCCTAAGTATGGAAGATTGTTATGGCCATCTAACCTTTGGCAGCTGAGAGATAACAGTGGCAGTTCACGGAGGCAAGTGGTCCTCAGGACATGAACTCCCTTCAGCCCTGCTCCTCCTCTCCCACCAGCTCCCTTTAGTAGGCTCACCTTGCTCTGCAGTTATAAAGTTGTTTCTCAATGGCAAAGAAAGAAAACAAAAACCACCTCAACATAACCCAACGGTTCTTCCTCTAAGAAACCTATTGACAGGCGGATCCTGTGGATTCCTCCTAGTACAGCTATCTTTGAACTGAGGACTTCTTAGTGAAGATGGGGAGTTTCCTGGGGTTTTACTGTTTTTTTCCTAAATTGATTGTGGAATTTTTAAACAAGGTTCGTGCCTCTGATCTTTTTCTCAGCAGCTGCAAAATCTGTTATTCCCCCCACAACTTGTTCCACAGAAACCAGGTATTGGAAAAATTAAAGGGGAAAGGACAGCTGCCCCATTTGCAGAGCCAACCTCAAATGAAACAAGGTCCATTCCTATGGCTTTGTGAACAATCACATATCCAGAAGGGCTTTGATCAAGTTTTGGGCTGATAATATTTGTGAATTAAGGATAACTGCAAGAGTTTACTGCAGATTTTGATTTGCATATTGGACACTCCTAAAGATCATTAATCCCCACTGTTTTGTTCAGGTCCCTGCTTGAAATACAGGTTTCTTGTTATTTCTTGTGTGCAGACTTTATTTTTCCAAGCTCTCAATGATGAAGTGTCATTTGTAGCTTTCCACTTTTATCAGAGTATTTCTCATGTGCTGTTACATATCTTTTTGAAAAAAGGGTGCTGTCCTCACTTGTCATGAGTCAGATTTCAGTCAATGGTGGCTTTATACCATGCCTGAACTTGGCCTAGCATCTTTAATGCAGAGAGGTTACGTTGCTGTGAATATAAATCCTCTCCCAGATGGGGAGACACAGCTGAGTGTGGCCATATGAATGAGAGAAACCTGTAGGGATGAAATAATGCTGAGCTGAACCCTTGCCCAGAGGCAGAACGGGACATTTTTGGAGTTATATAAAGAAAAGGGGGTAAAGACAAACATACAGAGACATACTTGAATTCTGGGGTGCACTATTTTATATTTCTAGGTGGAACAGCCAACAAAGATGCCAATCACCATACAAAATGCTTTTCTTAAGAAACCTCCATCTTTCTTAAAATCAGGAAAGGGCTGAAAAATCTGTACAAAAGCATGCTCTATGGAGATCTCTAAACCCAGTTCTGCTGTCTTGGGCCATCCCTATAAAGCAAGGATCAGCATGTAAGTGGCTTTTTGCTCCAATCCTTCAGAGAGACTTCTACCACCAACCCAATCACATTTATTTCACACTCAACCTTTCCAAATAATGTTGGAACCAGAAAGTTATTTATGTGACCTGCTTAATTGAAAGAGCATTTGCTGTCAGTGATCAAATAAACTGTTATTGATCTTCAGCATTGGAGGCTACTCACATGGAGCACTCTGGTACATATTTTTCATTAAGACATTTTTCAGAAAAAAGAAAATCAGAACGCAAATGCAGCAAAAAAAAAATGTTTATAGCATACTGAGATTTAAAAAAAAAAAAAGAAAAAAAGAAAATCAAAGTTTTGAGAGTAACTCCAGAGAAAAGAATCTGCAAAGCACAAACTGGCAACACCGTTGACTGCACAAAAATGTAAAGGCTTCAAAACATATAACATCTTGCTCTGAATTCCCGACACTTAGTGAGAGAAAACTCTTCTAAAGCACAGAGGAATGTCTTGGCCCTTTGTTTGGGCAAACAGAGATGTTTCTTGGGAATGAAAAAAGGTGCAGCAGTCAATAGGTTTTCTCTTACATACCTGATCTGTGCAAACCTCTGAAAGACATGGGACATGCTGCTTACTCCCACCCCTCAGTTTTTCAATATAGTTGAGCACTATTCTTCTTAACTCATTTAGAAAGTTAAATCTGGTCTTGATTTGATTGGACCTTGAGTTCCTAAGTCAGCTAGGGTCTGCAGTATTAAATGGCAAACTCCCTACAGACTTCAAAGACCTGCATCACCCTTGCCTCCCTTTAAATGAGTTACAAATTCCTTTCTTGCTCTCCCTAAGAGTGATTCAAAGAGTAGTTGCAATGAAAAAACAGTGAATTGCTCAGATGTTACAGTAATAACGCCATGGCTGCTCTAAGTATCCTGTTAGACAGAAAAGAGCCATGGAGCAAAGTCTTAATCCTGAAACCAAGGGGCACAGCCTGGCTTGTACCCATGTTGAAGGTTAGAGCTTCCTTGTCTTGCACTGGCAAAATGCAAGCCAGGCTGTGAGATAACAACTAACTTGTGAGGACTATGATGACCTGGGCTTTGAGCTCAGTTCTTGATGCAGCAGAGATGTACAAAGGTGAGGAAGTGCCAGCCTTCAAATTGCAGCACGTTGTGCTTTTCCAACTTTTTGAGTTTGAAAGCAGAGGCAGAGACACACATGGTGGTTATTTACAGGAAACCTTCTGACCCAAAGGCATCATCTAACAGGAGAAAACAATAAATTGTTCATTTCCAGATGCTGAGAAGTTATCTTTCCATATGCATCCAGTATCAACCCCTGTCAGAAACAAACACTAGGGTGAATGGACCTTGCTTTGATCCAGCATGGCACTGTATTTAGAGTGAACTTTAGGATGTATCTCATTTGTCACTATTTCTGTGACAAAGGCATTGTCTGCATCTTGTCTGAGAGAGGGGGAAATACCTGTCCCACTTCTACAGCTGAGACCAGAGGCTTCTGTTGTGTTATGCTTTACTTTGCACAGCTTCTTCTGATTGTGTTTGGGAAAGCTGTATCTTGAATCACAGAATCACAGCATCACAGAACATTAGGAGTTGGAAGGGACCTTGAAAGATCATCTCGTCCAACCACCCTGCCAGAGCAGGATCACCCAGATTAAATCCCACAGGAATGCATTCAGGCAGGTTTGAATGTCTCCAGAGAAGGAGACTCCCCACCCTCTCTGGGCAGCCTGTCCCAGGGCTCTGTCACCCTCACAGTGAAAAAGTTTCCCCTTACATTCACATGGAATTTCCTCTGCTCCAGCTTGCATCCACTGCCTCTTTTCCTATTGCTGCCATCACTGAGAAGAGCTTGGCTCCATCCTCCTGACTCTCACCCTTTACATATTTATAGACATTAATAAGGTCATCTCTCAGTCTCCTCTTCTCTAAGCTAAAGAGACCCAGCTCCCTCAGCCTGTCCTCATAAGGAAGGTGTTCCACTCCCTTCATCATCTCGGTGGCCCTGTGCTGGACTCTTTCAAGGAGTTCTATGTCCTTCTTGAGCTGAGGGGGCAAGAACTGGACACAATATTCCAGGTGCAATCTCAAAGGGATATACTATAGAGACATAAAGGGATATACTATGAAGAAATCAAGGGCAGAGTTATCTTTGTTCTCAAGCTATGAAAGCACTGAAGAGCTATGAAAGCAATGAAGAGCTGCTGAGCTAATTGCCATACCCTTCTCAGGCTGCAAATTCACCAGGCTGTAGATAGAATGTAATCTTGTCATTCTATGGGGCTTTCTATTTTGTTTTGTTTTTCTATTTTTAAGTGAAGTCTTATTCAAACTTCATTTTTCAGCAGGATTTTTTCAGTCTCTCAGACCAAAATACTTTGTGCTTTCCCTACTCTGTTATTTAAAAGAAGGAGATCATGGGTACACACTCAGACTACAGCCATTTTACTGGTAGAATTACACAGTGCTAAAATATAAGGCTTCTAATGGAAACACTAACATAGTCTTGACTACTGCAGTCCTGCTCTAATATCACTGAACTTCCTTTGGGGGTGAAGCTTTGCCTCAGGAACCTTAATTATCTGATGTGGTCAATTACTCCAAGATAATGATGATTTTATCAGGTATTACTGCTCAAATATTTTACGACAGACAGGCTATTTAATTGCATTCCTGACCTACCAAAATGCTTACAGATGACTCAATTAAACACTAAGAAGAGGTAGGGGGAAGGGAGGGACAGCACTTAAAATCCTTGCTTATAGTTATTTTTGAAAATGTCATTCCTTTTGAAAAATCCTTCCTTCCATCTATCCATCCACCCATCCATCTAAGCAAGATGCACGTGTAGCACCACCTGGGCAGGAAAGTTTGGATAAACAAACTCAATTTTAATGTACAAATGCGAAAGCATGTCCAGCATCTCTCCTGCTGAGGGATTAGCACTGGGTCCCTTGCAATCCCTGTGGTGGATTAGCAAAGTCATTTTAACATCCCTGAGCGTCCCAGTGCAGACAAGCATGGTGAAATGAATTTTCTACCACATTTATGTAAAGCAGAGTTTTTCAAGACAATGAGGAAATGTCTTTATTAAGGCAGCCTCCGGGGATAGTCTCAGCTCCTGTAAACCTTTGAATGCCCAGATGCAATTCACACCAAAGTCAGTGGGCTGGTCCATTTTCTTCTGTGTTAGCCCGGCAGCTCCAGGCTCTGGGCTGACATTTGCCAGGGAGGCTGAGGTCGCCCCGAGGACTGCTTTAATTGGCATCTTTGCTTCAGTGGTCATAATGGGCTGTTTCCCAGGCACAGAACTGCCATGTCTTAAGAATGCTTTGGCTGCAAAGCGAGGATGCCTCAGCCTTTGGTCAGTCCCTGCCCTGGATGCTCCTGCACAGGCAGCGCAGACCTGGTGACCCCCCTCTTGCACCAAGTGGTGCAGAGACCTCCTCCCAGTTTCCCCAGTCAAGGAAAGAGGAGGATATTCCCCTGCTAAGCAATCAATTTGCTGCTGGTTAAGTAGAAACTGGGCGCGAGAATTTGAGGGCAGATTATTTCCCTGCTGCTTACAATAATGTTACTGTAACGTTTTCAGCAACTGTGTTAAGGACTCAGCCAAGGGCACTGGAAACAATGGTGAGGCTGCCCTTCGTTTCAATGGTTGCTGGAATTCTGCTGCATTTCTCCACAAAGGACCATTTGTCTTCCCACCGTGGAAATAAAATGTATTGTTGCAGTATTGTTGCAAAAAACCTGGCAGCAAATCCTCCTGGGTAGGACTGTGGTTGCCCACTATTGCATCAGGCTAACAGAAAGGAGAGATGACATTTTATGGGGTTTTACTCAGAAAACTTTTCATGAGAATATTATTTCTGTTTTATGGGGTTTTACAATAGGATTTTCATGGGCAGTGTTTCGATCGCTTTCTGTTAGGTTTTTCAGGCTCACCAACACACTTTTTTTGAGTCACATTCCAAAGCACAGCATCCACAAATATTCCCAAATATATCCTAAATTGCCCAGGAAGGAAACAATTTTCCTATCTGTAATTAGAACAAAACACGATTCTGAAATGTCAAATTTTAGCAAACCAAATGCTGCAGCAATTGGTTTGGATAAGTCAAAACAGTTCAGTTTGACTTCTAAAAGTATTGCCATCATTAGCTCTCATATCAAGATGAAAAGTCATATTGAAACTACAGTAATTCACTATTAAGAGGAGTGACAGCTAGCAGTCAGAGGAAACAGCAAAAGGCTGCAAAGTCCTAAGCACCGTGTAATCCACCATTATTTTGTTTAATATTACATAAGGAAGGAGCAATTTTTAGTGAACTGAGGCCAGAAAGTGTGGGCTCTGAGCAAATGGTGTGTAACAGCAGCACTGACCCAAAGGATTTCCTTCCGAAGCCACCTTGCTGTGGTACCTCCTTCCCTACCCACAGTGCTCTGGCCACCAAGATGTGCTTCTGTACACAAGCTGCCATGGGGGGGTTTCACTGTTTTCTTAAAGATGTACTGCCAGTAGTAATTTTTATTCCTGAAAAGCAGGGTAGGTCGCCCATCATGCTCTGTGCTATGGCCTTTTGCAGGTGAAGCTGCTTCACTGAGCCTCCACTAGTTTCTGTACAACCAACACCCCACCAGAACTTATTCAAAATGTTGCAAATCAAATTTTTATGCCTGCAGTGGTTCAGCTCCTTTTTACAGTACATACATATTTCAGAGTTACCACTTAATACAATTATAGTTCATTTAGCCAGCAATTACAGTAATAGGAAGACTGGCAACCACTGTCATTCAGACTGTGGAAAATCAATGTTGCACAGAGGTACTTTTATTCATCCTATGGAGTGCCTCCTTCGTTAGATGCACATACTCTGGAATCACAGGAAAAATCAAGATCACTCTGTTTCTTACTTATTTTTTAATATTTCCCCCACCCCCACCCCCGATTCATCCATATACTATTTGGTTTCCAGACCAAAGTATAGTGACAACATTCTGAGGCCCCCTTGAACCTGATTTATTCTGCAATTCTGTGAATTATCAGATCTGGTTTTCAGCAGATCCATTTTCTACTGCACTTCACCTGACAGGGGACTTTTGACAATCCATTTCTTGGAGGCAACTTAAAATATGGTTGTCTGTGGGCAGTGAAATAGAAACGCTTGAGTTTTTCTTAAACCTTTTGTATAATGTTTGCTTTTAGTCCAAATTTCATAAACTTCTGTCCAGGAAGGCATTTAAATAGGTGTTTCACTTAATCCTTATTTTAACAGAGTTCTGAAGAATCCACATAAACATATGGCTACAGTTAAGCAAATGTGCCCTAGACAGGAATGAAGTGCTGAATTACAGATGTAGTGCTTCCAAAAGAAAGCTAAGACCATAACCACATCTCCTGAGTTTTAAATCCTTTTTCTCAGTCACTTAACCATGCTGCAACAAACCTACTTTGGACTGATGGTTTAAATAGCTGTTATATTTGCATTTCATTATGTGAATGGACTTAAAAATTAAGACTTGCATAGGGCAAAAAAAATCTGTAATTGTACTGGAATATTTAGTCCCCAGAAGAGGGTGGCTAGCAATGGGAGGCTCCTTTTGTTGTTCAAAGAAGTCCTTAAATCACTGCCATTACTGTGAGGAGTTTTTTCAGCAAGGAGAATAATGATATTTTTGCAGGTTGCCAAACTTTTGCTGCAGAAGAGCCTCTTGGCAGCAGATCCACTTGATTCGATGAGCGTTACTGAATTTCCTCGTTGATCTGTTTGTCTCTGCATGGTGCCATCTTTTGACAGTGTTACATTATAGCCCCTTGTTCTTATGATAAATTATTTTAATCCATCATCAGAGCATGCTCTTGCTCTAATGATGGATTAGTGTTATGCATCATCAGGGCGAGGAGCATTGATAATGTACCATAAGCACCCCCATGAACAGTGAAAAAATCTGCCAAAAGAATTAATTTGCTCTGCACCAAACTGAGACCAAAGGTAGAGATACAGTTGCACACAACAGCAAAAATTCCATGCTGAAGTGGCAAGTCCAGCTCCAGTGGCAATCTGGGGGAGGGATAAAGGGATAAAGATGGAGATGTGGTCACCAAGCTGCGTGTGGGACCTGTGCCTTTGCATGGGAGAGCTGTGCTTCGGGGATCAAGGTGCACAGAGGTGGAGGTGTGTTGTGAGGTTTCAGGGCTGCAGCAATGTCCCTTCTTGGCATCAGAGCAACTCACTTTGGTGCACAGAGTACAAAGAGGCCTCAATTAATTGGGCAGGTTGCATAGGGAGCTGGGAACTATGCTGCCTAGCTCAGAGTTAGGTGGAAATCTTCAGTGCAGATAACTCCCATCATGCTCCTTTCTTGTAGAGCTGGACTGCAGCTCTCTTCTGCTGGGTGCATGGGAAGCTAGCCCAGGAGGAGCAGCCTTTAGGGATGGTTTGTGGTCGAGCATCTCTTCTCAAAACCTCTAAATCTTCCAGGATTTAGCTCTCTGAGAAAAATCACAGTAGACATTTTTTACCCCTGCTACATCTTGTAACTCCTACAGAACTATGGACACAACCAAACCACAGAGAGCACTAAAATTGTAGGGTCAGAGCTAAATAACAATGAAATTCTATCAAATTACAAAATTACATTTTAACCTCTGAGTCTTAATAGCTTTATCTGGGTTCTGTCATGAGTTCCTTCAACTTTAGCCATGGAAATAAAAACCACTACCGTAGTTTCTTACTTACACTATTGTAAAGAAATATCACCCTCAGTATATTTTACTACAAATTCAGGGTTGTACATATTCTACCATAACTTGTGTTACAACTGTGATGATAAGCGTCAAGAAAACCTTGAACACCAACGAAAACACATGGGAAATTCAACAGACCATCATTCACCTTCAGGTAAATCCATAATACAGAACATTAAACAATATTGGCATCATCAGAGGCTGGGCTCAACTCATCCCATAATTTTAGCGATAAAAGTGAACCGGTCTATTGGCACCTGGGTTCTCCAGGGAAAGCTCAGCACTGTGCGTCCCAAACTCTCTGCAAGTGCAGATCATTCTTAAGCAGAGAATTTTCCACGCTTTGAAAGACAAGCCACAGAACCCAAAGGCGGAGCTTGAATTTGTGACCCCTGTATATGAGGCTGGTACTTTCAGCTCCAGCCATCTGCCTCTCTCTGTCAAAAAACTGTCACACTTGCTCGTAATGCTAGCTCATCTATGTCAGCATTTTGCCTACCCAGTTTTTCTGAGGAAAGTGGAAGAAACTTTTTGAACAAGCAGTGATGGAGAAATCTGCTATGATTTGACAGATTCAGGGGACGGGCTAATGTTTTAGAAAGAGTTTTGGCAGGGTAAGGCATGGCCTGAAGGGCAAGACAAGTCCAACTTAAAAGATAAATGGTGAAATGAGTAGCTATGAATTAAAGCTAACGTTTCACTGCAGTTTTGGTGGAAGAAAGGCTTACTTCTCATTAACTGCCTTTGGCACATGGACTAGCTTGCCCACAGAGATGGCTAAAACAGGGGAGAGAGAGAGTGTGTGTGTGGGGGGAAAAGCAGCTGTTTCTCCTATTTGTGTAAAACACATCTGTCCCCACGTTGCTTGTCCCAAGCAGATGTTACAGGATTTGGAGCCACCAATGACATTGAGGCTTTTTTTCATCAGTTTTGCTGAGCTATTCATCAACTTATTGAATCAGTGGTGTGTGTTTATCCCATGTCACTTTTGGGTTGTGCAGAGAATGATCCCAGGCAGCTACCAGGACTTGCAATTAATTATTCATATAATGCACTAATGGATAGTTGGTCTAGGAGCTAAACTTCCTGAAGTGCATAATAATGGGGTTTTTTTGCTAGTGCAACCTCAGAAGAACAAGTCTGAGCGCATCTCCTGTCTGCCATTCTCCTCAGCATGGGCCTCACTGCTGCATTTGACCAGACACCTGGAGAGGATCCAGGGTGAGATTTGACCACAAAGGGGAGCATGACATGGGGCTACAGGTTCTTCTTGACTTCTGATTGAAACCTCTCGGCCAGGCATCCCAGGAATATACCCTAACAACTGTGATTTATTACTGTGTTATCATGCCTGTCTGCCTCACTACAGACTCTGAATTTTATCAGGCAGCTTGTCCTCTAGTGTCTGCTAACCAATTACTGTGGTCTGCAAAGAAGCCTGAAGTACTTTGCCAAACACTGCTAATAAACTGGGAAAGAGCCTGAGCACAGCTTCAGGTTGCCTTAAGGAAATTCCAGCGAGCACTTTCCACTTTATTGTCTAGTTCACAGTATGAACTGGGAATTATCTTGAAGAGTCATTCTCTACACAGAGCTAAACTCCCCTTTAAAGACTGTGCCACACTGGATTACAGCACAGGGACTTGCCTCTATCCAAAGACTGCTAACGCAGTTGGAGCCTTTCAAATGACAACAGTGAGAGCAGGACTCAGCCCACAGTCTGAAACTAGATACTTCAGAAGAAAATGAAAAAAAAAAAAAAAAAGTTGTTCCTTTTTCTTTTACTAAGAAACCTGAAGCTGGGAGGAAAAATCACAATGGACAAGTGCCTGCACTACAAGGGAGACATGTACCTGTTGCTCCACACTGTCAAAAAAAAGTATATCTGAAAGGGTAAAATAATCAATAGCTCTTTGTGCAAGTCCTAAGCAGCACATGACTCTGTAGTAAGTGCTTTGTTATATGGTTAGCACTTTCTTTTGAGGCTGGCTTGCCCTGATGATCCAAGGAGGAGTGATCAAGGGTCCATACTGCAGAAGTGACCACCAGCCACTCTCAGCCAAAATATTCCTCGTAATCCCACTCGCCTCTCCAGAACTTTAAAGGGTCCTACCTGTGGCCTTGGTGCTTCTCATGACATGTCTGGTATCAGCATGAGGGATGAGCAGAGTGGGAGCCCTGCTCGTAGAGACAGCGAGAGCCTATGGAGCTGCTCACCCCCCAGGTACACACAGACACAGACACACACACTCCCTCTCCCTCTCCCTGCCCTCAGGGCAGACTTCTAAAAAGTTTTTTTCCAGGTTGTAAAAGACCAATTCCATAAAGGAACGGCTTAGTGCTACAATGACATGATTTGTGGCTTCCAGGCTCCAAAGCCGTAATTTATTCAGACAATTAGCAGCAGCCCTGTATTCTTGACAAATTCTTCACTTGTGTGCAGCTACTACACAACAAGGTGCTTTTAAGAACTGTGCCTTATGGATTAAAAGACTCCCCCCGCCTTTTCCCTCCTTATTTGACAAGTTCTTTTCACAGTCAAAGGAAATTAATACAGCAGGTTAGAGAGGTGATATACAATAATCCAGCCAGCCAAGAAAGCATTGTCTGAAAAGAGCAAGTACAGAGCCTACAGGAACGTTCAATACCAAAAAAAAAAAGGAATACTTCAGCATTTGCCTTTTGGTGAAGTTATTCCACCCTTCACTTCACATAATCCTCCTGAGTTACTGTACCAGATGTCACAGTGATGTCATTAATAAGTCTAAATGGTATTCAAGTGCAGGTTAGTTGTCCAAAAGCACACATCTGAATGTCTGCCCCAGCAGTCAGGTGGCCTTGCCTGGACCGCAAACATGCTGGAGCATCAGCTGGCTGCACACAATGTGCCTGTGCGCAGCCCCCACCCCGTGCTCAGCGCTGAGGCTCACCGAGGTACAATATAAATCATTCCGGACCCTTTTTCACACGCAAGCCTGAAGTTAAACCTGAGTTATAAAATCCAGATCCAGCTCTAAATCCTGCCCTCCCCCAGCATTGCTCAAGTTCACCCGGTTAGATGCACAGGGCTGGGTCAAGGTCCAAAATGCATTTAAACTGGGACCTTGTCTTTCAAGAGCAGCTGAGACTAAGGCTTCCTGGCACAATGTGAACTGTTTTTTTCTCTGGGGATCCATTAAAGCATGATTACTAGCACGATAAGCCCCCAGCCTCTGCTCCAGCCCATCCTCACACCAGCCTTTCTCAGTAAAAGGAGGACAAAAGCAATCAAATCATCATGGACTTGGGCAGAAACCACTTTATCTTCATTGTAGGGGCAAATCCTCAGCTGATGTTTGGACTAGTTTTTGGGCTGAGATACTCTGGCTTATTTAAGTCCAAAAAAGGTTAGACCTGCAGCAAGAGCTCTGCAGAGCACCCTTCAGAGCACCTCCTCAGCTCTTCAGCGCAGTGCCACGGCTGGGAAATTGCATTAATGATCTATGCGTCATATCATGCTTTATAAACACCCACCACGTGGAAAAAAATGTGGGGTTTGGCCAGACTGAAATTTGTTAGCACAAAATTTTGTGCAAACCACAAGAAGATAATAGGTATTTTTTTTTTGCGTTAATTGTGAAAAGGATGTTTAATGGGCAACGGGTTCATAATTAATGATTCAACTGAGGTGAATGGGTGTCTTAGAAATACTTGGAGGGTTACAGAGGTGTCCGTAAAAACTGCAGGACTTGGCTCACTGTTGTTTTTGCTCTGAATCACTTACACAGCCTTCAGTCCAGTAACAGCGGGGCTTCGCCCCGTAGCAACTGAAAATTCAAAGTATTTGGCCTCATGTGGCAAAACAAAGTGTTTGTTCAGTGGAACTAACTTAAGCAAATTCCTCTTAATTAATAAATAGAAGTATTTTCTTTCAACCAAAGTAAGATTGCTATTGAAATATAATGAAGATAATTTTTAAAGATTTTGTCTTGTTTAGGAATGGATTTTTTTTCGCTATGCTGAAAGGGAAAAAGATACAATAAAACAATGATTAAATAAACACAATTGTTAATTGCAAAAAATATATAATAGTGAATGAAAATGCCTTTTAGAAAAAAAAAAATCAGTTAGAAAGAGAGACCCGTGGAAAGAAAAGTGTGTTGGTGGAGCAAGGCCTGGTGCTTTCCCTAACATATCACCCTGGGATGTGCCTGTTTTTCCTGGACCTGGATCTTGTGTAAGTGGACATAGTTACACTGACTTCAGGGGAGTCATATTGATTGATACCTGCTGGTGATATGACACCTCAGTGTGTAACCCGCAGACAATAATGAGACTCACAAAGGAAGAACAAGACATTTCCTTTGCTAAGTTAATTCATAAAGCCACCAGGATGCATTTTCAAAGTGGTTGCTATTTATTTGGGAACCTCCTTTACTAGGCTTCCTTTCTCTTTTTTTTTTTTTTTTTCCTGTAAAGCACAAGCTGCTTCTCCCCTCTCTCTGTCTTCTTTTTCAGCTACCACCTTGTTTTGGGTTAATTCCTCTAAACAGAGACATAAATACTGTATCAGATTTTCTCTGTTTTGGCTGCGAGTCAGGCCTGCTGTGCTGTGAAAGCTTGTTGGAGTCACAGGACCTGTATCTGCAACAGCAGCTGCACTTTGCAACTGGGAAAGGAGTTAGGGAAGAGTTACTTTTTTTTTCCCCAAGCCTTCATTAATGATATAAATTAACTGGGGGGAGGGGGGACACGGCACACCAAACCGAAAGGGAAGGGAAAGATGGGAAGATCATCCCTCATTTCTTCTAGCCTTCAAAATGTCCTTATTGTCTCAGATGCAAAAACCACCAAAGGTGGCCAGGAATATATGTGTGAGAGAAAGAAAAAAAACCTTAAAAGACTGCTGGGAAAAAGTCTAGAGAAGATCTATTCATTACCAGTCCAACTTCCCAGTGTGCCTGCCAGGGAGTGGGACTCTGCCACTGCAAAATGGGGTTTGACTCTCCAGTATGAGATTTTGCTCTGCTGGCAGGCGTCACTGCAACAGGGAAGACCCTCTGGGCAGCATTTGTCAGGAAACAGGGTAAAAGGATCTTATTCAGGAATATTTTAGGCATGCTTTATTAAAGCAGAGAACATTTCATCTACCTCTCCTTAACCTTGCTCAGAGCCCCCCAAAAGGCAATAGAGCCCCTACAGTGAGGTCTGTTTATTTTCTGCTCAGTTGGAAAGCAAAGGTCCTATTACCGTTAAAGGGAGTTACAAGTATTCATCAAAGAAAGAAATGACCCATAAAGGCAGTTAAGTTAGTTTTATTCCCGCTGCATAAGTCAACCACTTTTATATATATATATATATAAAAAGATGGGGTTAGAAAAGGATGTTCATCAGGCAGTACACTGATTTGATTGGCTAAACTTCCCCAAGTACTTTATAATTTGTAGTTATAAATAAATACGTTTTTAATAATCAATTGGTATTTAAATAACACAGAATAACTGTCTTACTAAATCCCATGTTTTAGAATGAATATGCAGTTAGACATTAAAGACCCGGGTACCAAACAGCCACAGGATTTCAGACCATTTTCTTTTTTATATACAAGCCATAAATATCACTATGGAATTATTTGGTTAGCCAAGGCCCTGGATGAAGCCAGCAGAAGACCCTGTGCTCTGATGTTGCCTTTAAGTGATCATATACTTTTCTGGTATGATGACTTTTTAAACAATAACCACACATTATTTTCTTTGGCCACTTCTTACAGTTCAAAAGGGGTGGCCTCAAACTCCAGAGTTGAAGTAAACTAATGTGTCCTCAAACCAGAGCCCAAAAAGAAGGAGCATCTAATAGCAAGTTTGAGATTACTGCTCTCAGTCAGCTGGGTCCACACTGTTTCCAACACTCCAGTTCATGAATTTTCTCAGGAAGGGGGAAAAAAATCTAAAGAATTATAAAAAACACCAAAAAACCCCGCAAAAATCAGCACTCAGGCCTACATACAAGAAGGTAGTGGCTTTGTCTTTCTTGGGTGGGGACACACACACACATATACAATCACACTCTTCTTTCTTGGTCTTGTCTTTATTTTAGAAGAAACAGTTGTGTACTGATTGCCCTCAAGTCCTGCTCCTCTGCCAAGGACTTGTCTGAAATGGGAATGCAGAGCGAAGCTACACTGAGTGTTAGGAGGGAGATGAGATGGTTTGGTAACATGGCACCTGAGTGTTTCACTCTGTGTTGGAGAAACCAACTGCAAGGCAGCGGAGACCAGCCTTGTCCCTGAGAGACCCTGGCTGTCCCTGGATCCTTGCTGCAAATGAGACACCATCCTGCACAGTGCTGGGGACCCCTTGGAAAGCAGCTCCCAACACTGTGCCGAAGTAATTTGTGAGTTTCAGACTGTATGTCAGCCTGGTCAGCGTGCCTGCAAGGAACCTGTTCACAGCTTGACAAACCTTTGGTTAGAATAAAGCCCAGGGACATTGGTGTGAATTGGAACAGTATCCTCCTGCCATTCCCAAACCTCATCCCCTCTAGCTGTGTGCAGCAGAGGATGCTGTCAGTCTCTCAGGGCAGGTGGGTGCCAGTACCTAAACCTCAGGTGGACCTGAACCCATTTGGGAGGAGAGGTGATTTTCTAGTGGTTGTGAAGGGACAGGTGTGGATGCAGTGGCAGTGGGTGCCTGGGACAGACATCTGCACAGCTCAGGAGAGCTGGATTTGTTCCTGCCCCTAACCTGTAGCCAGCAGCTCTTACCCCTCCCGCCTCCAGCAGCACACCGTTTTCCTCCTTTCTTTAATCCTTTTTCTTTTTGTTTCCCCTTTTAACCCTCTGGCTGCGCTGAGATTTACTCCTGGGCACGGAGCCCCTCTGGAATTTATCACTGTCCACCTGCGCAGTAAATAGAGGGGCCTGGCCCATGCTGCCCACTGCTCATGCAGGACCATGTCCCACTGGCCCCACAGTGCCGCAGCACTGGCATCCCGGCCACGCAGCCCAGCAGTCCCACACGGCTCCCAACCACTGCACTCTCTCTCCAGAGGACAAGAGCAAGTCACAGATAAAGTTTACTGCCATGTTTGCTCCAATAACTTTTCCCATCACACTTTTTTTCCCCAGTTATTATTTTTTCAGCCCCCTTCTCTCTTCCCACCCCCCCCTTATTTTATTTTAGGCGCCTCTGAGAGTTCAACTGTCGCCTGAGGCTTCAAACTAATTTTCTCTTCAGAAATGATTGCAGAAAGCCGCATGCATAATAAATCCCGTTATTGCTCTTGTTATTAAAATAGGTTGTTAGGGATGTGGACTTGGAGGCCTTTTTGTCTGATGACAGCAGTTCTTCTTAGCTAGGCGCTTATGGCTTATTGACTGAGGCTGCCAGGTTCAAAAAAAAAAAAAAGAAAGAATAAGAAAATCAAAAAGAAAAGGAGCTGTTGTAGCTGCTGTTTAATAGTGAGAAACTTGGGATGATTTGAGGCGGTTCTTTTAATCATGTCCATGGGCTGTGTTCGAAGAGACGCTGCATTTCCAGCACCTCCAAGGCTCTACTGAGGGCTCACAGAGAGGGTCTGTGGAGAGCTCTTTTCTGGAGCAATGATTAATTAATATTTCTTTGACGTGATTTATTTGAATGATAAATTAATGCTCTGTGACAGTGGGATCTGCACAGCCTTGCCATGCTGGGTACCCAGCAAGCCTCAGTGAGAATCAGAGCCTCCAATGAAGGGTCTGCAGTCATAATTGATGAACGGGCTGAGGGACTGCAAGGCAAAATGAGTAGGTCTGTTCCCCTTTGGATGGGGAGTTGACATGCATGGAGGCAAGGTGACTTGCTCCAGGCCACCCAAAAACCTAGTGTCAGGGCTGGTAGTTGAAGGAACACTTGTAAGTCCCTGTTTGGGATGTTGACCGTCAGCTCATGTTTCCTCACCTTGTTCCAACTAACTGCACACTTCATCCAGCAACCTGAAAGCTTTAGCAAAGCAGAGCGGAGCCCCTTTAAAATGAAATGTGGCTACAGCAACAAATCTCCAGTGAGAATGTATTCCTAAACCAATGAAAGGTTTTCAAGCAGGTTTGATAAAGGAAAGTACACTGTCCAATCATTAAATGGAAACATTTTCTGGTTACCACATAAAAATATGCTTCATAAATTAATGTTTTCCTGTGAAACAAAAATCTAATCACAGATGAGGCCATGCACTTAGCAAGTTTCTTATGTATGGAAACTATGAAGCCAGGTGAAACCCAACATGTCACATCCGTACAGGAGCCAGTGCCAGAGATGGCAGGGGTCTCACAGGGAAGCTTCTTGCTGCAGGCAGGGGTGTGGGAGCAGTGCACGTGCTGCCTGCAAGGCAGCACATTATTCCAATGCAGACCTGGAACGCACAGAGCGTTGCTCTGAGCCATCACCTCTGCAGGTGCCACTGAAACAAGAAAAACGGAGAGGTGTCTATCAGCCTCCCTGATGATTTGATCTCTGCCTGCCTCTTGCACCCAAAGGGAGGGCACTGCTATGCTGTCTGTACTGAGTCTGAAATCTCCCCTTCTGTATACATACAGATGATGATACACAGTGGGTGACAACTAATAATTACTTTAGGATCAAAGAAATATGGGTTGTTTAAAGATTATTTTTTTGCTCTGGGATCAGGACAGCTTTTATGCTCTAGCATCCCAGCAAGGAACCTCTGGAGATTTTGCCATCAAAACAGTAATATCACGGTGCTCCAGGCCTTCCTCTCACTTTCAAGTACTGGGAGATGATCAGTGAGATCAACCTCTGTAGCACGTAGGCTACCCAACAAGCAGAAAGAGCAAGGTCGGGCACACGGTACATACTAGCTCACATGTCAGATTTATCCTGGGAGCAGATAGATCAGCGCTGAGATGTCAAACCATGTCTGTTCAAGAACCATGTCATTGCCTAGGTTAGGGTAAAAATGGGTGCTATAAACTAATAAGATAACTGAATGTAACAACACAGAAGAGGAAATAGAGCTAAATCGAAACACTATTACCCAAAGGAGAAATATGGTCACTCAAAAGCTGTCAAGACTAGCTAAATGCAAAGATTTCTGCAGAAAATATAGAGCCCATTAGAGAAAATACAGACCCAGTTGCATATTTAACAGGTTGAGAGCCCCAATTTGCAATTCTTGATCAATTAATTTAAAGTATCCATTTCAGTGTGGAAGCTGACACCAGATGTGAGTAACTGGTGTCAAACGTTTTAATGCTTCAAGTGCCCAAGTTGAAAACAACATGCCTGGCTTCAGAAAGAAGAAAGAAATTGGGGCGCAGCTTCCTCAACCATGTTCCATTTCTAGGTAAATGCTAAAGAATGCAATTCATGCCCCAGCAATACAGAAGCAATTACAGAAATGGAAAATAACCAAGTCATTCTCAGGTATTCATAGAAAATTGGCATCTCCTGAATATTGAATTGCAAGAGGTCCTAGCTTTCTATAAATACAGAAGATCAATAATTATCAGTGAAATGCTTTGCTAACATCTGAAAGTTGGCAGGACTGAAATAAGAAATTCCATTTACGTGTTACTGCCAGAAAGAGAGAAATAGTCTTTCCCATTCTCTTGGTGAATACGCCACTTGGCCTCCTGGTGAGCAATAATTATGGGCTGCTCCATTTGCACACTCAGGAAAGGAATGAGTGAACAAACATTGGCTAGATCTGACTTGGTCTACTCCATGATGAATACTAAAATCCTACTTTGAGGCCTGCAAAGCTGCTCCATCATACCTTTTCAGTCGGCATGCTGAGAACAGCTACTCTTGGGTACCACTTGGAGAACTGCCAAGTAGCAAAAAGTACTTGTTGCTAACCACCCAAAGACCTTGGGGCACATTCCAAAGAAGATAATGTCACCAACCTTATAATATAGGCACAGACGAGTGAAGGAAATCACCCAAGCTTCGTGGAGCAAGGTAGGATGTGAACTGGAGTTGATGCCTCTTGACCAAGAATCTAAGTCCTCCCTGCTTACTTACTTTGCTTCTTTCCTGCACTTTCCATTGAGGGAATACCGCAGAGGCAGCTGTGCAGTCCAAGGATGGCAAGTTCCCCTTCCCAAACTCCATCATCTTTGGGTTTTCTTCACTGAAGCAGACTTCAGATTTTGGGACAATAAAGACAGAAGGGAATAAATAAGCGAGAAAACATATCATCATCATTACAAACATAAAAAGCTACAAATCTGTCACACTGCAGAAACTCTCACTTCATTGTTACTGTGATTTATTGGGGAGCTAATTTTAAACAAGTTTTCTTTTCCAAAACCACAACACAAAAACAAACCAAACAAGCAAGCCAGAGGACAGAAGCTAGTCGCTACCGGACAATTTAAGCAATAATCTCATTTGCTTTGTAGTATAAAAAGCAATAAAGGGCTGTTTACTGAGTGAATAAACACTGAATGAATCACAAAAAGCCCTTTATTGCGATTATACTCCAAGGCAGAGGAGATTATTGTTATTACACAAGAAGGCACAATGTGAAAATTTAACTCAATGCGCCAGATTTTCAGACTGTTTCAGTGGTACAATTGTGTTCGGGGAGTACATTGTGTCTAATCTTAGCATGCTGTTTTGACAATTCTGCATGCAAATCAGGTGGTGGGGTACAAATGCATTTAATTAACTATTTACAGCCAATTTATGCAAGCCTGGTGGCTGGACACGTGTTTTGCACAAGCAATGGCATGCTGAAGTGGTTCGAAAATCAGTTGCCCTGTGTGATGTATTTTGCCCTGCAGGAGACCCAGGGATGTTCTGTAGCAAGGAGCCTCCTAACCACATACTCAGCCATGAGGAGTGTGATGTCTCCTCCTCATGGGGCAAACCTGGATAGTTTCCATGTAAAGTTAGCTTCAAGGAGGTGCAAAAGGGGAATGTAAGCAGTAAGAACAACACTGATGAGCATCTTTCTCTTCTTTTTACCTTCCCATGTTTCTAATGTGTTTTTCAGGCAGTCTTGTCATGCAGTCCTGATAAAGTGATTGTGCTCAGAAAATACTTTTTTATTTTCTGTGTGGGTCTTCCTACTGTCAGACCATTAAAAATGGACGGAGCCCTGAAAATAGGACCTCTGTGTCGTGGGCATCCTTCCCTGGCTGGGCAGGAGGGATAAATTCTGTTTCAATTCAGGTGAGCAGTGCTCAGTCCTGCAGGACCTACCAGCCTTTGGATCATGTATGTGAGTGTCATGCGTGTGCTCAAGTTACAGCACTGCCTTGTGCACAGGGACGCTGGCTAGACTCTGGATGTGTCCCCATGTCTCCTTGTGCCCTAGTGCTTCAAGAGTTACTAGCCTCCTCTCAGATGAACGAATAGCCATCACCTCCCTCAAATGATTATCTACCTCTGGCTGTGGGGGATTTGCAGTTCTTCACTGGAGGCCTTTGTGTACACATCCAAAAGAAGTAGTTGGTGAGATGTGGTCTTTCACCATTGCCTCATCTTCCTGTGAAACCTGCTGCCTTGGCAAAAGCACCAGCATCTGCCTGAGAAATGGCAAGAGAAGATGCTCCCAGTTACAGGAGATGCTCTCAACTAGAGAAACTTTTCCTGCTGGGAATGTTACAGGGAAAACCTTCATAGCTCGTGCCCAGAGCTGCGTTATTAATGTGTGATCACCAGTTAGGTGCTGCTGAGTGAGAAAAGTGGGATGAACCCGAAGATATGATGACTAAAAACTTCATCCTGTAGTTGGGAAGTTGCTGAGAACCATCTCCAGTGTGGCCTGACTGGCATCTGAACATGAGAAACAGATACTATATGAAATGGACTTTTTTCTTTCTCTTGGCTTCCACTTTTAAGGTGCTCTAGTCTGGTGTTTATCATAGAATCATAGAATCATAGGGGTTGGAAGGGACCTCAAGAGATCATCGGGTCCAACCCCCCTGCCAAAGCAGGCTAAACTGACTGACTAAGCTGACTGACTGCAAGCATTCTTGCGCATGTAGGAAAACACAAGTGAGGCAAGGGCTTTTCTAGTATGTATTCATTAAATAAAAAAGAGAAAATGCCTGTTACAGAATAAATATAGTTTGTTAGACAGGAGATACCATTAGAAAAGCGGGCTTGAACTCCCTTTTAAAATATGCATAAGAAGGTCATTATGGATTTTTTGTTTGTTTTTAATTTCTCCTGGGTTTTACTCCCCTCCTCACCCCCACATAGGAAAAGCTTCAGCCACACAAGGAGGGAACAGAAACAACATAACGTGATATTGGCAATCAGTCTCATCAGACAATAATAATCAAATCCAACTACGCAGAGGCAGCAAAAATCCTCCTGCTATTTTTTTTCCAGAACTGTAGGTCTGCTCCGTATATTTGGTTTGATTTCTGAACTATTCAGTAAGCAAGCAAAGAGCTAAACTCACACGAGTAATTTGGAGCAAATAGTTCCAATTAGGTCTGGTGTTTGTCCAGTTTTGGGGCCAGTTAAGTAGATCCCAGGGATTTGGGTTTTATTTATTTTTCAATGAAACTTAAACAGTGTCCTGACACTGTTCTTTGTGAGGCTCACATCAATTCGGTGCTAACAGCACAGGGAACTGACACTGCAGGAACAGCCTAAGTGCCGATATTTGAAAATATGGCCTTTTGGATCTATTTTAAGCCAAACCTCCCATGTGGAAAAGAGGCAACAATTGGGACCACTCAGGTAAAGAAGAGCATAGGAACTTTTGTTATCAGCATTTCCTCACCTCACCTGTCATATTACCGACACAAGGAAAAACAAGAGCTGTAATTGCCAGCAAGAGCAAATGACGGTTAAAGTATAATAATAAAAGGAAAAAGAAAATGTAGAATATTATGGGAAGTGTACATGGAAAAAACCTCACAGACCTTAAAAATATCAATCCCCTGAGCTCAAAGCAATGGCTTTATTTTTTAAATTGTTAAATAAACATGACGCAGGAATGGAGGGGGCTGCTGTGGATGAGAATAGAAAGTATTTTGTTGCTGATAGTTCTGAATCTCCTTTGAAGGTTTATTTTGCGAAGGCTGAAGCTTTCAAGATCCTGAATTCAATTCCTTTGGGCTGCTGGCCTCTGTAAACACTTTCATGGACTACCAGTGGGGAGAGAGGAGCTCTGGCCCTAGAGAACAAAGCCTTCATGTTCAAGACACGATTTCTCCAAGTAAGATGTGGTTTTGGCTGTTCTGTTGAAACCACTTACACCTGGTTTACTTCAGCAGTGCTGGGCAGGATATGGTAAAAGACCTGGAGTGTTAGGACCAAGCATACCAGATGTTCCTACACATACATTCCCTGTCACAGTGAAACTCCTAGCAACAGCCCTGTCCCCTTTTTCATTCCTTTGACCACAATTCAACAGTCTAAGCAAAACATTACTTTTTAAGTATACTTCTCTCTTTATTTCCAGCTCTGACTTTCATTACCCTTTTGGCCAAGTCCAACTTAGCTTTAATTCTCCTCAGCATCAAGACTTGTGTGCTAGCATTTGCTATGTTTGATAACTCTTCAAGGTATATTTTTTTCCACTCAGACAAAGTGTTCTCACAAAACTGGGGGATTAGCATTGGCTACCCTGTTTTCCACTGGTGATATGTAGAGCCTTGCTTGTATGTGCTCTCATTATGACACGTGGGCATGGAGAAAGGCAGAGATGACCGGGGGAGGAAAAGCTTGCATTACTGAATAAAACCCTGACACATCCAGTAGAAAAAAGCTAACATTCCCAGTGGATCCATCCAAGGTTTCATGCTAATGCCTCCTTTGACTGGACTCCAGGAATATAAGGATTGGCTTATAAATCTTCAAGCTGTTCTGTCCTTTAGTAGCTACAAACTGGTCTAATGTTTTAAAGACACAAGAAGCAGCAAGACCTCCAAAATCGACTTAAATTTTCTTCTAGATCAAGGACAATGATAAGCCACAGAAAACGGATGTAAAAAATTCCACAAAAAGATCAAACATGCTTGTCAGAGATGGCATAGCAGCAACAGCTTCAAGCTGCCACTTCCCACCTCTTCACCCAACAAACAGAGAAGCCACTTCACCTTTCAAGGTGATATAACCGACTATTTCAGCTACACACAGTCTGCAACACTTCACTGAGGACTGAATATGTCTGGTACGGTTGAAGAAGTGACCTGGAGGACAATGATGTTTCTCCTGCAAGAAGCCACCAGTGTCACAGCAGCAGTACAGAGGTGCAGACCTATCCACGCAGCTTCAGTCTAGCAGGAAGCAATGATGACTGAAACTGAAATTATGTTGATGATGATGATCACTGAAACTAGAAAGCCTATGTTGATGAGTGGATTGTTATTGTACCTATAGAATTCAAGGTTTATTTTTGGTATTATTCTTCTCTTCCTTCCTGTCCTGTCCTATCCTCACTTCTCTTCGCCTCACCTCACCTCTCTTTCCTTTTGTCTTTTTTTCTTCTTTTTTTTCTTTTCCATGGCATCAATATCTACATCATCTTAAATTCTGATTAGTCTAAGACAGCTGCAACTTGTAGCAGTTATTTTTAAAGTGAGAAAGAAACAGAACCAAATTAGTGCCAACATTCCCTGGTCTTCACCTTTTCTGGCTCGTCTACCATAAGCTCTTCCATGCTCACCATGCCCTTCAGGTTAGGAGCATGCAACACCTCTGAATTCCCTGTGGGTCTGCAGATGCTCAGTACTACAAGCAATACCTGACAATGTTTAAATGTTGATATCTGGAGTTCACTTGTAGCGAATTTTATGAGGAGGAAAAAAAAAGTTCATTTTATACGTAATTTTACATGTCACAGCTTTGTTTTTCATTCCCAAGTATCATCCCTTTCCCTCAATTAGTCAGCCTTCTGCTGTATGAAATGATTTTCACCTTGTGAATGTCATAATTGCCTTTTGCAAGACGAAAACCAGGTATAGTACTGAAATATCCCAACCACCTAATGGGGCGAATGCTGCATGTATACAGATAACTTTGTTTAACTTCAGAGGTGGGAGTGGGCAGGCTTGGAAAGAACAGGCTGCACTCTATAGCAAAACATCATTGGAGAAAAATATCTAACCCCTTCTTTGTGATTAAAAGAGTAAAAGCTTTACATCTGTACATCTTTATCATAAGTGATTTCAGAGGCCTTCATGGCACATGCAGAAACTACTCTGCTCAGTCCTGAATGGTGGCCAGCCCGGGGTGAAGCAGCACAGCTATTTGAAAGTGATTCACAACATGAGGTTAAGAGGAGCACACGATGCAAATGAACTCACTGGATGATTTCTGATGGCTAACATGCCATTAGCTTTCCTCGTACCAAACCAACGTTTCAGGCTTTTGTGAAAACCACTATGATTTTTTAAAAGAAAAGCAAATTTTAAAAGCTCAAAGGGTTTATCCAGGTGGGGCTGCAGGTGGGGGACCTGAAATTTCACTTACCAAAGAAACTTAGTTTAAAAAATAACATGTCTGGGTGGAACCTGGCAGAAGTGCCTAGACAGGGGACTTTCCCTGCTACCCTGCACTAACTTGTCCCATTAATCCTTTTAATTTTACATATTCATTTTTACACAGCTTAGCTTGTTCACTGCAAGCCAGCGCAAATCGTGTTTTGCTCCAGCTTCTCTTATCATCCTCCTTTCTCTGACAGCACCTCACTGCTGCTGCAGTAACTTACATGGTCTGTCAGCTGGGCCACTGGGATGCAAATCTCTCTTTGTCCCCTTGGGGTGCCATCGATGCTTTATTAAGAGTTTGTGTCTTTCTTTATCTGGGGAAGTGATGGACTAACTGCATTTTCCTTCCTCTTGAGTGGTCTCAGAGGAAAATAAATAAATAGATAATGTCTAAAAATGTCTACTAAATAATGGCTGAAGGAGAATCAACTCATATTTCATCTAGGTTTTCTTAAGGCTAAAATTTGTTTCAAAAAATGTATGTTTCAAGTATCAGTCCTCCCCTCTCTTTTCCTGAAGCCATGCGATAAGTTAGTAATACGTAACTGAGATTCATTTGCACTGAATATCCAAAACTCTGTCTAAAAGGCCAGCTCACCCCCCATCAGATTGTGAAAAGATATGCTCTATACCATATTTGAATCAGGACCTGATCTGGATGTGGTAAGTCCTCCCTGCTATGGGGGATGCTTGGAGCTGCCATTTAATTTGAGGGCCAAGTTCTAACTGACAAACACCTGAAGATTCACCAAAGCTTCAAAGCAAATTATTTAACTTTACCTAAACCCATAGTGACTCCCCTTGTTTGGTGATGCATGGTTTGTACTTATTCTTAAGTAGATGGCAGTGAAATCCTCAGAGAAGCTTCTCAGTGTATGTAAAGCTAAACACATACTTTACCATTTTTCTGAAAACTGACAGGAGATGAAAATGCAGCTCAACATCTCAGGGTTATGTATATAAAAAAAGGTTATTTTGTTTGTTTTGGGTTTTTTCTTCAGAGAATAATGGAGCTGTGAGAATTGGATGACCCAGAGCTGGTGTGTTTGAACACATAGCTCTTGCAGTTTTCAACAGAAATCCCTACACCAACTTCTGGAAATCACATTACCCAGGATTTCTAAATGTAAGATCAAACTCTTTTGGACTAAGACAGAGCAAGAAATGAATATGAGAGAGCAAGCAGGTCCTCCACTAAATTGTTAGGGGTTTTGCTTAATGTCATGAAGATATAATTACTTCCTTTTGAAATTTTTTTCCTGACTGAGGCAAGATTGCCTCAGCTTTTGCTCTGCTGGCAATCCCTTCAGGAACAGGCTGCTCCTGTTTCTAAATTCTCAGTGTCGTAGATAAAGAGGAGGTGCCTGGCAGAGGAGCACTCCTGGCAAACCACAGCAGATTGGGGGATGCAGCACCCTGAGCTGCTGGTACACGTTGTGATACAGCCTTCATTAGCTGGTCATATACTTGTTTTCTCCAAAGCCCTCTCAACTTTTTCAGGACAGAGGTTAGAGTTTGCTCTCTGAAGGACCATCTATTTTGTATTCTGTGCCTAGACACACCACCAGAAGTACAGAATTATTCATGTCTTTATAGATTTTTCAGTAGGCTTTTTACAACAGCATCCAAGTGCTTTTCAAGCACCCATTGATGTTTCTTCAGAGCAGTCTGATGAGGATGGGTCAGTATGAGGTCTTGAGGCTCAGAGACTGTAATTACTCACTGTGAGTTTGGTTTGGCTGAGATGAGATAATGGAGATGCAGTGTTTTCAGAAGTTGAAGTTACATGGTGGTTCTTAGGCTCAAGGCTCCAACACCTCCAGATGGGTGAGGTTCCAGTATCTCTGTGACACAGACCATAGGAAACTGAAAAGACCTGCAGAAAACTAAGAACCCACTGTATCTGATGCCATGGGAAAGCTGCGATCAGCCCTGGTCCAAGGCTGTGATCAGCCCTGCTCCATGGAAGAGGCAGGTCCAGGAGTGTATCTCACTACCTCCCAAGGCAACCCACTTCCCACTTCCTGCTGTTCACAGCTTCACTCATCAAGTGCTTTGCAAATTTACCAAAGCAGAGGAGCCTGGTGTGCTATGACTTTGTCCTCCCTGCCGCTCTTAGCAATGCTTTTACCTGCAACCAACCCACTGGGCACCAACGTGAAGCTTTGATCCACAAAGACCATTCCGACTATCTGTTCTCTTTTCTTCTGGTGTGTGCCTGATGGAAGGTACCAGACTTGGAACTTGACCTTTACAGCCCCCACACTAACCTATTGCAGCCTGGCTGCAAATGTTCTCCATCCCCTGGTTTCCTTAATCATATCCCTCAAGAAGCTGCTGTCTCTATAAGGGGAGTCACTGTGTCCCCCAAAATAGTTCACACTGTTTGTCAGTCTCACCTTGCTTCATTCCCCCTCCATCTTTCAAAAGACTTATGAATAAGAAAGGTTTGTTTAGCAAGTTAAACTCAAAGATGACTTTAAACAGGTCATGAGTAAACATAAGACAAAGAACAAGGTGTTCAGCATTGCTGCTGGATCACTCTAATTGCCTTGTCTTTGTCCAGAATTCAGCAGGTCTTGCCCTGCACATCAGAGTGCACATGGCAAAGTCTGGGAGATAAATGCAAATACTCAGCTTGAACCCTGGTGTCTCGTGATTCCCGGCTGGATACTCACTGGGGTGAAGGCTGTCCCATTTCCTCACATCACTTTGTAAGCAAATGTTTCCTTCCCTTCTGCATTTTCTGACTTTGTAGAGCTTGCTGTCAGCACCCAACCTCACAGACACCCCAAGTTGCACACAATGTATTTCAAAGCCCAATTAGATCCATTTAATTTACTGCTGAATATCATGAGTACAGTGACCAGTGGGATTGTGCTCCACTCTATTCAAGGCTTCAATACCGTGTCCCATCAGGGACTCATATCCCAGCTTCTCCAGATGCTGAAGAGGAGACCTGCCAAAAGGTCAGCATTTCTACCACTGCCACAGGCCACACAAACTGGTTCTCCAGCACCTTACCCACGGCTGGTTTCTGGCACTTCACAATCTCATGAACTTTCTTCTCCACTTCTGCCAGAAACTTTCTGAGATATCAACTGCACCTCCCCTACACCACCTCTTTGTACATGAGTGCACATCAGACACAGCTTCTTAAGACTCCTGATTAGTCTCTTCCTAATTACCTTTGCCACAGCATCCATGCACCAGCAAAGTAGGAGCAATGTCGGATGCAAATATACTACATGGGGTTCAACTTATGCCCTTTTAATTCTTATGTCAGTTTCTTCAGGCTGTATTTCCTTTGAAGAGCAAAATTCTCTCTTCTCAGTATCACTTCTGGTACTTTTACTCGAAACAGAGGAACCTCACCTGCCTTTTAATTAAGAGCTGTTTCCTTGTTCACCATCCCATCTTCATAATAAGATGAAGATCTTCAGTTCTGAACAGGTTTAATGCAACCTCCCTAGGATCCCAAAAAGCCACACTTCTTTTGAAAAAATCAGGAGAACCTGAGACATTAAGGAACAGGTTTGACAACTGCTAGACGATTAAGCCAATCCTGCCCTGAGTCAGGAAGAACAAGAAGACATCTTAAGGTCTCTTCCACCCCATCCTTTTATAAGACTATTACCATATACAATTATAGATGATCAAAAGGCATATTTCTCTGTTGGTGTCTCCCAGCTTATAAGCATTTGCAATTTTAAGAATATTATTTTAAGGGGAGGTTTTTGCACATATGGGTATGCTTAATGCAATAAAATAAAGTTGTTTGAATACTGTCCTACAATTATTCTCCTGTGATGGGAGATTTGTCCTTGATGCTGTCATCCACTACTTGGAGCAAGAGGAGAATCACTAAGCCTCTTGAGGCTGAGTAACTGCAGGCCAGCAACGATACCCCTGCATATATACCCTGTACCTTGGCAGCGAAGCAGTTAACAAAGCATTTTTGTTCGTGTGAAAATACAAAGCAGCTGCTTATTTCTACACTTGGCAGAAGGCGGCAGCCCCCTCTGCACTCCTTGTTTTTTGCTGCTCTTGGATCATTGCAGAGTTAACCAGCTGTTGCATTCCACATGCCAGTTACACCAGTTCAGAAAAGCAAGAGCAGGGATACTTTTATGGCTGTACAAAAGGAATGAGAATAATACACTACTGAACCAGAAAGGACAATATTTATATAATAAACATTTTCAGGAACATAATGATTCCTTTGTCGTCAAAATTTTGGAGTGGTTAATTGTGCAGGCAAAAAGTGCCCCTAATTCAGGTGGCTTGATAGCAGCTAATATGTTCCCAAAGTGTCTGTGCACTGCAAATCTGGCCATGGGCACAGCCCTTCCCTCAAAAGTCTTCACAAAACAGGGTGGTCAAACACACAAACACTTCTGAAAATACAGTTGCGTGTATGAAACACCTCAGATTTTGTGCCTGTGAAAGAATAACTTAAATGATTTTGTTTCCAGGTTTAAAAATATCAGCCTAAACCAAGCATTGAGGGTTTACTCCAAAAAGCTCTATGCATACTAAGAGGGTATTCGGGCATGAATTGCCATTTGGTCTTGAGATATTGCAGACACAGTGGCAAATCTCAGCTGCAGACTGAGATTCGGTCAGAACCTGTCTGTTGCTTCAGATGTTCCCCTTATGCCAAACTCAAGTTTACTGAGTTCTGTTTCTGACTAAATTCTAGAGGAAAAAATCTACACAAGTCAAAACAGGGTTTAGTGCAAAAACTTACCAAAATCTGAAGTGTGGTTAATCAGTGTGCTTATTGGTATCTTTTGCTTCCTAAGGAAACCCCCCACTACTGAACTGATGATCTGGCAACAGATGACAAAGTGTACCTGAAAATGGGACAGAAGAAGCCATTCCTAAAAATAAAACCATTCTTATCTGGGAAAGTTTGCAAAGAGAAGCCAAAGGATTTGCAGAGTTCACACGTGATTTAGGCTCAGGAGCGATGCTCCCCATACCCAGCAGTCTGTGCTAAAATTTAACCTGAACGAGTTGACATCCCATATATAATTATTTGAAATGAGTTCCAAATAATCAGTCTTTAGAGAGAGAAAAAAAGCATTAAAGCAGACATTGTTGTTTGATGTCAGGATGGGTTAACCCAGCCTCCCAATCCCCTTGAAATACAGAACCAACACAAACTCAAATAAAAATCACCCTTTGTGCTGCTTCTCACTTCTTTCTGTCCTGGTGCACTCATCCTTCAAATCCCTGTGGCTTCTTTACTCTCTTGCAGTGTCCCTAAACCCAAATTTTAATTTCCCATCCCCCTTGGCACCCCAGACCCTGGCAGTAGTGACTCATGGATCTCCTCACTCTCTTCCAATTTCTGGACTTCCCTCAAAACTATGAGCTCCTGTGTTTGATTTCTTGGATCTGCAGCTCCTAGCAACGTTTGCCAGTAGTGCAAGTCCTCAGTGGCCACCACATGGATTTCCAAGTCTTTTTTTTTTTTTTAAATGCAAACTAAAAATCTTAAATGGGGGAAACTCAGCCAAATGAAAACCCAACATTAAATGGCATTCAAGAAAATGGTACTTGAAAAGGGAAAATATTTTTTCATTTTCGAGATTTCCTGAAATTTCTGAATCACTTCTTTCAATTGATTTCTTTTAAAAGGCATTATCTCAAATAATTTCCTTTTGCAGCAATAACACATACAATAAAGATATCAGGTCAACAGAGAATTTCAGACCATTACTATTTCAGAATTTGCCTGTTTTCTATTTGGCTGTTTTTTCTGACACACACACCCTCCCCATCCACTCACTATTTAAATTTTAAAACACAAGTCACCTTCAACTGAGAAACAAGCTTTGTTTCTGAAAACACTGAAAAGGTCCACCAGAATTCCTTCATATCTGAATATTCCAGCCATTCCTTGAGAACTGGGTAGATTTCACAGAAGCAGCAGTCCTGTAATAAACCCAAGTCCTTGACTAGTAGCAAACCTATTTATAAAAAAAAGTGCCTTTTTTGATTTTTTTCATGTATAGATCAGAAGGTAAGCTCAGCTAACATAAGGAAGTATGTTGTGTGGTTGCCTACTCCAGTTAATTTGTTATATCCTATATTGTACAGAGGTTGGAAATCTGGCTTGCCTTACAAATAGCTTTCCTCACACCTTCCTTCCCCATCCAGCCCAGGACATACCTAGAGAGTGATATTTCTATAGATTATCTGCAGCTCTGCTGTTCCCAGCAATCAGATTGACTAGTACACTGAAGTTACTGCTGGGAGTGCCATAGTTGGGCAGGATTAGGTAATTGAGATGAGTGCTGGGTACCAAAGTGATGCTCTCCTGTGAGGTATCATTTGTGGGATGTAAACTAATGGCTTATTATGTCAGACATCCCACCTCCAACAGAGCAGTTTTATCTTCATGGTGGAGTGAGTTGTTACTGTTAGCTAACAGTGTGTAGGATTTCTGTTAATTCCATTACTGAGTTAGCAATGCAATGATAGTGCCAGGCTGTTAATTGTTTACAGGATGGTTTTGGTATCCAGAACTCTGACTGGGGAGCAGTGAGGACACTTCAGCAAGAGCACTACTGAAGGTTATCCCTCCCTGCCCAGGTTTTCAATAGTCCCTTTTAAAGAAACACTCTCATTTTCGAGAGCCACACAAGTTCTTAAACTTGGTTAGTCCCCTCAGACAGGGAGGATCTCTCTGAAACCCTTGCTTTGCAGTTTGCCCATGTACTGGGTGAGCACGGAATACTTCACTGCTGGTTTTTTATATATAAATCTGGAGCTGGGGCTTAAATACAGCTCTCCTTTACCCAGGGCTAGTGGTTATTCCAGAGTTTGTCCCTCTTTGACACAAGAAACCTTCCCCTTTACTCCAAAACATTTGTTTCAAAGAATTGACATTTTCCAACCAAAAGACTTTTAATGACAAAATTCCTGAACAGCTCTAATTATACCCTGCAGCTCAGTCTGAGGGAGAATATTGTTGCTCTCTGTAAAATAACGGTCCAGCATCCCACCACGTGTCCCTGATCCTCAGAGGGGGAGCACAGGAGAGAAGCACAGAAATTTGGCTGGGGGCAGTTAGGTGAGTGCACGCTGCTTCTTTAACCACCCTGGATAAATAAAACCCTCTGTGGCTGCTGTGGGCTCAGAGCTGGGTGGAAAAATATTACAAAAGCAACCAGTTTCCATGTGCTGCGCAGAGCGGGGAAACAGGGGGACAAAGGACGTACCCATCTGAACGGTCCAGCCCCAGCCCAAGGCAGGCAAACATCATCCTGGGGCTGCACACATCGTCTGGCCCTGCTCCGAGCACACTGCCCCGAACTCCCGGGGCGATGCGAGAGATGGTGCGTGAGCTGGGATTCTTTGGTGCATCGTTCAGCTCTCCCACCAATTTTTAAAGCATGTCACAGAGCTTTGGAGTTAACTTTCTAATGAGGATAATTATTATTATTACATAGGCACATATATATAAAAAAGCCCCAGATCCCTGTGAGGTTTCTTCAGATTGTCCCAGAAAGAAAACATTTTCATTGTGTGGGCTGTGATTGGGAACACATGTACACGCCGCACCCCACTTCGCTCTGCTTGCTCTGGTACTAATTACAAGGGGAGCAGAGCCCAGTGCAGAGGTTTCTTTAATTCCTTGGTTTTGGAGACTCAGCAATTGAATTACCTGAAGAGGCTGGAGCTTCTCTGGGGTACAATCAGTCATGCAGCGTTTGGGTTAGGCCAGGGTGGGGAGACACGGATAATATATACGTGCTGGCAGCATTATGTAGCCACCCAACTGGGGAAAAAAGGAATTTCTCTTAATTAATGGCGTGATGTATGACACGTTAGCAACACAAACTCTTTAATAAACCCTGATGCCTTCTTTTACAATTCACAGAAGATGAAAGCACGCCAGGTTACCTGTAGGAACTCGGTATTCAGAAATGCTGGCAGAGCAGCTTGCGGTGAGAGAGTTGTAATAGCTGCACATGGTGCTTTTGATTCTGGAGTCGATTTTAGACAAAGCTGCCTTGAAGCAAAGGAAGCAAGTTTCACTTTCAACCTTGCCCAAGGCTGCTACCCAGAGATGAAGATATCGGTGAAGAAGACTGAAATCTTAATTTAATTAACTTTAACTCCCAATAGGATAACCTTGGGAGGTTTTGTTCAGAGGATGATTATCTGAACCAATTGAGCTAAAGTATTGGCTTTCCAAGTTCCAGTTCCAGTTTTCCTTTGGCACGGGACTGAGACACAGGCTAGATGCAAAGCTCAGATTCACTCAAATTCACCCAGAGTACAAGGGTACTCAGATCTGGCTCATGTCAAAAAAACTTGTTTACAGTTACAACGAATTAGGCCTTCTCCCACACTAAAAGCTATTTATTTAAACCTCTCATTTTGGTCATGTCTTTTCCATATTATATTTCTTAGCCTGCTAGGTCAAAAAGTGAGTAAATAGGTCAAGTGCTTCACAAAAAATGGAACACAGAGGAGATGTGGCTAGGACTTGGACTCCAGAGCTCTAAATTAAGTATATTAGCAAAGACTGCTAGGAATTACTATTTATTCTTATGCTCTTTGATGGTCTTTGTCTCCTTGAAGACCAGTTTCTGGTTTAGACCGAGAAAGGAAAGGAAAAGGAAATGCCCCAGCTCTTGGCAGCAGTGGGTATCCCTCAGCTGAGATCTTGGAGTCACTAAAATCTCAGAAAGAGAGAGAGATGGGGACAAAGAGAACAGAACAAGAAGAAAGAAACAGAGACTTAATCAGGGCCCACCAAATTCAGCAGAAAAACCAGGCATGATTCCCACAGCCTTCAGGACAAGCCCATGAGAGAAGGGACACACATCCAGACTGCAGATGTGACAGTAAATTTCAAACTTGCCTAATCACAAACACAATGACAAAAATGTTTTAAGACTCTTCTGTAAAAAATGTATGGCATCTTGTGTCCTTACACTTAAAAAAGGAAAACAGATCCCTTTGGCCTGAGACTAAGTCCAGGGTATAGCATAACGTTGTACTGTCCCACTCCACATCCTTGAGACATATGCAGGGTGACCTGCAAGGAAAGACTCCAGAGACCAAACGCTCAAAACAGGACTTTTTCTCTGTATTACACACCACATTCCTTTTGCCTTTTCTCCATGTCTATCAAGGTGAGAAAGAGCAAAACTCTCCAGTAAATAAATAATTGCATTCCCCAAAAGACAAAGAAGAGAAGAAGAGTCTAGTTACAAACCTGCTTCTTTATTCTGGTATAAAACTTTTGGGGGTTTTTTTTGGGGGGGTGTTTTTGGGGATTTTTTTTGAGAACAATTTAGTGTGGCCTATAAAAGCCCAGCTAATTTTTAAATCAGCATGTAGCCAACTCAGCCACCCAGTAGCTCTGTCCTTGGGCAATATTATTGAAGCACACACAATCTATACTAAAGCGATCAGCTTCCCTCAGGCCTGCCAAGGGGATGCGTTAGGCGAGCCCAAAATATGACAGAAGGAAATTTATGTGCAACTTTTACACATAATATCTCATTATGACTCTCCCCAATCTTTCAATTTTAAAAATAAACGGCCTTTGTAATGATTTTACCAGGAGCATGTTGGAAGGGAGATTGAAAAAGAAAAAGGAAAGTGGCTTTGGCTACAGTTATTTCTTTTGCTCTTCTCCTCCTCTCGGGTTTTTCTTTAATTTTCCTGAAGATGTTTCCACTCAATTTAGGAAGAAATGGAATTTCCCCCTCCCTACCACCACTCTTCTCTGTTTTGCCCATGTTTTCACAGAATGGAATGGCTGACATAATGAAGCCCCTGTCAATAGCAAAATCATTTTGACTGGTTGGTAAATAATGAAAGTTTCCACTTAACGTGCAAGCCAGCTCACCCTGGGGACGAGCGCTTGGTCCCCTTCCAGGCCAGCAAACTGTCATCCCTTGCACACCACACACGTATCTGAGAGCATTGCATTGCAGCAAGGAGAAACAAGAGAGTTCAGCTGAGAACAGAGCTAGCGGTGGCTTTTCCATGAAGCACATGCACTTTTGGACACTGAAGAACCAATTGCACGACCATGCCAGCTGGTGCTTGCAGGATCAGGCCCAAAATGAAATCAAAAAAAGATGGAATAAATAAATATGCACAAATAAGTGGGGGAAAGAAAACGCTCAGTTGTGATTGATCTGCAAATACACAGTTGCCAGAGTGGAAATCTAGGACTTGGTGCCTTGAGGAAAGGGTAACACTATATGTTTGTCCTTCTCCACTGAGATGCCAATTGTTGCATGATTTTCTAATGTTTCGTTGTGGGTATCAGCAGAAATGACTTCATGAGCTATTCATATTCCACAGACCACAGCATGAGAACCCACGGGAAGAACATATACCTGAAGGGAGAATCAGTTATAAGCATTTTCGGGAACAATCTCCTCTTAGTGGGGTAAGGAAAATAAACAAAGCTAAAATCTCACAGCTTCTGCTGGTAGCAGAGTGGGTTGTTCTCAGAGCAGAAAGCAGAACTGCTGCCAATGTACACTGGCTGGTGGAAAGAGCTTTCCCATTGCGGGCTGATGGGCAAACGACCATTATCAGGCAGAGACAAACAGACCAAAAGTAAAAATATTCCAAACTGTACAAAAAAAACTTTCACTGTTGCACAGTACTGCACCTCCCAGTTGTACAGCATATTCCCTTTGCATCCCAAGTTCCCAAGCATCTTCTTGAGAGACAACAACTTTTATGCCTCTTTCCCTCATGTAAGTGTCTTCCTTCCTCTGAAGTCCATGCGCTGGGACAGCGTGATGGTTTAAACCATATTTTCTTCATTCCTTTATACATTGATGCTTACTTTTCCTTACATTTTAGATGTGCTTGTGAAACGAGTAGTAATGCTACTAGCACTAAAAATCCATAAATGCCTAACAGAGGACTTCTTGTTCACCAATCCCCACACCGCTCCAGTGAGCCCAGCACCTACAGCCCATCAGTACCTGTCTTTACGGAGTCAGTGGGGTGATCTCTTCCCTTGGGTGGCTTTCAGCTGTAGCTTTTCTCTGAGGGCTGAGCTATGAGAGGTTTGTGCAATTCTGGCGAAACCACAAGAAATCTTGAAGCTGGATACTGAAGTAAATAGGAAGAATGTATATATATTTAGTAAATGGCCATGACAAAAATAACATCAGAAAACATAGAGAATGGAAGAAAAAATATACATCTTGGCAAGAAGATTGTGTTTTCATTGTATTCATAATGTATTAATTCAACATTTGAAGAGATCAAGATTTGAAGAGTTTAGTTTAGGCAGGAAAACTTCACTGCATTTATTCTCTTAAAAAAAAGAAATAAGACTGAAGTGAAAGGGCTGATCTTCAGTAGCTTATTCCACACCACCTAGAACAAAATAACTGGAGGTGAAAACTGAACCAGGATCTCCCCAGGGTGATTTTACAGCCTAATGTAGTTCTTTTACCCATTCCACCAGGGCCTGGAAAAAAATGGTATTTAATAGAATGAGTCTTTGAATAGCAGACTAAAACTGAACACGCTGTATTTGGAAATGTTTAAAGGAGTTTTACCAGTTAATATTGCCCAACAAGGATTGTTTGTTGTAGTAGCTTCACTGTGCTCCTTGTTTTCAAAGGGAATGACTGCACCAGAAGTGCTGCCATTAGTATTAGTGACAAAGTATCTTCTGATAAACAGAACTTGTGAATGAATGGCAGAAAATCATCAGGGTTGCTGTGGCCTGAGTGGCACAATGTGGCCAATGAATTCTCTGGGCTTCAGCTTTCCCCCCTGTATAGCAGATACACCTCAGTAGGTTAATGAGAATTCATTTATTCTTAGATGCTGCTTTGAATGTGGCACCTGCCGTGGACACACAATGTATGCAGAGGAAGTCAGACCCAGCTCACTTTGAATACCCTGATGCAGGCCGTACACAAAACACATGGCAGTAAAACACCTGAACATTTAGCATCCAGGGTGGAATTTTGCAATTCCACTGATTGCAGTAAATACATGTTTGTGTTATACCATAATTGCTCAGCTTTTAAATCAAACAGCACAACAATTAGCACATGGCTGTTCTTCATACACCTTCACATCCCTCACTTCGATGAATGCTTTATATGAGAAATTTTACCCCTTTGTTTGAACAGATTTAGAGTAAATCTCCTTCAAATCCTCCCAAGCTTGCCACAGCTCCAGGCATCACCTGGCAATACTAGTGCTCTCACTGAACAGTCTGAAGCTAGAAAACCTCTTGAAGTGAAGACACCTTTACTCCATCACTGATTTATTTGGATACATCCTAAACCCATTTTTTTTTCCATAAGAAGAGTCTTTTCTACTGATTTATTATAATGGGATCCATCAGTACACAAGTTGGACCAGTCTCTGAAATATTTTCTAGGTGAGATACGAGCACATATTTATTACCAAGCAAATTTATGTCCTAAAGAAAAAAATGACTAGAAAGTGCAGAATTTAAGCACAATAAAAAGAGGGAGAGGAGAGGAGAGGAGAGGAGAGGAGACTATGGGTGAGGCTATTTCAGCCTCATCATTCTTATCGGCTCTTTCGGAGACCTCTGGTCACAGGCCAATGTCGCGGTTCTGCTCCCAGCTGGCTGAGCACAGAGGAGAGGACCTGGTCACACCACTTGGTCACACCACAGAGTTACCTAAGGCAGCCAGCAAGTTGAGTGACTGCTTGTGGTTTCAAATCCCAGAACCCGTAAAGCACAAATACAGGTTCTAAATGTGAGGCTGTGACCTCTCCGCTCACCAATAAAACATGCCCAAAGTCATAATAAACAAAACATTACAATTCAGGGTGGCAAGGCATAAACCAGTCATATGTATTTTCTTTCTGGCCACTTAAGCAAATCTTAGCCTTTACCAAAAACTACCTCCATGAACTGAGTTAGCAAAACAATCCTGATTACAACATAGGTTAAAAAAAAAAGTCAAATAAACTTAACCTAGGGTTTCTCATGGGATGTTTTATGTTCTTGTTGCAGAGCAGAATATGGGCCAGGGTAAACATGGAAGGGACACAAGTGTGATAATATAATGATACCTTTTATTAGCTCAAAGAAGAAAAAAGAATAACAGAGCTTTGGATACATCAAAGGTCTTTTTCCTTCACTTTCAAGATGCAGAAAGGCAAAACCACAGCTTGCATATTCCTGACAATACTCATCTTGTCAGGAGCATGAACTTAGGTTGTGGGCTTTTCATTTCTCTGGATAGCCAGCGAAGGAGGGGGAAGGGGAGAAAAAGAGTTGCTTTGTAGGGATTGAAGGAACTGACATCTGGTTATACAACGATACAAATTTCCAGGTCATACTTAACAGCACGAATAATAAACTGAAAAGAGTTGCTGGCTACTTTCAGTGTGACACCGTGGTAACCTTGTTAAGCTGTTTTCCATGGGCTACCTACAGAGCTGCAGCGGATCACAGAAGGGAAGGAGCAGAGGCAGATACTTGTTTTTGCAGGAGATAAAGATGATAAGATCAGAGCCCTAGAAGGGTACTCCTGCATGTCTGAATCTTTTCACAGAGGGGATGAGTTTCAGACCTGCTGGAGAAGGGGAAAAAACCCCACCAGAAAAACCCCAAACAACCCAGAAAACCCACCAAGCAAAACAAACAGTGCACAAGAGGAGATAACCTGTGGATAAAAGTGATGTGCTGGCAGCCCAGTATCTGCTGGCTATTCTCAGAGGCAGCAGAGTTGGTGCAGTGGATTAATGATTTCTTTTCCACCCTCTTACATCTTTTTCAGCCCCTGCCATCATTTATTACAGCATCCTTACTTCGTTACTCAGCCTGACAGAAGGGGAATAAACTTTACCCTGCAGGTGTTTTCAGAAGAAATTATCTTTTCCCCAGGAACTGGATCCTAGATTTGGTGAGTAATAGTTATTTTTCCCAACAGTTCATGACACTATAGTAGCAGACACTTTTTCCCTGGGTATTTCACATATGCCCACCTACGTCTTAAACAGCACTGATCTTCTGTGAATACACATTTGCAAATGAAGGAAGTGTTGTAGAGTGCTAGGCTAGAAAGTATATTAAAACACCTATCACTTACATTGATTTTAAAGCATTAAATTTTGACATCTTCAGTGCAGACAGACCAAGAAACTTAAAATGTATTTATTCCACAAGAAACAGATTAAGTCCATTTTACCCCATCAAAGTAGATCTCAAACCTCCTCAAGCAATAATGGCATATTTTTCAATTGACTAAAATAAAAAAGGGATTAATAGGATTTAAGGCAACTGGGAAGAAGCAGCCATCTCTAAAGGACTCAGGCAAATGGAGATGGGATGAGAATGCTGGCAGAAATGTTGGCATTTCCAAACATTTTGCTTCCTTGTTAATACCTTGTTACCTTCATTTAGAGCAAAATTGATGCCAAATCACTTGTTTCCCTCAACATTACTATAAGTATATATGCTTAGATGTATATTACATATATATATATACATATACACATTTATTTTACTGCAGCAGAGACGCACCAAGGGAAAGCATGAGAAGCCTAATGTGAACACATGCTTAGGAGGCAACCAGCAAAAGGCTGAAAAGGAACAAGAGAGAGAAATCATCAGCTAACAGCTCTATCAAACACCAAGGATGGGGTTGGCAAACACTGGCGACCAGGACAGGGACAATGAGAGAGGGAGACTGGCACAAGCAGTGACTGCAGTGGCTAAAGGAGAAGCCACCAGCCTTGCAGACATACGGTCTGGGCTGCAGCACTGGCTTTTGACCCCACACCTCCGTTAAGCAGCATTTGAAGAAATAAGGTTATACATTTGAATTTTTTTTTCCTGCCTGCATCACTCTGAAAGACAGAAGCACAGAAATACACATTTATACTAGGAGCAGTTTCTGGGCTTTCCACAGAACAAAGAGCTTCTGGGCATAGTCAAAGGACCAGGAACATCCTCACGGGGTGGCCACAGCAGTGTTCATGGGTGCTTTGTACCACCACACTGCAATCTGGTCGGCTCAGGCTCACCCACCCCAGCGAGCTCCAGCGCTCCTGAAAAACCTTGATGAATTTTACAAACGGCTGTAAAGAACATGTGAATTCTCCAAGGCATTGCCTGGAAGCCTGGACCGTAGCACAGGAGGCGTTTACCCTGTTTCAAAGGAGGATAATTTTGCTGATGCTACGTGTGCCCTAGTATCGGAGAGTGGCCACAGATTGAGAGTTAGCATCTAACAGGTGCCTGTAAGTACTGGGGAGAGAAAGAGAGGGGTGGGCACTGGTTGAATCCTACAGTCACCCCACCAGCCCTGTAATAACAACTAGGAGTGGGGACCAAACAGCAAAAGTCTACCTTATATCCTCCACTTTCTTCAAAATTGCTTTTCTCCATTTCTTCTGGTCTCCTTTCAACCATGGAGCAAGCTAGTGTTTGCTGCAGTGGTAAGCTAAATAAAAACTTAAGCCTGGGTTATTTTAATGGCATTTATACACCTTTTATGTAATATCTACTGTGCCACTAAGGTTAGCATGAGAAAAACGATCTTTTTTACAGAAGGTTGAGCACTGGCACATGGACAAACCAAGAATGCCAAGTTACAAAGTGCCTGTTTGATGTCCAGTTAACCCATGGGCAATTTCATGGGGCATAGTCCATAGAATATTTTTCTTATTATTATTTGTTGGCCACAAAAGACTTTGAAGGATGAATGTTTCTTAAGACGAGGTTGTTGCTTGGCCTACTCTGTCAACACCACCTTCACCTAAGTGCACTGGGCCTCTACCCAGCCCTATGTTTAAATGCTGTTTATTGTTTGCAATAAATGACAAATAAGGGGAAGCAATTTCATTGCCATGTTTCTGGGGTTGCGTGGTGGGCTTTTTTCTATCATAAAAGAGACCAAATGGTAGAAAGCAGTTTGCTTGTCCATATGTCTCCACATTTTGTGGAAGGCATATCCTGCTTAGACAACAGCTGAAGTCGGTCTTGATACTGGAAATGCAAAAGAAAGGAAAATACATGAGTGATATATAGCATTATTTGTTGTAGCAGCTTTGGGTCATTCCACGGGTTACATATTTGCTTTATTGGATTAGTGGTGAACACATGTGTGCATCACAGACACACACAGAGAGCCACTTCTTGTCTCCTTTGGCCTATCTTATTGGCAGAACAATGGCAAGAACACACCATTTCTCCTTCATCATAGTGTTGACAACACTTCTTTGCCCCAACACCTGCCAGCCCAGGTTCCTGCCCAGCCCTCTTTTTGGGCCCTGCCCTTCAGCCATGTCTCAGCAGGCCCTTTGCATCCCACAATGGACCCATTAATCTGCAACACTGCTTCAACCTCCCCTCCAAGCTGTTCAGTTTTCCCTGAGCAACATGGAGGGACAACTTGCTACCAGTCCCAACTCTGGTTTTATGGAAATCAAAGACAAATCTCCTATTTCTGGCAGGAGTAGCTGCCCTAAATCTCTGTCGCTAGTGCAGCTCTTTAAGAGCACAGTAATTCTCCACCAAATTGAATCTTCTCTGACAATTGGCAGCACATCAGAGACAATTCACAGGCATATTTTTTCCCCTTTCCTAACAGGAAATAGAGCTTATGTTACATTTACAGTGACCTGGAGCTCCAGGGGCAGACTAATATCTCACCTAAACAAACAGACAGTATTTCTTCCCTGATAAAGGCGGACAGGCTGAAAGGGAGAGCAGACTTGGCTGTGGCCTTCCCAGCTCCCAGCAGCTGTATGAGAGGTGTCAACAATGTGCAAACCTGCGAACCCTGACACAAGGATCCCTGATGCAGCCCAGGATGATGGTTCAGAACATTTCTAGCTGCAGGTTTGCGCTCAGACTCCTTTGGACTTCAGTGGGGTTCCCTCTCACAGGGCGAACTAGGGGGGTTCACCATGCAAACCATGGTAGGGCACAGAGGACCCAAACAGCTTCCCCTCTTCTGCTAAACTTCTCCACATCCTTGGGGTCTGCAGCATTTTCCTAAGAGGTTCCTGCTCTGTGGGGACAGGGAGGAAATTCTGGGCTTTATTTGTGGTGGGTTTAAAAAAGCAAACTCCAAACTGTGTGAGACGACTCTGGGGGACAATAACTTGCAACAGATGTCATGATTGTTCAATGTCCAATTGACAAGAGAGCCCTCAGAAATAATAAACGCCTACATGTGCTTGCTTGTAAGACAAATAACATTCAGATACTATTTTCCTTGTATTTCTCCCCCTAATATACTGCTGCATGTTTTGCCCAGAAGTCATATCCTGCTCATCCCTTGTAAAAATGAGAGAAACAAACCAAATCTGATGGGGAAATCTACCGATTGCAAAACTCCACACTATACATGCATCACACTCAACATGCACATAAAAAGCAGAAGTGAAAAATCTGGTATCACACCCATTTACTCCACATGCCAAAGACACCAGAAAATCCTGCATATTTCCTTGGTTCACCTATCCCAGCAGCACAGTTCCCCTCTCTGCTACCCAACTGTCCCCTCAACTCAGAGACAACTGTTTTCCTGATGTAAACAGGCTTTGCATCAGCCTCCCTCCCACAGGATCAGACCTCCTGACAGTCACTTGTCCTTCGGGATACCCAAGGAGAGCCCACTTTGGAAATGAAGGTAACGTGTCTTCTAACCCCAGAAATTGTTGGCTTTCCAAAATACCACAAAGAAACAAAAGATCTGCAGCTTCTCCCTTGTACATCCTTTGCACTGTCTCATTTACAAGGGAGTCAGAGCAAAGTGGAGGACTCTCTGATGCCTCAGTGTGGGTGCTTGTGCCAGGGAGTGTCTCTGTGCAGCAACTCCCTGAGTCTGAACCCATCCCACAGGAATCATGGTTGCATCTAGTGTCAGGAAAAAGTGCACTTCAGGCTCCTGAGTCAGAAAAAGTCTGCCTTTATAGGAAAGAACAGCAAAGTGGCAGGAGGAGTGAAATCCAAAGTGGGATAAATGTCTGTAGCAGAAGATATTCTCTCAGGGAGCAGCAGAGAGACAGTGACAGGCGAGGGAGTGATACTAGTGGAAGGACTCACTTGAAGCTGTTGTTTTGGCTTTGTCAACACAACCACAAGTCTGTTCATGTTAAGCACAGACCTCTCTCTCTCCCTGGTTGTTTCCAGGAATCAGCCATAAACAGTGGACAATCAGAACACGGCAAATACTGCGTCTGGCCAGTCTCAGCAGGGCTGAGGTTGTTGGTTTGGTTTTTTTGCAAGGCAACAGCTGTTCCCTTTGGCTTTTCTGTGTCACTCATTGTCATGGTATTGAGTAGAAGTATTTTAGGATGGCCAGTTCTGTTTACACCAACAGTTACAACATATCCCCTACAAATCTCATTGTTAGGTAGAAAAGCAACGTGCCAGGCAGTTGTCACTCCTACTCCTATTGATGCTCTCTAATCATCCCCCTCAATACTTCTGCTAATCCAGGGTTGAGTTTGGGAAAGCAACTGAATTTTAACTCCCTGAATCTGTTTTGGGCCCCCAAACCTCCTGCTGAAGCTCAGAGTGAAACCCTATGCCAGCCTCAAACAAGTGAGAATTTTCTGTGACTGCGTCCTGTGGTTTCAGCTGGTTTTGCAATTAAGTTTGTGTCCTAGTTTCGTTCTGAATTTCAGCTGATGCCATGCTCAGCTCAGATAAATTAGAACCTTAAAATGAAACTGAACCCTGCATAAGTCTTTCCTCTGAACTAACACTTGTCTTTTTTTTTTCTTCTTTTTTTTGTTACTCTCTTCCCCACCTTATTTCCAGTCAAGTCAAACTCTCCTCTAGTCACTGTTGTTTCCTTCGCAGCACAAGTGAAAGAAGCCTCCCAGGGCATGGAGAGGTAGCTGCTGGCCTTTCACTCTCAACATATGTTAATCAGCAGCTTTGCTTTCAGCAAAATATAAAATATAAAAGCAAGGAGCCCTGATCTCTGTGGATAGGCACGTGCTGTCTGCCTCTCTGCAGCTGCTGAACACTGGGCTCAGTATCCACCAGAAAAAGCCAACTCATGTGCACATGCTGTTGACTGTGCATTAGAAGGAGGCTTAGCTAATATGACAGTGTTTTTGTAGCCTGAGAAGCACTTTCTTGCTTTGTTAATAGTCCAGAGAATGGAAAAGCAGGAAAGATAAACAAGCATTAAAATGAAGATGAGTGGTCAAGTGGGTACTCCAGGGCTTCACATCTTTCCAGGAGCCTGAAGCCAAGAAGCTAAAATTTAGTCTAAAGCTGAGAACCCAGAGGTCAGAGAAAAGGGGCCGCATGTATGTGTTGAAGTTTTGTAGATGCAGTTAACGTACTTTTGGGTTTGCAGTCAAACGTGTTGCCTCCATCTGTGTAAACAAGAGGCAGAGAAAGTTAAGATTACAGGAATAATACAGCACAGGGAAAGAGAGTCGAGCAGGTTTTGGCCACACAGCAAAGAAACTTGATGAGATTAGAGCTTCAACTCAGTTGTGTCTTCATTTTCCAATCCAGATGAAGAGAAAGAACCAATGGTGAAAGAGGAAAGACCTTTAGAGGACTGTACCATCTAGGCCAGCAACATGGCCTGCGAGAAATCAATTTAAATTTAACACAGTGGGAAGTGTGCCTGGAACTCTAAATGATGCTCTGTGTTGTACGTAATGCTACAGCACCCCAGTCAGACAGGGCCTCGAGTCACACAGCTGGAGGGAAAACTCAGCAGGAGACCCATGTGAAACATTAAATAAATAAATAAGCTTTAGCACCATTCAGGGGCGTTGATATTATTGCTTAGGTACATTAAAAGAAACCCAGCAAACTAACATCAGCCAATAAGCTGCATTTCCTTTGTGCAGCTCGTGATCTTTATGTATTACCTCTCTACAAATATATATTTCTCATCGATCTTGTCCTGTCCTGTCTTGCCTTGACCTGCCCAATATTCTCCAGCACTTCCTTCTTTCTCCCATAACCTTCCCAGAGGCTCCTTCCTATGCAAGTTTAACGTGTGTTTTATCTGCTAGATAATTTCTGAATTTCTTCATTTTGCTAAAAAAGCACTTGCTTAAAGCATGTCCTGTACCAATAACAAATTTTGCTGAAATAATGTTACAATCCCCAGTGTAGCATGAAGGGTTAATGCTATTTTTGAAGGAATTATTTTTAAAAAATAAAGCACATCATAAAACTCTGGGAAATGTGAGAGGATCTCAGAATCTGCCTAGACTGCAAGGAAGGAGTGCTCCACTGCAAGTCTTGTGTGCTGGGCACCCTGGTCAGGATATGTGTTGGATGTCACCACAGATCCTTATTTCTCTTAAGTGGAAACTGGGTTTCAGGGAGATGTGAGAGGGCTCTGCTCCTGCATTTCTTCCCACCCACAGACTGCAGAGGGCTGGGGCATGCATGTCACCCAGCGCCATTGGATGTGCTCTGGGCTCCCAAGATGGAGTTTATCCAACTGGATTAAAACAAAAATATCATCTGACTTTTTTCTTAACTTTATAAAGGATATATTAACTATGGACAAATTGAAAATGCATGCAGCAAGTAGAACAGAATGATTGAAAAAACTTAGATGCTCTTACAAATGCTTGGCATTGATTCAGTCTGTGTACTCAGCCTAGATACTAGAAACCTTCCACAGAAAATGAAAACTCTGGAAAACCTGGTGAAATTCCCTTTTCTTAGCTGTGAGTGTGGGGTCGTATATGGTTTTAATTTTTTTAAAGCTATCAGATAATAACAGATGCACAAAGTTTTCCCTGTGACCCTCTCCCTCACACACACACAGACATACACCACCCAAATCAGATCCAAACCGGATAGTGTGGGCAGAACAATGGGAAACAGATAGCATCTGGTTCTTCAAAACAAAACACAAAAATAGGAAAAAAAAAAAGAAAAGAAAAATCACACGCAAAGTGGTTAAGTAACTGTCTCCTTCCCTCCTCCACCTTTTTTTGGTAACTTGATTGAAATCCAAACCACAAAGCAGATCTTTGGGGTGGGGACCCAGGGGAGGAGAGGAAGGCAGAGAGGAAGAAGGCAAGAACCTGCCGGATCAGCCCCGCGGCCATCCCCAGTGAAGGCAAATGGCGGGGAGGCGAAGCTGCAGCACGCAGGAGCCAGGCTCATCCCACCACCTCTGGCTCATCGCCTCCTGAAACTCCAGGCTGATGGATGTGTTTGGGGCACTTCTCTAGCACCAGGTCTCCTGCCTTTTCACACAGATACTTTGCTGAGAGGAACTGGGTGACATCATCTCTGTGCAGGCCTAAACTCCCTGAAGTCAAGGAGGAAAACCTGATGCAATCAACAGACTTTGATTCTACACTTGTGCTAGGTTTTTTTACTATTTAGTATCACCAGCATTTATTCCTTTCCTGCTTCAAAAGTGCCATGTAGTGAGTCACAGAGTGAAAAAAATATGTGATTTATGTGACCTATCTTGTACAGGCAAAGGTATAAACAATGCCTTACTGTTGGCATATTATTAAGAGCAATCAAGAATCCACTAGATTCCTCTATCACATCTCAGTACAGTATCTTTGTCTGTAGAAAACACATAAATTGCAAAAGCAATTGAAACAGCTGCACCCAGGGAAGGCTCATGGACTACATGCTCCCAGGATCTAGAGTCACCTTCAGGTCTGCAATCATCCATTTTTACCACGTAGCCAAAAAAACCCCCCAAAAAAGCAAACTCAAAAACCTCAAACCGTTTCAGTGAAAAAATAAAAGGCTGCTTTTGAAAAACTGGAAGTCAAAAGGAGATTAAATGTTTCACACTGCACAAATACATGCAGCATGTGCTGCCAGCCTGAGTACGTAAGCAACCAGCCATGTGCTTCACCCTTTTTATACCTCTTAGCTGTGTAAACCACTCCAAACTGGAGGGCACATGTCACTTACACTGACATGCGAATCATTACTGCTTTGTCTGCCAGGAAATTTGTGTAAACCAATGCTGAGTTCAGGTTCATTATATTGACATTTTCACCAACAAGTAAATTGGAAGGTTACATTGTTGACATACCAGATGTTATGCAAACTGCTTTTCAAACCATGGTTTCCATACATCTCTATAAATAAATAAATTAGACACTTACAAATGGTGTGCGAATCAATATATGGTAAATCACCCATTTGTATACACACAGCGAAAACTACTGTGTATACACCCCATATTTCACACAATGTCAAAACCTCCTTTTTCACCCAGTACTTTTCATTTTCCTGAAAATAGCTGTCATCTATGTAAATGTTTTCCCTCGAGACCAACTGTTCGTCATAGTAGGAACATTACATGTAAACCTGGGTGCCTGAATTAGCACATGGTGTTATCAATGGGAGTTAAGCACCCAAGCGAGAGTTCGGCTGCGACACATGTTTAGGGATTTGATTTTATGTATCTAAGAGAGTAGAATTGCATGTCCAAATTTAAGTATAGTCATGGTTTTAATATGGATTGGCTCCAGTTTAGGTCTAGCCTCAGGGTATTTTAACCCCCTCCTTCTGCACATTTTCTCCCCTTGACTCATCTCTAATAACTAAGCAAAACACTCTTTGTGCGATGAGACACTTATTTGAGACTCGTTCTCCTTTCATGGTGACGCAAATCAGGACTGACCTGGCAATCAAAGTCTCTGAGAAGTACACGTGGTCCAGGATGAAATCACAAGGGTTAGCATGTTTTTACAATGGTGTTGTACTCCCAGGATCTCAGGACGAAAACAAAGTGGGGCTGACCCCAGCTTAGTTTACAAAGGTCTTCAGATACCTCAGGCTCCATTACTGCAGGATAAAATGCTGTTCAGTGCTTTCTCATCGAGGTCTCCCACTGCAATAATTTTTCTAAAAGTCCCCTGCAATGCCAGTGATTTCTCACCATGCCCAGTTTCCAACGTATGAATTTATTCTGGTGTAAATCAGTGCAAACCAGATTAATTTCCTACATCTCCAATTGCAGAGAAACAAGATTTCTTGGAATGATGGTGATGCCTTCTGCCAGTTGCCTCATCTCCTAATCAAAGAAATGTCATAACAAATCAACTTTTCTGTAATACCTTATATACATTCAACATACAGATGAAGAATGGTTTCAATACACTCCAAAAGGCTCCTCCAAGCTGGAAGAAGCCTTGATCAATTCAGACCTTTCTCAACCATCTGTGACACAGGGCTGTGTCTTTCCCACTTTATAATTCTTCGCTGAGTGCTCATACTGAAATTGTTTCATAACCACATGAATTTGGAGTTTTCATTTCACCCTTGGAAGAAATGTAGAGTCTGGCACAGTGACAAGTATAACAGTGTGTAAAAGCACAATTAACTTATGCTCCCACCCCATTTTTTTACATTTCTAAGGAAGCTCAGAAAATTCAGAGCGATTGTTTTCACTCCAGAGCCAGCAGCACACGATCGCTTCACTTCATCAGCAATGCTGTACAAAGCCGCTGTGCTTGGTCACCAGTGTGTCCCATCGCTGGAGGAGAGAGGTCACAGCACACTCTGCATCTTCCCCCAGCAATGGGCTTCCTAACAGAGGGAAGCAGCAATTAAAAAGGCCAAGTGGAGTTACATACAGCATGAAGAGTTAGACACTGTAATCCCCAGTTTTCTTCCTAGTACAACCAACTTTTCATTTCAAAATGTGAATTTGTTTATACATAAACAAGTAACAACTTAGACACCAAAGATCAAACAAAATTCTTCAATATGATTAGGTTAGAATATGCCAAAAGATGCTGAAGATTTCTGTCGGCCAAGGGTTTTGAGATCTTGAATTGTCAACTTATCCTGGTAAAATAAAGACGGCGAAAAGGGAAACATTTTCAGATACTCCAAGCTAAAATCCCAACAACACAAATGTTTATGAACTTATATCTCCACCTGCTTTCCAAAGACAGCTTGGGTGAGGAAAGTTAGTTTTAAATGTTTTCAGGATATTTCCCCTCCTGTCTGACTAAGATTGGCTGTGTGGGTGAGATAGTGGTGTGTGAAAGTCGTGGTTATTGAGTCAAGAAACTTTATAAGTTTGAGGATGCTGAATGAGCAAGGCTGAGGTTCTCTGTCCTGAACATGGATGCTGTATCAAATCGCTGCTTTGAACTTGTTCTCTAATGGCATCAATTTACTACCACTTGCTTCCCCAAGATCTCCAAGTGACACCCTGCAGAGTATCTCGCTTATATTTCATCTTCCTGAAGAGAACAGACCCTCAAAACTCTGTGGTGATCTTCCAACATATCTAATTGTCTGTTTTCCTTTTTGTCACCCTTTTATTGATCTGTCTTTGGCAGCTACATATAGATATCTCACTAGCACAGAACAGAGGTGCTTTCAGATTTAATCACCCCAGGACTTAACGATCTCGAGTGAAAAAAACCCAAACCTCCTGAGTTCATCTGTCTTAAATTCCCTTAAACTTTGGTTTAGATATCCATCATGCTTGCCACTTCTAAGGGAAAATAGTTTAAAACCAATGTGAAGCAGAATGTCACTTCAGAACCACCATCACTTGGATCATGGATGGCACGAGGCACCAGCAGGTATCATGTTTCCAGCAGCATTCAATAGCATTACATATGCTTTTCCCTTACCACCAACACCAGAAAGACATTCTGCCAGACACAATCATCTGTGTATCTAGCCTGGCAATTTATAAGTGATCCTAAGCACATGGTCTGGAGAGCCTGGCTTTAAAAGAGGAACAGCCAGCTGCAGCAAGGGGTAAAACTGCAACTAAAAGCAGAACACGCCACGCCTTAGCTAGTTCTTTTTCACAACCCTGTGTCCAGATTTGTGCAGGGTTTTAAAACTCTGGTTAAATAAATAAATAAATAAAAGTGTTTTGCCACTCCTAATAGCTTCAAGAGTTGCAAATTAAAAGCAACACACGCTCATATTCACAGGAAAGGCAAAAGAGTCTGGGTTGGTTTTACATTGTAAAGCTTTGTGGATTCTGATTATTATTTTTTTTTAAATCTTGATTGTTCATTTTTAATAGAGTTCTAATGAAACACCCTCCAGCTCTGCAGTGGTTTGCATCTACGGTTAACAAGCCAAATACCGGTATGTTTTGTTTCGCAAGTAGTATTAGAGATAAGAGAGGGTAAGATCATGCCCTGGTTTTACAAGGCTGTAAGAGGCACTTAGGGGCCATGCAGTCCCCTGCTTGGCTGCCTAATGCCTACTTTGGTCATTAAATAACGTGAAAGGCTTATAATAACAGCTGGTGACTAATATATTCCCTTTGTACAAATGTTTTACATTTGTCACTATAACCACTGCAGAGAGACAGCTCTGTTCTCCTAAAGGCTGAATCCTACCCAGAATTTTTTTTTACTTAAAATTGCTCCTTTACAAGTCACCATTTGCAAACACTATCACATTCCTGTGTGAGCTTACATCCTACACTAAGTCATAAGTTCGGAGTCACAGCATCTTCAGGATACCAAGGTAAGATAAAAGACCTTGAACAGGAAGAAGAGCTGAGAAAGGTGTTAAGGAAGCTCTTTCCTTAAACTACTTGGAATCATACTTTACAAAAGAAGATTTCCACAGTCTGGAAAAGGAAAATAACCTCACAGTTTTATGTGAAGTAGCAAAGAAGAAGTAGTGCATTAGGTGCTGAGATGCACCACAACTGCTTAAGTTGTCTCACATGGAAGTCACCGCTGAGCTCTGTTAGATACCAACTTTTAGTTTTCCAGACACACAAGTGCATTTTCACCATATTTCATGGTTTCAACAGACAGAATATGCATCACCAGTGAGAATCACATGGACCAAACATGTCTCTATGTCAGTTCTTACTGAAGAAATAATATTGCATTCTTGGATGTCTTGGGACATCTGTGGGCAATGCCAGGCAAATAGCAAATTATTTCACTGAATCACTTCTCCAGATGAGTTTGTGACTTACATAGTGAAGTACGACCTGACAACATGAACCTGCTTTTGACCCCGAGTTCCTGGAGAAATACCAGCAGCCTCCTTGTCCTAAAGAGATTCTAATTGATCATCTTCCACTCTTTGTGGTCACTTATTTCTTTTTTACTGGCCTATTTCCAAGTAAAGGTCCAAGCAAGCATTAACCTTGCTTCCACCACTTCAACTGTCTTTATGCATTTGCAAGTAGGAACAACAGACGAACACGCATTCTTCAAGTGTAAGGGACAATGATTTCTTTCTCTGGGAATGGGTGGGCAGACATCCTTTTCCGTTCATATGTGTAACTTACTTCAGATTGCACCTAAGGTGGTATAAACCCACAGCTCAGCAATTTGAACACTGAACTATGTCATTTGTAGCATACAGAATCACTTTACAATTACTTCTGTGTTTCCTTCGGACTGTCCATCTTTCTGGCAGTACTATGAACAGTTTTCACAGAATGTTAGGAGTTGGAAGGGACCTTGAAAGATCACCTAGTCCAAACCCCCTGCCAGAGCAGGATCACCCAGACTAAATCCCACAGGAACGTACCCAGGCAGGTTTGAATGTTTCCAGAGAAGGAGACTCCCCAACCTCTCTGGGCAGCCTGTCCCAGGGTTCCCTCACTCTCACAGTGGAAACGTTTTTCCTTACATTCACATGGAACTTCCTCTGCTCCAGCGTGCACCCGCTGCCCCTTGTCCTGTCACTGGCCATCACTGAGAAGAGCCTGGCTCCGTCCTCCTGACACTCACCCTTTGCATATGTATAAACATTAATAAGGGCACCGTAAAACTTAGAAAGTTAAAAAGTCCAAGCAACAGAGATGATGATGCCTTTTTGCACTTGTACAGGTCATGTTAAGACCAAACAATATTACAGCCATTGCCTTGAGTGAAGCCACATACTGTCTTTGGTAAAGTCTTAAAGAATTTATTGGGGTGGGGAGGGGGAATGCAAGATTGATGCCTAGAGACTGTCAAATTGTTAAGAGAAAAAACTTTGCCAAAATCTCATTTCTGATCGACCAAAATACTGCAGTTCTGTGACAGTTTCTGCAAAATCTGGTTGTTTAAAATAACCTTCTCAAACAATAGAAACAGTTCAAAAACATTTAAATGCATAGTTTTAAAATTTTCTAAAGGAAATACATGACTTTTTCATCAATAATTTTAAACTTACTTCATATCTTGTGGGGTTTTTATTAAACTGCCAAAAACAATTAAATGAACATAAATTAAATCAAACTTCTCATTTGACCCAAGAAAGAAGGCTGACAGCTTTTCAGTTCAGACACCTTTTAAAGACATTGTTTTAAACACACTCAGAAGTTCTTTACAAATATTTTTGCTTCATGTTTTCAGAATTTTCAGAAAATAAACCAGTCCATTATTCACATAGCTTTGCCAGTAAGTGCAAAGGACACAGCCTCATGTGGCCTCCAACAGCTGTATTCTATCTGATTCTTCTAGTTCAGCTTTGGTTTCCTATTAGTTTGGCAACCCTGAAGGTCCAGAATATCTTGTGGATAACATTAGGCATGAAAACATAGGTAGAATTTAGGCTGCCTGAAAACAGCCTTGAATTTACAGATATTTTCCATCTCCTACTGCTCTTCCAGGAATGGTGCCTTTCTATTCTACCTCTTTCTCCCCTTTTTCTACAATTGTCTTGAAACAACTCACTTCACACAACAGCAGGGCCATCTGCAAATGACCCTGAAATGCACATGTACCACAATGGTGCCAATAAATAAGGCAGGACTGGCATCAGATAAAGGGAAAGAGAAGTGGGCCAAGGAAAAAGAAACCTAGGAGTGATGAGTCAAGCAATTCTCAGAAAAAGAGTGATGAGATGGGATCCTCTGGTGACAGAAGGAGATATGATTCATAGGAAAATCACATGAAATATAAATGTGTGACCCAGTGTTCTCTGCCATGTCCGGGGATGGCTGAGTACTCAGGGAGGTATCACCAGGAACAGACTGCTAGATGCATGTGTTCACCTCTTCCCTGCAATCCATCAGGCTGTTGTGCACCAGAGACTGAAAGAGGAACTAAATATTACTCTGCAAAATTTGTGCTTCCTCATAAACCTTTTATAATGTCATGTTTTTTAATTCAAGCTCATCTGTGGACCTTGCTTTTGTGACTTAGGTTCAGTATCTATCATCATCATTCTTTGGTCCCAAATCGTGAGCTCCCTTGGAAAAATGACTGCTGTAACAATGAATGCCAAATCACGCTCTGCCCAAGGAGCCTCATGTCTAAATGTAGGACAAGGGAGAGATAGAGACAAACAAACAAGAAATAAAAGAGATCTATGCAACAACTATGATAAGCAATGCTCTCAGCACATCATGTTCCCTGGCATTGCCAGCTCCTTTTGTAGGTATCATGGCAGAGGAAAATCTTGTTCTCGTGGTCCAAAAATAACCTAGATTTTAAATGTTTTCTTAAAAATTTGGGTTGATCAGTTCCATGATCTCTGGAATGAGAATAAACATACGCCATCTTAACATACAAATAACTCACTGGATATTTGCCTTTTAGCTGTTTTCCCAAACAATTTTATAATATCCACACAAGCACTTATTTAATTGTACACTTTTAAGGAACTGGCATTCATGCTGTGTCTTAGTCCACAGTGAAAACACATTTTTGGGATAGATGAGACATTTTTATAAAGCAAGATTTCACTACTTTTCTTAGACATAATCTTGTAAGCGTTTCTGGCTTGTGTGGCTACAGCGATCAGGTCTGTGCTGTACCTACTGCATTGGGAAGCAAAGATCTTTCTTACTTGAAAAGAGAAATTAAAGAACTCAACAGAGAAACATAAATTCAACTATCAAAAACTTATTTCTAGGAAGATCATCCAGCTCAGACTAAACTAGGTAGAAATACTCCAAATAACATCAGTGAGGCAAGTCCTAAGTGTAGCATGGATGATTTGCAAGATGGATGTGCTGGTGTATTTTATTTACACGGCGAAACTGTAGGTTTTTTAATTCTTTGTGATATTTATACATAAGGTCCAGTTAAAGTGAAGGATCTGTCTATCTGAATTACCACTAGGACTTGATGTGACTTGGTCTGTGTTCCCATGCACAGGAAGGACTGATAGACTGGCCACAGAGGAAGGAGTAAGTTTAATCTATTCACCGCCTTTCTCTTCCAAGTAACGAGTGGAATTACAGGGGAGGAAATGAGGCGAGCCTCAGCTCAACTTGCTGGCAAGAGAGTCTTAGGCTGTGTGGGGTAGGAGACGGGAAGGCAAAAGTCTCCTGAGGTTAAACAGCCACCAGCAAATTACTGGCCTCCCTCAGACTGGAGGAAACAGGGAGGAACGTGATTCCAAGGGATAGAAAATTCTTGCTCAAATTAGCCAAAGGAGGATGCAGTTTAGATGCTACCTACTGCACTGGGCAGTACCTGTGGGCACAACCTCATGCAGAGAGACGCAAAGAGATCTACATTTTTTAGAACTTGGGTCTGCCCACAGATATGGAACTGACAACTTCTGTCAGGCACTCTGCAGCGTGTACAGGGCTCTTCAGAAAGACTAGGACGGTGGCTCTTATCCATAATGGAGCCTCTCTAGCACCACCCCATTATGAAAGATTTTTGTTGAATTCCTCACGACCATTTTCCTACAGGTTACTTGTTCAAACCAGACTCCGCGTTACAATGAGTTAAATAGTTTACCATCAAACAACAGGAGTCTGGTGGTTGAAGTAAGCTGCCTGTTGCATTGAATCAGACCTCATTTGGACCTTGCTAACCTATGTAGCTGCCAGTGCTGAGAGACCTACCAGCAGAGTGACACAAGTTCAGTGCCAGCAGTGCTATACCACCAGCATTGCCCAAAGCAGGCTAGAAAAAATTGCCTGACCACTGTTTCCCTGGGGACCTCCAGGGAAATGAGATGTATCTCATGAGCTTCTCAATCAGCAGAAATTGGAATAAAAACAAATAAAACAGTAGGTGGTCTCAACTGTGTTTCTTGTGGGCAGTCACCCATGTTGCAAAGCTTTCCTTGTGATGGGCACTAATTGTTCATCTTTGCTAGAGCTCCTAGTCAAGAAGTCAGAAGTGAAAATCCAACAGAGAGCAAAGGTCAGGATGACAAAAGCATTGAGGTGCCTTGCCCCAAATAAGGAGGCTAAACTTCCACCAGAGCCAATTGGAATGTTGTTCCCTACGTAGGAATTGGGACCTGGACTGAACTGACCCAAATTTCAGCACTACAGTGATAGCCAAGATGTTGTTACAGGTTTTGCTACAAAGGAGGAAGGAAGGATCCTCTAGAAATCAGATGAGAGCTTTTGTGGGACACTCAACTGCCCTGAAGGTTCTCATCTCATGCATCAACCAGAAAGATCAGCCCGTGCATCTAAACCACTCTGTGGATCAGCTCTGATAGTAGGATCTCTCTCAGCTCATCCTAGTCACAAAACCACTGGCAACTAGACTGTGCTGGTCTTCCCAATGCTCCTTTGGGGAGGATCTCTCTCTGATCTAGACAGACTCTTCACTTACAGTTGAGGATTTGAGCTTCCTCTAACTGAGCTTGTTCTTTGCTCTCCTCTGTATGGTTTGTGCAGCATGAATGAGCCTCACAGCTGTTTCCAGGCCAGAGACGGAGATCTTGAATTTTGAATTTGAAATCTTGATTTTTTTTTAAATCAAGCATTAGTGAATTATGACAGGTTTCACTACATAACAGACTGAAAGAGGTACATGTTCTATCTGCCCTGAAACTCATGGAGAAGTGTCTAAAGCAGTGTGAAAAAACAATTCTGAAACTGCACATTTTGAAAGAAACTAGATAGAGAAAGAGAGGCAGTGATTTTCAAACCCAAACGTTAGTTCTCTAATCAGAAAGTAGAAACTAAGTGATTCCCACAAACAATATATTTGTGGTTATGCAAACCTTAGAGGCACAGTTTCTAATACAAATTAAGTATTTTACTTGCTGCTAAGTTCAGCACAAATATATTTTTTTTCAGCAAAAGTTACTATGGTTTTATTGCATTTCTAATCTTATTTCATTCATTAACATAGAGCTTTGTTTACAGAATTGGGATTTTTAAAACTTAACTGTGAAAAATACAATTTCTCTGTGTTTAGATTTATACTCTGGGGGCTGTGTCTATCTAAGAATAAATATTAGATATTCATCTCATTACAGAGATACCCTCAAAACCTTAATTTTCAGGAATTCCTGGTAACCAGAAACTTGCTCCCTAATGGGTACCTGGCAGAAGGTTCTCGTGGAAGACTTGAAGTGGTACATACCTGACAGGCAGAAATGGTATTTGCTGTGTGATGGATCAACCCTTTATGATAGTCATGGCTGCAACTCTTCCCATCACGGGCATAATCCTCACTCTTCTTCTATGTGTTTCCTGCAGGAATAACGTCAGTGGTAGATCTTCAGAGATGCAGGCTCACAAGTGAGCTATGTCATGCAGAGTGTCAGGGGATGCATTCTGGAGGCTACAAAGAAATAGAAAACACAATCAAATGAAACATACACAGTCTGATTAGAGAAGACAAAACTGGTAATATGGGCTTCTACTCAAATTAAATTAATATTTCTAAAAAAGTATTTGGTTTTAGTAGGAATTATTTTCTTATGTGGTATTTCAACACTCAGAAATGCCAAATGTTTAAAAAGTCACCATTTCAAAACAAATGGTGGTCTTTCAGTGGAAAATGTTGACTTTTTTTTAGTTGAACATCACTAATACTTGGGGAATATTTCACTCTAGAAAAGCTTGCAAAGGTTTATCCAATTTTACCCAGTACTCCTGAAAGGAGAGTAGAAGGGGAAGGGGAACATTCTTAGCAGAGGAAACGGGCTTTAGGATGACAGGAGCTCCTTGATGCCGAGTGGAAAGGTGAGTTTGTGTAGTAACTGCTCTGATCTGAAAGTCAATGTCCAACCCTGTCTCCTTAACTTCAGCTTGGAGTGAGTGTCAGATCCCAATGTAAACTTTCCCATCTGTGTTATTCTATTAACTGAAAGGGAAAGGGATTAGCATGTGTACTTGTCACATCTTTTGACCTGTTGCATACTGAGACCGAAGGTAATGTTAAAGCAAACAGCATTCTTCTCCCCCTGCCAGGATAAGCAGGGCACGGGGGTGGTGCTTTGTGAAAGAAAAGACAGCCAGACCACGTAAAACAAAGTATGTACCCTGTGCAAAAATAAATCTTGGAAGTTGAAGATTTCCAAAGGGTATACCTTAAACAGGGGGAGAGAGAGAGGGAGAGAAAACATTTGAGAGGAAAGTTCCCCTCCCTGCCAAGCGCCAGATGGAGGGCCTTCCCACGGAAATAGCTGCAGAAGACAGATCGCTGACAGAAAACATTGCCAAGTGAAGGAGGTCCCACTCATCGTGCTGGTAGAAGCTTAGTGGATGAGAATATAATACTCTGATTAAAACACGTGCTCCAGAGAAGAGGGTTGGAGTGTGGCACAGTGCTCTTTAATGTGACTGACCATGGCTCGTAGCCCTAAAAGGAGTGCACGTTCCGAAGATTGATGCAACTTGGGGTTTTATTCCTTCTTTTCATATAGTTTCTTTTTATTTCCCCTTCACTGTAAGTTCATAGAGCACATGTGAACTCACAGAGACATAGTGGCAACAATAATCTGCTTTTCCTCTGCCTTCCCTTGCATTTTATTTCCAGAAGTCCTTTTCTGTGATTGGGACAAGATGAAGTGTTGGATGCTGACACTGATAGAGAATACATTTGGGGATAGAGGGTTTAATGAAGCTAGGCACCAAAAATCTCTTTTTCAAATGTTTCAGTTAACTTGGCACTAAATTATTCATAGAAAAAGAAATTGAGGGCTTTCCACTCCTTCTGCTTTGCCCTAGATGTTTCTGGTTCCTTTGTAAAAATCCATAGGAGTGTACACACTTTGTCGAAGAAGAAAACAACTTCAGCACCCCCAGGATGATCCACTCAGTTCAGCTATGAGTTAAAAAAAAAAAAGGCAATTAACAGTACTGCTCTCACAGACAGCCAAATGAATGGGACAGGATGACCCATGTAGAGTGTTCAGGAAACAGGCTCTTCCAAGAAGGCTGAGCAGGTCCACCCTGATGTCCCCAATATTTGAATGAGAGCCATTATATTACAGTTATGGCCAAGGCTTGGGCATCTGATGTCAACAGAGAAGGCAGTTGGTAGAAAGTATTCACAACTAAACCCCAGTTCCTGTTTTGGATGGTTTTCCCTCCTCACAGTGCAAGAAGGATATCAACGAATTAGATCAAGTCCAGCAGTGGACTATCAAGGTAGAAAAACAAAGAGAAGCTGAGGGAGGTGAATTTGTTGAGGCTGGAGAAGAGAAAGGTTAATGGAGGGGATCTAATCAGTGCCTTCTACTAACTGATAGATGGCAACAAAGAAGATAGAGTCCAACTTTTCTCAGATATGCACAGTGAAAGGAGGAGAGGCAACGATCCCAAGATGCAGCAAGACAAATTCCAACTTCTTTAAAAAACAAAGTGAAAGGAGGCCAGTTAAGTTCTGGGAAGTTGAACAGAAAGATGATAAAACACCTAACCTTGCAGATTTTTAACACTTGACAGAACATGGCCCTGAGAAACCTTAGCTACCTTTGAAGGTGGCCCTCTTTTAAGCAGAGGCCAGATGATCTACAAACGCCAGTTCCAATCTTAACTAGTCCACAACCCTGAGAATATCAATTACATTTTTTGCAGTGGTACAGACAATCACTTGCAGAAATACCCTATGTCCTCCTCTAAATGAAAACTTTTTCTTTCACTCCTGCAAAACAGAAGATAGAATAAAGCATTACTGAAAATACAGCCTATACCACCTGCCATTTGTGCCTTCATGGCAGGGCTTTGGATCCTCTGTGAGCATCAACATCATCACCATCTATGACAAACAGTCCATGGAACTCCCATTGTGTAGGAAGAAAGCAGTCTTGCATGAGGAGCTACACGAACACAAGGCACCATTTATAGGTGATCAGGACCAGTCCTCCCTCACTGTCCCATGCTCTGTCATCTCAGGAAGTTAATAAATCTCATGCCCTTCGTCACTGCCACTAAGCCAGGACCATGGGTGGACAAAAAGCAGCTTTGATAATTTTAGTTCACGTCTTCGAAAAATGTTGTAACAATACTGACAAAAGAAATTTCCTTGAAACATTATGTATCTGTTCTCACTGACAAGAGTCATGATAGTAGACAGTCTGTAGAGAGGGCAACTAAGGAAGACACACAACTTGCCTGCCAGGACAATTAGTGTTATCAAAATCAATTTACCAGGATGTGACAAAGAAGAATACCATGATTTCTTCCTTTGATCTCAATCTTTTTGATGGGAAATATTTCCCCATACTTTGCAAAACATTAGGCAAATGGGGGTTAATGCTGTAAGGAAACCAAGGGAGACAGAGCATGAAGTGCAGTGAGCAACACTGAGCTTCTCCTGTGTTGTATGGCACCAAATGAGATCACAGAGATTACTGCTGGGACTCCTCACCACTGATGTTGGTGCTCCCAGAGCACATATCAACCCCTCCAAGAACAGACTATTGAACCAAAGTTTAGGGTGGGCTGTTCTAATAAATGCAACATTTCAGTGCAGTGATTGGGAATGTTTACAGGGTGTAATTCTTGGCCAAATAAAGAAGGCAATTCTGGGAGGTCATGTGGCATGGGTCAATGCTTTGCTGAAAGAAAGATGAGACAAGAGCCCTCATACTTCACCAGACTTAGTCTTCTCTTTACATTACTGGAAGGGTCCAGGCTGACACTGCAAGGCATCATTACTCTAAATTCCCCCAAACCGATTATGTCCTCATTTTCTTCTCAGCATCTTGAATCATCACAGGCCAAGGCATGATTCACAGTGCAAGCACAGAATGAAGCCCTGACACCACTTCAAATGTGCCTTAAAGACTGCCATTCCAGCAGAAATGTATATTTTGGTGTTTATATAATTCGATAGCCAGTTTGCTTGCCTTTTAGAGAGACTCTAAAATTACATTTCCCAAGGCAAATTTACATACATTGCCTGATCGAATATTTCCAAATACAGTATCTTGACACTATCCAATACCAATATCCCAGATTTATCTCTCTCTGAGCTTAGAAATTAGGACATCTTATTACCCGAAGTCAGATGTGAAGCTGCCTGGGTTCTAAGTATGATATCCACACAAATTGTTCTTTTTAGTCAAGTAATTAATATATGCTTTTATATGGATTTGTACAATAATGTAGGTGTAAGTATGCATGCAAATAAATACAGAGACTTACAAACATGTATATGAAATGCATACTGACAGATAAAGAGGAGAAGAAAAGATCACATCAGGGCACTGGTTTACGTTACAAAGTTGTCTGAAATAGACGGACAATATACGCTTTCTCCAGGATTATTCAGTCTGTACACTAAGTCAGTGACTTTAAAAAGACTACTGGTTTGCTCAACAGGGCTTACCAGTACTGCTTGGTGGCTTTCCACTCTAGTTCTGTATTGGCCAAATAATCTGTCTAACGCATTTCAAGTCTTAATGAGATTTATCTTTTTAAAAAAATTTTAATTCTGTCTGAAGAGACTATTACTTCAAAGACTAAGTATTTATAGCCCACTTGGTGACACCAAAATGCCAATATTCCCACTACCTGGCACTGCCAAGGCTTAAGGATGCACACATCTGTACGTATGCAAGAACAAGCACACACCTGCCATATACTTGAATGCTCTGTAATGCCAAAAGAGAGACACTTTATGATTTGTCTTTATTTTAGCAGTGGCAAAGTGGAAGGAAAACGTCGTTTGGGACATTTTAATGTTTTTAACACATCTATTCACGTGTTTAACTAGTGATGCTGGTTTTCCAATTAGGATCTTTTAAAACTTCATATTTTTGTCATCTATTTAACTTCAATATATGTATTCAAATTCCATATTTGAATATGTCTGATTTTCACCTTTTCTTGCTAACTGCTTTTATTTTGCAGGTAATGGGGTCTGAAATCAGTATAGTACAGTGACATTTCTAATAAGGATATCTGTAACTTCTTTCTACTTTAGAACAAGCGTACAGAAGGCTCTCCAAAGCATTGCTCTAACTTTTCACAAAGTTATAGACCTTTCTTTACATTGAGGAATTTAGATCAAGTCTCTCTCTGATACAGTAAGTAACAGGGAATGGCTCTTGAAGGATGTCGTGAAGGACAGTAAACCAAAAATCACCCACTGCCTTCAGTGGGTGATTCAATGTTTTACTCTGAATTTTCTGAAGTGCAATATAGCCCTTGATTAGCTAAGTGATAGTGGTATAGGTCTTGTATGCACTTGATCTTCCCTAATTTAATTCTTTCCTTGCCAGACATTGGTGTACCTCTAAACTCAGCGTAAACACTGTCCTGTCAGCTAATCACCAACCTCACTGCTAGCAGGGCTATTCACACAGCCAATATGAACTGTGGTTCATGTTATGTAGCTTACCTCTAGTATAAATAAAGAGAAATGGTGCTAGTATGAAATAATTTCAAATTTGTCCACCTACATTAGGTTGATGTAAATGAGCATATCGGGATCTGGTTCTTGCTGAACACAAATAAGGTTCATTCAGCATCAGTTTGAGTTTTGAACTGTGGCTCATCAGAATCTAGATGCTGTCACGTTGCTTATTCCTTCATGGTAATAGAGTCCCACTACACTAACACAAAGTCCTCAGAGAAGAAAGGGGAAAAAAAAAATCAAGCTAAATCAACTCTCAAATTCCCACGTAAACTGGGTTTAAGAGTGGAAAATTTCTTTTACCTATTCTTTGGGTGGTACAGAAATCTAAAATTCCTATAGCCCTGCTTCCCTGGGCCAAGTCAAACAAGGATATTGTCCTTTTAATGTCTTAAAGGCTCTGTTTTCTTGTAATGCCAAATGCAATATTTTTTTGAAAACACTACACCAGAAGTTTCCCAGCTGAGAAAACAGGCTGGTGAAAAATGGTTTCAGAAAACGAAATAAACCATGCAAAAGCTGTTCAGGGTGTGTGTATGAAATGAACATCTGGATTTGGCTTGTTAAACTGCCTCCTTTTTTCTCTCCCCCCCCCCCTTTTCTTTTTCTCACAGCTGTTCGAAAGAGTCCTAAGGGCAAAGAGACAGGTCAATGGACTGGGTTACACCTTTTTTTCTTTTTCTTTTTTTTCAAACCTCTTTGCACCTACGCAAGGAATCCAGGCCACATGTGTGTTTAATAAGTAGGCACAAACACAAGAGAGAAAAAAAATATCTCAATTCCTGTTAGTTCTTAGGAGAGACACTGGAGGAAAAATAAACTCCGGATTTCAAATTTTCTCTCTCTTTCTCTCAAAAAAAGAAACCTTATGGTTCCAATAAAATATTCCTTTTAAACCCCAATGGATTATTATTTTTAAAAAAATAAAAATCAGAGTCTTTGCAGAGTATATCTTTTTCTCTGTTCCTTTAAAAAGGAATAACAATGGGTGAATCCCTTACCTGCTGGAGCAAGAGGAAATTATAAAATGCCAATGGCCTAGGTCCACTGAACTGAGCTTTTCTATAAGACCAAATAGATACATACATTTATACTGAATGAGTTCATATTTTATTTCAGATTGCAACTTCCCCAGCTTGAGTAGTCCAGAAATGAAACAGAGAACAAAAGGAATCGAGAAATTATCTGGAGACAATATTTTCTGAGAAAAAGAAAGTTTGTCTTTTCCTACTGACACAGCATCCCCTGGCATTGCTAAAGCAGTGGCCAACAGCAGAGCATCTTTCATCTGTGACAGGCTTCAGCAACCCATACCAGGCAGAACTGTAGGAAGCTCACCTGTGGGTCTTCTAGACACTGTGTGATGCGTCGTTAGGTCTGACCCCAGTCTTGGATCGTGGGCCAAATGCCATCCTCCATCCAGCAATCCAGGGCTGCTAACACAGCTCTAGTCCACTGACAATTAGCTGCATGAAAATACTCCATTCCTTTTGAAATACAGCCACATGGCACTGCATACCAACTATACCCAATTTCTGTTCTCACTGTGTGCAGCTACACCTGAGGCACAGATTCTCAACTATTGCATTTGTGGGCAGATCTGTACAAATACACACCTGCTGCAGCTGCGAGATTCTGCATATGCAGGTGGAAGAGTCTATGACCCTTATAGTAGCAAACCCGAACCAGGACTATTTACTCCTCCTCCTACTCCATGACTATTTACAACCACCAGTTGCTCCTCTGAATTCTGGTTGGGGCTGGTCACAAATTTGCAGCCCAGTAAGTCCCTAGATCCTTGAGTTTCTTTGAGGAATCTTACACTGGCTAGAATACTGATGTTGAAAATCAAATACTTGAGCAAAAGCCCTTTGCAAAACAGAAGTCCTAGAGCCAGGAAAAAAGCTCTAAAGCTTAACATTAATACTATAACTCAGGCAACACAGTGATATTTTCTGGAAATAGTCTTGCACAGTAGCCTCCACTGAAAAGCCAGTGTCTGTTAATAGGTGTTGCCTGCACAGACAAGATTAAATACACAGTGCCAGTGATGTTATGACCCTGATGTGATGACTTACATAAATACAACCCAAAAAAAGGTTAACAGCAAACAAAGGGTACATAGAAAACAGATCCCACTCCAATCCCAGTGCTGTCCATCCTAGGTCTGTATGGGATCCATGACAAGATGATAAATCTGAATCTGAAAGAGAAACTTGCCTTAAGTCACTTCAGTGATGGTTTGGTCAGCAAGGAACTAATTTGCCCATATTTTGCAAGTTCCTATCTGCTTCAATAGGACTGAAAGACAGAATTACCTCAAAATCCAGCTGAAGGCAAAGTGAATTCCCTTTCCTCTTCTCTTCTCCCCCTCTTCTTATAAAAAAAGACCATGAGAAGAGCATAGAAGTGAATATTATTTATGGAGCACCTAATAAAAATGCTATGGGGAAATAATTACTGGAAACATCTGACTGTGTGACTGTAAATGCCTAGGCCCCAGCGCGCTGATTTAATGGACCACTGCTTTAGTCTGTTATGCCTTGTGCTACTGACTTCAAGCCCCCTGCCCTCCTATTAAACCGCTCACATCGCTGTTAGATCAGTCCTTTATTCTGCAAGGTTTGTGGCACCTTTCCAGAGAGGGATCATGTCAGCAGGGGTGATGCTGTGTTCGCAGGGAGGCCTGGAGCCAGCCCTGGGAGAGAAAAAGGGCTTCGTGAAGAAATCACAGGGAAAACCTGAAGGTTTTGTAGTTCTGGGACTGAATAACATTTCATAATCCAGACTCCAGTTAATTTAGGCATTCCTGAATGACATTATTTAGACGTGAATGCTTTCTTCTTCTTTTTCTACATATTTATGATGCACAAAACACCCAAATGGATTTTTACTTTAGTGAGTTTTTTGGGGTCTTGTGCCATTTTGCTTTTAAAATATCCTTTTATAACCTGCTGAACCCAGTGGTAGGAACCCATGCAGCCTCCCTGCACAAAGGGCACTTCTCACCAAGAATTACCCACGTGTCCCCCGCCTTTTTGCAGATAGATGCAAAAATGTTAAAATTCACCACCTTGAAAGTGATATGAAAAACACAAGGATTTGAAGTTCTTGCTTTCATTTGCAAAAGCAGTCCTGAAGAAAGACCGGAGGGCTATCATTTAACTACTGCTGCTGACTTGCTAAATGAAGAAGAGAAAGCAAAAGGCAGCTCGTTGCCACACTGACAGCAAGAACAAATTCATATCCACTCTTTCTGAACCCAGCAGTTAGCAGACTTCTTTTTTTTATTATTATTTTATTTTTTATTGCTGGTTTTAATGTAATATTTAAGTTGGAACTAAAACAGACCATGGAACATTAAATCACTACCAAATGCAAATTTACCTATATATCCGAGCTAAATTTACTCCTGCATTTACAAAGCAAAATCCTACCATTTGAACTGTGAGCTCCTATTGCATTTAATGGGAGGCAGCAAACTCCAGACATTACTTGGAATATACACGCACTTATCTTGTTGTTACAGGTCTCCCTCGCAGAACTAAAAGAGAGCTTTAGTACCAGACAGTATCTCTCCGGGGTCATACCCAATGAATAGTGTTTTTTGAAAGGATTATTTCAAAGGAACTCTGAAAAAGAATCTAATGACTTGCAAGCTCCAGGATTGCAGCATGGGACGAAGTAGATAATGGAATATGACAGCAATGCATTTTTCATAAACCCGGTGATTTCTATCATAACGAGAAACCCATCTATAATTCGGAGAACTCCCTCCCCAGAAGGAAACCTACGCTGTTGCAGAAAGTGCACTGAAGTACGAAATGAAACAATAATGATGATGATGTTACTGATGAGTCCCACAGCTCTGCCTTCCCTTCTGTCTCACTGAGGCTTCAGGCGCGATTCAAGAGGAACAGTTCCAATCCCTCTCTGCCTCGGCATCGCTATCCAGGGAGGTTCACAGGCATACATCAGAGACCTCATGATAGATGCGAAACCCTAGAGAAGAGGCTGTTCTTTATCTGCTGAAAGTTAAGGCCTGCATCTGCTCTCAATTAGCAGGCAATTAGGGGAGTTGAAAACAAACCTGTTTACATTGGCTATGAAGTCTAAAATAATTTGTGAGATGTCAAGACATGATATTAAGATGTTAATGATCATGTTTCTTTACTTTTTTGCATGCAGTGTAGTATCGCATCGCTCCGTGTACAGCTCCGTGTACAGCTTGATTGACTTCTGGGAGGGTAACAAAGCACGGGAGGCTGGTTTGGATGGGAGGAGAAGTTGTTTCTACAAACAGTGTGCATGGGATACCTGAAGATGAGGACTTCTTTGAAAAAAAAAGAAGGTTAATGTTCAGTTTTAACTGTGAAATAATACCTTGGCATGACACGGAGCATGGCATTCAGAGGCTACAACTACAATTCCCACAACAAAGACCCAGTCTGCAACCTCCCATGGAAATCAGAAAGAGTGGCTGAGAAATCCAAAGAAGACATCTCAAACCTTCGCTGGACTTGCTCTGGTGGAACAGTTCTGACCTCAGTTCTCCCTTCACAAAAGCCAACACAGACAAGTGACCATGGTACAGGGAGGCTCTTTGCTCCCTCTGCAAGCATCTCACATGAAACATCTAAGGAAGACTATGATCTCTGAATTTCAGAGTCAGATCTGGCACAGGGTCCTGCTTCTTTCCGTGTTGCTTCCTTCCAAATATCTATTTACAGCACCAACTTTTTCAGAAGACAGTTTTCACCACTGACCTCTCAATTCAGCAGCATCCAACAGGGTGAGGTTGCCTAAGGTTCAACTCATGTTTCTTCATTTTTCTTGGGTTACTTCTGATCAGTCACATGAAAAAAGCTTTGCAGAAACATAGGCCCTCCTTGAAGAGAAAATGAAAAGCAGCATTAGCATCCTTTGCTTCTGAGATCACAGAACTAGTTTCCATTAGCACAATATGGTAGAAGAATAGTGGAACAGAAGAGGAAAGCTGCAAAAACCACCTGCATGGAACCTGTATTTTGTACCTTAGACCCTTTCCTACTGACGGTCCAGGTTAATTCTGTCAAACACATAGTTGTGCTTACTGCCATGCTCCCCTTATAGGATAGTCATCACAGTTTACCTTTGACCCTCACAACAAACCAAAAAATAATTCTAGTAAACAATCCACTCCCAGTTCACAAATTACATTTTCACCGTCCCAACTAAGCAACCATGTTACTGTAATTACTTAGGCCATGCAAACAGAAGCCTGAATTCACCCTGCCCTAGGTATTTAAAAAAGCCAGTGTCCAAAAGTGCACCACAGGTGCCACTGTGCCCTCTTGTGTTCTCCTCTGGGCCACCTCCTCTCTTGTTCTCTGGGTTTTTTTCCCACCACAAACTACAGATCCAGTTCTAATATGTGCCAGGTGTTCAAGCCCCCAGGCTACAAAATAGCTTTAATTATAATATTAATAGCATTCTACTAAATCACAAAAAAAAAACACACAAAAAAACCCAACCCACCCCAAGCCAAAAGAACAAAAAAAACCCCAACCCCAAATAGGTCAATATTTGTGGTTATATTTTCAATGTCCTGGTGTTTGTTTTCTTTCCAACTTCATGTTGCTCACTGGCATTTATAATGCCTAAGAGACATTCCAGAGGCCAAAATGCAGGTGATCTGATCTTTGCATGATACGCCTAACATTCTGCAAAAAGAAATACCAGGAGGAGATCAGATATACATTACACCAGCCTCAGAGGTATACCCTTGAGTCTTGACCTCCTTTGATGAAAAGCAGAGGAGCTCAGTATTATTAGTATTTATTGCTATTATCTTAATTGCTACTATTATTAAGCAGCCCATGAAATATATTAATATAAATAACATAAACACAGACATTTGAAATACAAATTCAAGCACAAAGAAAAGACACCTCCTGTTTACCAAATCCGAAACCAAATTTATTTAATACTTTCCATTAATAACTTTCACAGATGCATGCTGTATGAGTCAGTATATAGTAAATGTAAGGCTGAATGCGGACAGTATAGGAATGCCAGCCAGTCTCCTTGGTGGATATTTGTTATTTAAAAGATTTTTTTTTAAAAAAGAGGTGGGGGGGGGCTTTGTTAAGAGAAAGGCATTCTATTAATTTGGTTTCTGCCAGTAACACTCAGGTCAAGTTGGTTCAGTGCAAAAGGTGAAAAAGTTAAGGTTTGGCCAGTTCATTTGCTGGTGCAAGGAGCTAGTCCTGGGGTGGGGACGCACAGGGTGACAACTCCGTTTCACAGCACCAAGGCTTCAAACCATGCTTCTAATCTGCACTGTGTGAAAACAAAACTTTTCCAACCCTCCCACAGCAGCGGAACTGGTTCATTCCCACAGGCACCGGGCAGCTCCCCTCTCCCTGAGGTGTGCCAGGCAAGAATCCCCATTCCTTGGCACCTTCATCCCACAGGAATAAACCATCCATTCTCGCTCTAATGACAGTCCGCTCAACACCTGCCTGCCAAAACACTGCCCTTCTGCTGCTTGCATCCCTATCACCAAGAGCGAACCCCAGTAATGCTCTGAGCCCCGTCACTCGGATGGGAACACTCAGTGCAGTGAGCTCAACTCATTCACTCCCAGCTCCTCGCAGCTGAGAGTAGTAAAACGTGTTTTTGTCTGTAAACTACACGACTGTGACTCAGACATTGACACACAGGGTGCAGTTACCGTGTGTACAGTAACACGGTGCTGTATTTAGAGCCTCTAACCATAACCACACTTGCAAAAACTGCATTAGATCAGCAGCCAGTTTCCCGGACTCCCACTCCTTGTTTCTGACTTCAGGAATTCAGATTATTTGTCTTGTACCAAATAAAGTTGCTTAGGAGATAAAACAAGTAAGAAGGAAAAACAGAGGGGCCTAACAATTAGCTTTAATCTGCTCTGGCTTGAACAGATAGTGCTTAGAGTGGGAAGGAGTTGATAATAAAGAATAGCAGCAATTTGAAACCTAACATGAAAAGAGATCTTTTCCCTTGGTTTTTATTTTTTAAACTTTTAGTTTTATCCTAGCAGGACATACATAATTTGCAGAAAGCACTGGTCAATTTTCATTAACTCCATTTGTCGTCATCAAGCCTCTGAGTATCAGCACAGACAAAGCAACAGGACCCACAGAAGAAGGTGTTTGGGTTCAGCATTGCATGACTTCTGCTGCCTACTGCAGTTAGCTGTCAGGAGGGAACATTTCAGCTGCCTTGGGTTAACATTTTTCCTTTAAGAGAAGGTTTTTTCTGTGTAAAGGCTTGCATAATTTTTTTAAGCTGTTTTTTTTTTTTTAATAACAAGCCAGGTATTGCTGGTAAGGTGAAGAAACCTGAGAGACTCACACAGTCATACAGGATGTTTTGGGATTAGAGAGGATCAGAAGCTCATGCTTTCATTGCAAGAGAGACAGTTTAACAGTGAGGCCAGCTGAGATCAAAGATTCCTGTCCTGGGAAAGCAAAGGCAGATAAACATCACGAGCTAGAGAAGGTGACAAGCACAGGAAGAGGGGATGCGGGACATATCAGATAACTCTGACCTAGGTCCCAAAACATCTACTGCCTGGTAAGGGAAAGGAATCCCATACAGGTGGATTTAGTATTTTGTCTCCACTTGTTTCTTTCCCATGTTATTTCAGAGAGAATCATTTCAGTACCGTAGGCAACACCTGCATACGTGCCGCTTGTGAGGAATTACACAGGGAATGCCTGTGGGATTGGGAGTCTAAGAAAGAGCAAGGACTTCAAGTCCAAAAGGTCACAGCTGGTCCTGTGGCTTTAGGGCAGCTGCACCTCAGACCTTCGCTGCCTCAAGTACACTACAGGACACCAAGGGACAACACAGATGAGACCTGGCACAGCATCTGGGGGACATCCAGTGTCCTGGAGAGTTGCCCTGGAGAGCAGGAACTGAAGCCTTTCCCGTGTCCATTCACTCATCCACCTTCATGGCCAGCTGGTACTATACTAGCACACCCCAGTCAGTTCAGTGCTAGGCAGCCTTCTCAATAGCAGAAATTAATTTAATCCACGCTGAAGGCAAAATTGGGTTGGAAAACTGTTCAGCATATTTTATTCCTCATTCTTTTAATGAACATACACTGTTTTAGTGATTTCCACCCCCCTTTTTTCATTTTAATAGGAAGAAAGCAAAGGGCAACAGCAAAAACAATGATAAAAGGCAATCAGCTATTGCCCTGTTCAGATGAGTTTAAGTGTTGTGCTCTGAAGATCCCTCTTCTATCGACAGCACAAACATGTACTACTGACCTGATTCCTTTTGATCCCTTATCAGGGCAGGGAAACAGTTGTGTCCAGCTATCCAGGATACAACTGAGCCTAGAAAAATAAGTATCGGAACTGCGAAAATTAGGACACTTAGCAACACTGCCAATTTAGAGTGGACCTTAGGAAGTTCCCGAGGTGGGAACTCTCCTCAGCACCCTCTTCTCTATTGCAAAAGGCCCAGATTTGCTCTGGGTCCATCCATCGCCTCTCTGGAGGCTGGCAGCGCTGGGAGAGGGGGCTGGCTGGCTCTGCTCTCACTGTTTATTTTCTGGGAAGTCAGGCTTAGTCAAGTGGAATGAGTCTTGTGTTCATTTTAAGAAAGTTTATATTTGACTCTGGTAGGGCTGGGGAGGAGGTGAATGATAGGAAGAGGAGGGAAGGATGAGAGAACTCATGGGGCTGCCACAACATCACCACAGGCAGCCCCATTACAGAGGCAGCAAGAATATGGAACAAAGCACCAAAATCAGACATGACTCTTCTTGGTTGTTTTTTGTTTTTTTTTTTTCTTGAAAGCTCAGAGATGACTCCAAATCTAAATCCAGCTCTTACTCCATAGCTGACCTTGTGGCCCACGAAAAAAATGTAAACTAAATCCCCTGCTATTAAAACCCATCTTCTAACCTTCAGAAAAAAATTTCCTAACTTTGCAGTACAACCAGACTCACCCTGCAGCAACGATCATCTCTACTCTCCACAACTTGGGGGTCTCAAAGTCTCATCAGCCACAGCTGCCCTGCAAAGGGAAGTAAAGGGGTGCCTTTTTCAGGCAGAGCCTTTTTTCTGGCACAAGGCGCAGAAGTGGAAGTGGAGAAACGAGCTGAACCAGCCTGGAGTTTCACACCAGCTCTGCAGTTGCATGAAGCGCTACTTATCTTCTTGGGCCATATCCTTCCAGTGGGATAATGGAAACAGTTGACACAAAGCAGTGGCTTTGCATCTTTTGCAGGGCAGGCACAACATTATTCCCTCCCGAGTTACTGAGCAGGGGGAGTGTAAGCAATACTGCCTTGGCTGCGGGCAGAGGAAGCAGTAAGTGGAGATGCTCTGTGCAGACTTTGCGTTCCCCCGTGCGGTGTAAACCAAAACCAGTTCCTGCAATTCTGTGCAATAATATAGAAAGCTTGCTGGCTACTTCTCCCATCCGTCTCCTGTGGGTATAGACTCCTGGCCTCTGAGCCAACCAAGAATGCCATCCTTCTAGATTTATAATCACAGGGATTTATGAAGTACAGTGTTGTTAGGTGCCTTGAAGTGAAAGGGGAAAATAAATAAATAAGCAACGTGGGCGTTGCCACTGGGAAAAAAATAAAACAATCTGATCTCAATCAACAAACCACATTTACTATTCGGCATCCATGACCAGGCTTACTACACAAACCGCCACTGTCATCCCTTCACTCATTTCAGTACTTCTTAGGGGCATCCATCTTACTTAACACAGCGTCCCCGATTTCAAAAGCCAGACACAAATTAATTCCGGGAATCCTACGGTGGGGAGACATTAAAACCCATTTAGAGGTTTCTGTGGAAGCCTCTTTCCATGCTTATTTCAGTCTGCTCAGACTCACAGCGTAGCGCGGTGGAGCCAGCCTGGAGGAGCAGGGGGTTGTAGGTCTGCGGCAGGCTGCAGGGACTCACTGGCGTGGGCTTATGCAATAACCGAGGGGTTTGTTTTCTGTGCTGGGGTGTCAGTGGTGCCTGTGTGGGAGCAGGGCTCTGGGCAGAGCTCTGTTTCAGAGAACTAAATTAAATACTTCTTTTATTTTCTTTTTAACTCCTTCATTCTTAGTTAAGGCATTAAATCTCATAGGTTTCATTTCCAGAGACCAGCTGCCTTCAAGATTTCCTCTACAGTTCTCCAAGGCTAGGAAAAATAAGGGGGGGAAAAAAAGGAGGGGGAGCTGAGCCACAGTATTCAGAAGAAATGTGTCTAACACATCTCCGGGGGTCTGAGGAGAGAAGGAGGCTTCCTACAGGTCTGGAGGTTTAAATTACCCCTCTGGGTTAGGTGTTAAGTAGTATCTCTCCTTCCAACATGTAAACATTTATATTGCTAAGTGTCTTGCTTGTTCTGTTTTCTAATGGCTATTTTAAGATGTGCAAAGAGCCGAGAGGATGGGGATGGGGAACCGCCGCCTGACCCACCTGCAGCAGGGTCTGCAAGTCACACATCAGCTGCACTGCAGCCACCTGGTTGCACTTTTAGCTGCTGGCATAGGGCATTACAGCACATTTTCTTTTCTCTAGCTCATAAAAATTATCAGTAACCCCTCCTATTTTTATATTAATTTTGGGTTTGGAGTTTTTTTGGGGTATTGTCAAACCTTGCTTCAGGCAACCCATGAGTAAAATAAACATTTCATGAAGGTACATTTCCTTCCTTTGTGCTTCAGAAGAGGAAGAACACCTTGTCCTAAGCAGAAATACTGAAAGGTTTGGGTTGTTTCAGAGGACTGACCAGCATTTGGAGCTAAATTCACACCTTAGTTTGTGAACTACTTGCTGTTTCTTCAAGCTGAGGAAAGCACTTGGTGCCATATTCCCCCGTGAGGACTGGAGTGGTCCATACCCAATGTCTGCTTCCAAACTCCCTTCGTGTGGAGCTTGGTCCACCTGCAACCACATCTGCAGCTGAAGTCAGTGAACATGTCCCACCTTCAGCAAAGGCCAAACCAGAACTCAGCCTTGCTAACTCCCCTGGTCATTGGGATGTGTTTGATCTGGCCACTACGGTGGTATTGGCCTCTTTCCCTTTGAGAACGACAAGCTGAAGCCAAAGTGGTCAGCTGACACTCAGGGAAAACAACTGGTGATAAGAAGGTAGCAATGTGAGTTGCTGTATTGCAGCAGACATCTTTCTCACACTTTCACAGGTTGGCTGAAAGTGGCAAAACTTGCCAGGTGTTCAGGTGCTGGGAGATACAAGGAACAGAGCCTTCTCCAGCCCTCTGGGGCAGCCAGCCCAACCATAGTGACACAGAAAAAATTGGAAAAGGAATGGTTATTTTGGGGCGGTGCTGGTTCTTACCAGGATTTCCATGCCCCATTGTTTATACGAGATTTCTGCATTGCATGAGTTCTCAAAGTGAGATTGCACGTGACACACTATTTTCAGTACAGACAGCAACAGAAGAGCCATTTTTCAGGGCTGGAGGTGGACAGAAGGGAATTAGTCAGAACTTCTTGAGTGCTGGGATTCAGACAGTTCCTTTAGTAGTTTCAAAGCTCTGTTGAAGTTGGTCAAAGGACAATACTTGTTCTTGTCTGTTATACAGCTTGCCTTTGGCAAGTCCATTTCAGTGGGCTAGCATGAGAACAGAAAGAGGCATCTCACGTGTTACACACTTGGGGCTAAATGCTTTTTGGCCATAACGGCCACAAGCTACTATTAGAAAACTTACAGACAATGTCTATAAATGCTTGAGAGGACAGGCTCAAAAGCAGCATTTCAGGGAACAGAAACTAAATGCAAAGGAACAGAAACTAAATTCCTTGAAAGATCTATAAGAAAAAAACACAACAGACACATTAATTATTTAGCAAAACTCAGATGTCCATTAATGGCTACTTAGACAGCATTTTGGCAGGATATCCTATCTACTCTGCTGCTACTGTATCCCTGTAACTGCACATTTTGCTTTGGTATGTTCATGAACCATTTCTCTTGCTCCTGTCAATGCGGGTGAGGCTCTGCAGTTTGCCTGGCTCATTACAAGTGGTCTCTATTACCATACCCGCTCCCAAAGCCAGCACCCAAAAAGCCTTCCATGGACAGCAAAATGAAGTTATCAACCCTGGGGAAAAAGAATCTGTCATAGATATTAAATTTGGGGGGNCTCATTTGATTAAAATGTGGCATCAGATCCTCATCTCCATCAGCCAGCAAACCTTCAGAACTTGACTGAGGTCAGAATCTGGCCAATAAAACCAGAAAGCTTGGAGAAGTCATATTCAGTGCTCTTGGGTGCCGCCTGCAGGTTTGGAAACTGAAGTTTACTAATAACTATTCCAAAACAACCCTGAAGATAGTGATTTATGGAATTAAAAAGGGGACTTAGTACACTAAAATTCCTGGAGAAATCAACGAGTGAAAATATGAGCTATTTTTGATCCAGTATTGAATAAACATAAGGTGATATGTGCATTTTTTTTTCTCACATGCATTTTCACAATATTTCAATCCAAAAGGTAAGATTTAATAAACAAGCCAGAGGGCCATAAACTCAGGCAGATCAACCTTGGAGGAAACATGCACAGGATGTTGCTCTTTCTAACACAACATTATACTTTGACGAGGCCTCAAAGACTTTTAGCCACATAAATGCTTTTGAGGATCCCCATTCCAGCCCCCAAAAGTAGACCACATACAGAGATTTACAAAGTTACTGCTATTATTCAAGGTCTTATTTTTCCTTTTCTTTTTCACTCATTTTGGTAATGCTTCCTGCTTCCAGACTGTGGAAGTCCAGAGACTCTGGCTTTGGTGTCTACACACAATTTCATCAAAGGGGTGATAACAGACCAAGACAGCAATGTGACACCTGGACACATGGACAACCCCGCACTGGAGTGACCTGCCCATGGTGAACGGCTCTCCTGGAGGTCCAACATTATTTGTGCCTTCCTTTACCTCTTTGTTCTCTGACTTTTTTCATGAGGCTTCGAAATGGTTTCCCAAAAGGCTCTGCATTTGTTCTGGCAGCCATCCATATTTTGTTTCCTTGCAGTCCTCTGGGTCTGAGGCTGCCACTGTCTCCCCTTCTGGTCCTGGTCCCACCACTTCCTCCCCACGTCCCGTGCTTCAAGTACAACTCAACTTATAATGACCCAGTTAAAAAAACCCAGGTTATTTGTTTATGGAGCAGATTATGCGCTCGAAGACACAGTCAAAAACAGCTTAAAGGGGATGTGGGGGCCTCCTAGGTTAAGCAAAAGTCATTTCTGATATGGAACTTGCTTGGACAGCCTGAGCCTTGCTGTGGTCATGGGACCGGCCCTTCGCATGTGTTTCTGTGCAAGGGGCTGCAGGGAATGAAAGGATCCCCGGCACCCCAACTGTCCACAGGGGAACTTGCTTGGGGATGGGTGATGAGGAGGGTGACTGAGTCCTTTGCAGAGGCATATGGTCCATATTCAATCCTGGAGGTGCTAAGTAGAAGGTAGAACAGAAGGGGGAAGGAGTTAAAACAATTCCAACAATCGAAAAATTCTCTTACCTTTTCTGATGATCTCAAACCAGGCATCCGATCCCGGCTGTATTCACCTGTGACATTGATGGCCATTACAATGTAGCTTTTAAAATCCTTTCTATTTTCATTATTGAGGAAGAAGAAGGTTGCTTCCTCCCATCGTGGGAAATGCATGCTTGTTTCTATAAAGAAACTCAAGATTAGTAGACATTTTTTTCAGAATATTTAGAAAATGTTTTTCATGTTTTTGTGAACTTGATTAAAATTGAAAATATTGATTTGGTTTTAAAATTAATAGGGTCATAATAAGGTTTGAAAGTTACTGTTTGACTGGTTTGTTTAATTATTTATTTCTTGTATAAACATGGAAGAAAAAGGAAAAGAACAAAAGGAGGGAATGAAAGGAAAAAAATCAAGTAGAAATATAGACCTGATAAGTCTACAGAAAGACTGTATACATTTGTAATCTTCCCACCACCACCACTCCCCTGCCCCCCCAAAAAAAAAGTGAAGCCTTTTACCACTATAAGAATTTTTCATGGAAATTGCTGTATTGTCCACACAACTATATTCAACTTAAAAAAAAAATAAATAGGACTTTGAGAACACATTGTAACCATCACTCATAAAATACAGTCTTTTCTCCTTTTCAGTGCTCTTTCTCATATGTCAAGTCTCTACCAGGAGTTCAAGGCCCTTTGCATTGAAAAAAGAAAGAGAGGAAAAAGACAGAAGTGAGAGCATACACTGGAGGGGGAGCAAGGGGGGCTGCAAAAAGTAGGAGACAGGAACAGCCCTGACACAGCAGAATTGGTAACAGCTCAGTGTCCTGTTGAAAATCTCCCTTTGGAGGCACAGAAATCCATCAGCGTCCTGAATGACTGGTCACTTGAAGTTTGTACAGCACCACACAAGGCATCAATTAGAAAGGGATGCGGGTGGCAGGGCAGCCAATATTGCAGAGCTGCAGAGCCCGACACTGCCAACACGGCAGCACACACCTCACGTGTCCAAGGCTTGCAGGTATGGATTGCCCTAGGGAGGAGAGGAGAAAAGGGGTAAGAAATGTCTGTCCAGATATTGGCAATCAGCTTTTAAATTTTAATAGGGGCCTGAGTGATACTTTGGTTCTGGTTTAGAACCTCTCTGAGGCTGGCTGCTCCTTCCCCTAGAAAGCAGAATGTCAGCCAGACCTTTCAGAAAAAAAAAACATTACCAGTTTTCTTATCAGCAGATTTTTCTTCTGATGGGGGCAGAATTAGATATAAAAGAGATGTAAGGAAAGCATTGTGACTGGGTTTTTTCCCTCTTACAGTTAACCTCAAACCTGAGTGTTAACATTTGTGTGGGAGCAAAGAACAAGGATGAGAAGCCTATCTTTATGGAGTGTTTTCTCATACAGAGGATCCCAGTATCCTCTACACAACTAGTAACATTAATTTCACTGGAGAGCTCTGAGCACATAACAAGTAAAGGACAGCCAAGACAACAAGGAAACAAAGTCCAAGGGACCAAACCACGTCAAGAACTTCACCTGTAAGTGCACAAAAAAAATATACAAGAAATTAGGAAAGAAAAAACCCTGTGCTGCTGCTACTATCCTGAACAATTTAATGACAGCCAACAGATAATAAGCATAAGGCAATTAATAGATACATCAACCCCTTCTGAATAGCAGGCATCAATTGAGCAGTGCCCAGAAGGCAGTCAGATAGCATCACTGCATGACAGGCTTCAGGAAATGAAGGATGCCATATCTGTGTGAAACTAAAGGCGATATTTTGAACAGGAAGTTGATTAGAAACAGGAGCAGCAGAATAAATACAACGTCAACAGGAAGGAAAACAAACCAACAGTGTGCTTTCCAACTGTCTGGGGAAAAAAAAAAAGGCATTTAGAATGAAACTGGGAAGTACTGACTTTCATAAGCATACAGCCTATTTATGTTTGCTTCCACACTACATCCTCAAATAGGTATAATAAAAGTCCAACAAGGTGGAGTAGAGAGTCAAGCACAGGCTTGTTGGAGCCATCTCATACTATGCTCACATAGAGCACATCACTGGGTAAGTGCAGACTGTCTTGTGCTTGCTCCACCTGCACTCCAACCACTTTCAAGCCCTGTTGCTGTATTGGCACAGCAACTTCCCTAATCTGTTAGGCTCAGTTCCCTCAAAACACCTTGTGAGCACCAGAGCGGTGCTGTGGTACAGACTGTGTGGCACCTGGACCGTAGCTGGCCAGCACTGAAGCCAACTCAACTGGCCAGCAGAGCAGACATGGCTGGACCCATCCAACCAGACACACCTGTAGATTCAAACCAAGGTGGCATCTCTTCAGGCTGCATGTGAAGGACAGATTGCTTTCCAAAGTGGTGATCCCCAGCCCTGGCAGAATGGCATGTGGTCTGAGCCTCACAGAAGTGCAGCCCCCAATCTCCTGCAGCCCTCCCCAGCTGTAGCCTCTCGCTATGTGCCCAGACATGTTCCTCTAATGTCAGTGGCAATTCTCCCTTTTGCCTCAGCTTGTTAGGGATTTGGTCAAGCCTGGTCTTGTTTTGTTTGAAGTCAGCAGGAAAAAATCTAGAGGAGAGGATAAAATCTATTTCCCAGTCTCTAACTGCCTTTAAATGCCAGATTATCCTCATGCTATACAACCTGAAGTCTTCCACTCTGACCAGTCCCATTCCTTCAGCCACTTGGTTTTATTCTCTGGAGTTTGTATCCTGGAGTCCCAGCAGCAGCAGCAAAACCAGCTGCCAACATCCTGGGAATATCTGCCTTGGAATCTCAACTACTGTGTGAAGCTGCTGCTCTCCAGTTTGAGATTTGTGTTTGCAAAGGAAATCTGTCCAACAACAACATTGAGAGAGGAAAAAAAGGAGGAAAAAGGGCTTTATATAACAGAATTAGCGGAGCTGTTGCAATAGTAACGTGAAGTTAACAGGCAACTTTTCCTTCTCCTCCTCTGCCCCCACCCCAACCTCCTCTTCTAACAGCAGTTTCATTTGTTTTTGTTTCCAAGCTTCTTTTACTGGCCACTCACACAGCCCTGCTCCCTTTGTCTAATTTGGATCTCGAACTTCCATGCAACCGATTCTTGCTGTAACTGTAAATCTTTTTATGGCCCTTCTGCCTCTGAACTGTAAAAGCAATGCCACTGCAAGCTGCCTAAATGGGTCGTAAATCCACTTAGTGCACTGAATGAGGAAAAAAGTTTTTAAGGGAGAGAAGGAAAAAAAAAAAAAAGGCAAACTGCAGTGGCTGGAGGGACATGAGGGGGGGAACCAAGAATGTATTTGCTAAATGGAACCAAAATAACAGGAGTCAAAGGGAAAATATGAACACTGGAGGTGGGAGGGGGGGAAAGATGAATTAAATGCATCTTGGTGGTAAAAACAAACTGCTTCTGAAGGGCTGCTCAGTTTATTAACGCTCAACGATTTACGGGAGGATGTTGGGTGCTCTCCACTCCTGCTGGCATCAGTCGGACCTGGTAACACTGGGAGAGTCTATGAGACCGCCAGCAGCTGATGGACTTTCGTTTTCCACTGGGTGGTCCAGGGACTGGTCATCTGGGTCAAATTCAAGCTCTTTTGCCCTGCCTGACTCACAGGTTTAATTGTGTCTCTGTGCCTCAGTTTATTCATCTGCAAATGGGAGATAAAGATACTCCCCTTATTTGTAAAATGTTTTGAGAGCTGCTTAAATGCCACCAGGGAAGGGGCAGAACTGATTCCTGTGGCAGTCAGTAGCAACAGTTTAATTTGTTTCTGTAGAAGCAGAGGTAGCCTAAAACGGGCAACTTTTGTCTATGTAATTTATTGCATTTATCACCATGGCATCTGAGCTGAAAGAGTATTATCCAAATTCCACTGAATTCACTGAGTGTCTTTCCACTGCTTTCAATAAGTTTTGGATTTGACCCCAAAGTCAGAAAAAAACCTGCGGAATATGTCAAAAGAATGTAAGTGGGTGTGAGTTGAAATTGAGGAGTTTGGAGCCTGGAGTATGCAGAACAGTAGCTATTTAAAGACTGAGTTTGCTACTGAGTGTTCCCTTTTAATAGGGTTATATAAATACATTCCCGTCTCAATATATGTGGAAAAATAGGCAGCAAGTGAGGTGAGACTCTATTGCTTTATTTCTTATGGGAAATATTGTGCATAGCTAAACCACCTCTTCCCCTTTCCTCACCCACCACCCACAGTCCCTGGAAGCCTTCAGCAGCTGTGTACAGTGTGAGGAGGCACATCCGGGAGCACTGTGAGAGTTAAGAAGTTCACAGCCCTGCCTTTATAATAAAGCTCCTGTTTTCATTGTGTTCTCACTTTGCCTTAAAGACTTGATCTGAGTTTTGGCACTCAACATGCCAGAACGGGAAGGGAGACAGCTCATGCCTATTAATATTACTATTTTTTTATTATTTTTGTTCTTGTTGTTGTTATTATTACTATTATTTTATTGCTTTGCTACCTTGCAAGGCAAAAGATGAGGAAAATAAAAATAGAATAAATATTCTTGCTTGTCTGCCTGCAAAGACCAAATGAGTTTCAGCACAGGTCTCTTGGGCCAGGCATCCTCCCTGCAGAAAGTGGGCACCTCTTGCCATCTCATTTACCGTTCTCAGGGAAAACAAAAAAGTCAGTGGCTGGAGAGGACTGAGGTGAATCCCTCTCTTTTTTCACCAGTACCATGTGTGCAGTGCACACTGACCGACAGTTCGGGTCAGCAGACACTGATACTGCAACCTAGAAGAATCCTATTAAAATGATGCAAATTTTTGACTATGAGAAGTGGGGTCTGCACCTGGACAGTAATTAAATTTCAAAGGAAATCCATCTGGTAGTTTATTGGTTATTCTCTCCATGTACTTTGTGTACCAGAACATTCTAAAGGCTGGAATATTTCAGATTGCGAGGATTTCAAAAAGCTGTTTACACTCTGTCAGGTCAATAAGCCACACTGATTTTTGCAATATTATCTCAATTATGGGTAACAACTGGAATACACATTTTTAAAAAAAAATCCTTTCTAAAAAACACTGGCATGGATCCCTGGAGGAGTCAAACTCCTACAAGCGCCACCAAACTCCATGAAGTTCATTAACTCAAAAAGCAGCTAAGTCTTTGGTGTCTGATGAGTTTCATAACTACACCTGAAATCAAGTGAACCTTATCTTTGCCACCAACCAGGCTAGAGCAATATGGGATTCAACCCTCTCTGCACCTAGGTGCTGGAGACTAGGACACAAATGTCACAACCTGAAGGGAGAATCCTCTGACCAAGCAAGAATCAGCCCGAAGATGAAGACTGTGTCCATGTGTTAATAACACCAGGCTTAAGCTGGATTGGGCCTGTCTGAGTGCAACCATGTAAATATATTATGAAGAGCACATTTTAAAAGGAAAACTATATGAAGTCTATCAGGCTTGGATACTGCTCTTTGAAGATCTTGGGAACCCAACTGCAGTCTTACAATAGAATCATGTACAGCCAGAGTGAGTTGATTAAAGGCAACCTCTCCCTTGTTGCCAGTTCTAGCAATTTTATTAATTCTAGCAGAATTAATAGCAGGTCTCAAGATGACTGATGCTTTCATCACAGCCATGACCTCAGCCATTAGGTGATTGCTACGAATCTCAATTTTCATTTTTTTGTTTAAAGTTTTAGCTGTCACCATTCAAAGAAACAGCATTAAAAATAAACCACAAAAACTTGAAAGTAAGAAAGAGGGGGAAAGAGAGGCAAATCCTATAGAAATACACTAAACAAACTAAAAAATATTATTGTGGTAATTATTTGTTACCTACCTTGAATTTTTAGTGATCACGTTGATGTGATGACTAGAGTAGACGTTTCTGGCTGGCTGACAGCAGCAAAGTTACCTTGAATGAAAGCCATGGAACAGAATTTGGCTACAATCTACATTTATTTTAAATTTGTGCAACTTCTAGTACAGGACTAGGAAGCAGTCACAGATTTAATTTACTTTGCACTTCTGATGCTCCCTGCATATTGTGGGGGATATGAATTTGGCAAGGAGTTTGCATCTATTAGCACATATAAAATTACCAGGAATGTTTGGTCTTGCTGTTAAAGCCCAGATCTAGAACACAGGAATGTATCAGAAGCAGAGTGTCATTTTTAAAAGCAAGCTTAGAAACCATGCATTTCTGTTGAAATACTTCACAAGTAAACCAACGGAACCCAGAAACTTGAGAAAGCAGAAACAAGACATATCCTGAAATATTCTTTTTAAAAACCCATTGTGTTATTTCTCAGTCTTGGAAAGCCTGACTCATGGTTCCTAAATACTTTGAATTGGAAACATCACTGTTAACTACCCATCATTGTTTCACACAGCATCACCCCGATCCAAGGACAGATTTCTGTCACCCTAACTGAATTTAAGAGTAAGATTTATTGAAATAACTTGCAGAGCCATACTTTAGCAGCTTAGATTCAATAGCAACTGTTGGCACTTGGTCTCCTACCTGCTCCTTCTGTGTAAATACCACTGCAGGCTGAGCATCCCAGGGCGCTGTGGCGTATTTTGGGAGATTCATATATGAGATTTCTCTGTGATCCACCTTGTGCAACCCTGACTGACACAGATGAGCCCAGACATTTTAGGAGAATTACAAGCCAGGGATGTGCACCTTCACCTCTTCTGCTTGAATCCCCCAACCGTGAAACAGAGGAAGTAGCATTGCTAAGCCCCAAACCACTAACAAATGTGTAATTAATGTAGTGAAGCCAGTGGACTCACCTTAGGACACCTTGTGTGTATGAAAAGCAAAATGTGGTGCTGAGACACTGGCTCAGGAACTTGGATGGAGATAGGGGGCAAAAAGCGCTGTATGGACTCGGACACACGTGAATTGGCTCCACTGCAGATGATCTGGGGTCAGAAGTCACTGCTGTGTGTCGCAGCTCAGTGAGGGAACAGCACTGCGGTACCATCGCGCTGGAGAGAACAAGAGATATTGCAAATATTTACATTTCTGAAGATTTAAAAAAAAGACATTCAGAAGGGTTACAGATAAGAAAAGACTTTTTTTTTTTTTTTAAATTTCCTTAAGCAAGTGTAGAAAGCAAAAGACATGTGAATGGAAATTTGTGCCTAACTCTCAGCTGCTTCTTTATCTTTACTCTCTTTGCTTTACTCTTCTTGTCAACGTTGAGGATGTGAACAACTTATTTTGGGGTCAGTCTCAACTCTTTTGTTCAAGTCAGTTTATTTTGGATCAGATTCCTAAATTCACATATGCAAACTAAAACAGCTATTTACATCCTCGCATAACCTACCTGTGCTATTAAAGAGAAAAAGCCTCCTCTCAGCTTGAGGAGAACCTGCTGCCAACAACCCCCTTCTCCTCTGAACCTTAACCTTTGACTCGTCCTGTGGGGGAGAGAAAGGAGAAATGCAGTCAGGTGCAGAATGCCAATATGTCCCTCTGGAGTGACAGACATCCAATTTCCAAGCAACCATTAAAAGGTCCACATGGAATTTCATATTTAATATGAAAAAACAAGAAACAGGAAAACCCAACAGCAAACACATGCCATGTGTTACTTCTGCTTGTGAGCTTGGGACAGTGTCTGAGCCTTTCCAGGTGTTCTCTCTGCACCAAGAGTAAGCTGTGGGGACCTTCAGCACACTTGGGGTGCTCTTAGACTTTATTATTATTATTTTAACTAAGAAACTTGTTGTTCAGTCCATTTGAAGAGTGTACAGCTTTGAGACAGATGTGGAAATAATCTGAAAACACGAGGGTCAGGCTGTGGAACACGTTCAGGATTGTATGAAACATTAAGCAAGTGAACGGAAAGCATTCATTATTCCATCTTGTATACCACAGAAAACTTGGATTTCCCAAGCTTATCTTCATACCCCCATTAAAACTGAAGACTAATTGTGTTTTCCTCCATGTTTTTCTGCAGATAAAGAAAGTTCAAATCTAGAGTCTCCCCATTCATACACCAAAAGTTGTTTTCTGCAGCTCGGCAGCCAAGAAGCCTGTGTGCAATGCCAGAGACACTCTTGGGCTACGAGGAACCGCTGCAGCCCATGGACCTCTGGGAATGAAGATGAAATGATGCTCAGTTGTGTGCAGCACACTGGTAAGATTTTGGTCCCCATTACAGCATGACCCAATAGGTTTAAATTGCTTCATTTCTCAGCCAGCCAAGAGCAAATGGGTGGTAGACATGATGTGACTGTTCACTGGAAATCACTCTTGATTGATTTAGCTTCTCCTCCTCGGTAGTGTATGGGCTCAGGCACATAAATTACACAGAAAACACCTTTCATGGTTGTGTATAGTGCATATATATGTTGTCACCCCATCAGAGGAGAAGCTTTTATGAAGTATTAGCTCTAAGTGTATGCAGAACAGAAACCATCATTTTTTTAGTTGCTTGACAAAAAAAAAGTCACATTTTAAAATAATAATTTTGAGTTAGAATAATGTCTAGCCACGTAACTTTGATCAATTTTTTAGTTAAACAAAGAAACAAACAGAAAATGCTGCTGCTGGCCATGAAAACAAGAAGTGAATATACATGAGTTTTTTGATTTGGTTCTTTTTTGGTTTTGTTTTAAACTAGCAAAAGCTGTGAAATTCAAAAAAGTTTTCAGTTCTCATTAACAAGATTTCAACAGTTGGGATTTTGCTTTTGCCTTCTTGAAAGAAGATACAAAGATGTTTCATTTTAACATGTTTACAGTAAAAAATTTCTACTAGCACTGGTACAATGTTATTTCTGGGGGATGAGTAACAAGATATTGGAGAATTATTCATTAGAATCATTTGGGTGATTTATACACTTTCTGGTGATTAGAACAAGGACCTCATTTCAGGCTGTACCACTCTCAATTTCTACCCACAGGCTGATGTGATACTCAGAACAGTCACTTGAACCTAAATTAAAGGCAATGGAGATTAAAATCAGGGAACAAAGCTTCATGTCAAGGCTGGGGTGGGGGTTTGTTGCAGGATTGTGCAGCACACTGCAGCAGGGTGCTGGCTCCAGACTGCATTTCCCAAGGGACACAGCACTGACAACTGTATGGATACACAGCAGAAGAAACTGGTCAAGTAACACAGCTCAAAGTAATTTTCCATCCTTAAGCTCAGAACTACTGCAAGTGGGAAGACTTCTTTCTCTCTTTACACAAACCAGCTCCCACTGAAGGCAATGGAGGTTTTGGTTGTTTCCTCCCCCCAAGGTCAGGATAGGTTTACGAGATTCAGATCTATTATAACATTTTAATGTTCCTTCAGTTCTGAAATCTGCTGTGCTTGTCTGGTTACTGTAAGGTAAATAGTGCGTAACTGCTGACTGCACAAACCCTGGCAAAAGTTACCATCACAATAAACATCAGATAATTAATAGTTATTAACAGAATTCCACTGTTCATATCAGTTTGGTGAAAGGAGGGGGGAAATTAATATATTTTAACCATATTACTTGTTCAATGCGATATGAACTCCTGCAACATAAAGACCATCCTTGTAAACCACTGCCAGAAATCCTTACCAGTCTTGCAGGATCCCAATCAACACTGCCCCACTTTTCCCAACCAAAGCTATGCACTCAGCAAAGCACACCTGCCATAAATCTTGAAGCATTACCAGCTTTCAGTGAAAACTGGTAACATTATGGCTGGGGGATGATGTATGGGGATGTCACCAACTCCTTCTTCATACGCACGTACTCCTTCCCCCGATTGTAGGCATTTTTTATTAGCTTCAGTGACTCAGCTGTTAAACATCTCCTGGCCATCAAGCTGAGTGACAGCAGGCCAGCGGCAGCTTTCTCCCGCGGCCAGCAGCGAGCGGTCAGCGGCCCATGTTTATGGGAGGGTGGAGGAGGGAGACGGGAGCTGGGAGTAATTAACGGGACAATTGAATGGGTTATGCCTCTCTGATTTCAATTAACCTCTGAACTCTGCAGTGACAAGATCTCATGGTTACCAACTAACTTCAGCAGAAACCAGATGTTAGACCTGGTTAATCCAAGATCTCAAACAGCCTACAGTTGGGATTTGGTGATGGTCTCTTTTCTGATCACTTACTGCTTATAGAAAGAAAAAGGAATAACGCTGCAGACTTCTTTCATACCATTATTGGGTTGGAATTGGGGTCTGAATATTGTATTAAAGCTGGGGTCTGATTCAGTTCCCATTTCGAATCAATGCAGAATTCATGAATGGGAGGAAAATGAAGTTAAAAGACCCAGAGAAATATATTAATGACATTAAGGACACAGCCGTTCAAAGCTTGCAAAACAGATTTGTGTATACAGATACATAAATAAAAGAAAGACTGAGATAAGCACAGAGCTGACATCAGAGAATAAAGCAATCTAGATATGTTAAGAATCGTTTTCCACAATTTACTAATGTATTTTAAAGAGAGCACTTTTTAGTTTTGAAATCAGCACAGAGTTTTAGAGATTCAATACAAGAGGTTCTTCTAAAATCCTATCTGAACTACAAAGATGCCTAGCTTGCTATAAAGCTACAACTGAAAATTTAAATTGATCAAAAGAATGCAAATTTTTAAAAATGAAAACATCTTTTGAATTCTTTTACCTTTTAAATTCAGAACTAGAGAGAGAAATCCTGGTTTTGTCGGCCTTTGTTTTCAATACAATTCTGTCACTTCAAGTGCTGACGATCTCTTGATTAGTGGAAATAGATTTAATTCTGCTATCATTTATAGGGCTATAATGGCTGAAGAGGATAAACTGTTATCACTTTGCGTATTGGCTTAAATGAATTTGTTCCTAATCTTTAAGCAGCCATAAACCAGAGACAAATCTGAATTTATGATAGCAAACCATGCATTTTCATGTAGCTGCAGTTACAGCACCAGGTATAAGAGACACTGAAGAGTGCTGAAGCAAAACCAAAGGCTATGGTGCCAAAAAGATTGTAAATATCAGTAGATGTGACCAGACTCTTAACATTTTAAACCGATGTGCTATCCTACAAGCAATTTAAAGATGATTTGAAGACAAAACCAGTGATGATGATATGGAAAATAAACCTCTTTTTTACAAATACATTAATAAAAATACCAGTTTAAAAAATATGGAGTCAAATTATAAATTCATTAAACAAAAATCTACTTACTGAAAAGTATAGACTATTGTCAGCCACTTCTGGAGCTTTGATATGTAACTTAAATACTACAATTAGTCAAATTAATTGCAAGCCTTCAAACTCTTTATTCATAACAGTAAATAATCATATCCATTACATAACTTGCAATAATGTAAATCTCACAAGCTAGGCTGATATTATCAATCATTTTTCTCAATGGATATTTTAAAGGATCTGCAGCAAGTCAAGTGCCAAAAGCCAAAGCTTCTTTAAAGCACAGCATCCCACTTTCCAGTAATTAAGAAATTTCAGTGGATGTATTTAGGAAATTCCTTTTAGTCACCTGAAGATGCCCATGCTACAACATAGTGCAGGAATGCCCTTCATTTTCTTACATGTTAGTAGCCCTATGTAATAAAACCTGATGTCCCAATGATAGAAGCATCTGGCTCTTCTCCCCTAATCAATAATATTCCGCAAAAGTCCCTTCTTCCAGCAGCAGCATAAATTATCAGATATATGCAAATAGACTTGCTAATGTTAATTGCCAGGGCTGATTGGTGATTAATTTTTTGATTATGATCAATCATTCCACAGGAATCTTAATAAGACATTCAAGGTAATCTGCAAATTGATAATAATTAGGGATCCCAACCAGTAACGCATCCACAGCCAACTATAAAACATGGCTGTGATTGAGCGTGTTCCTGTGAACAAAGTTCCCCCTGTTTTGAAGAAAAGGAATGATCGAAGCCTCTGGAGCCTGATGGGACCACCCTTTCCCATGTCACAAGAAACTCCTTCTCTGCCATTTATGGTAGGATGGGTTATAGTATCCTTTAACATAACCAGGCACCTTCCTTGTGTCCCTCATATAGCAGGACATTAAACAGGGGGGTTCATTTGCATGACAACACTTTGGAAACATTACCCCAATTCAGAGCCTTCAGACTGGGAAAATAAGCGATCTGCAGGAGCATAAGATCCCAAAGAAGAAACCAGCTAAGGAACATCTCAGAGCAGTCCTGCCAGACCTGCAGGGAACACGATCAGCAGAACGATGCAATAAGAATTTCAGGCCACGTAAATTTTAAAAGGGCCAAACAGAAGGTTCACATGATGTCTTTTTTCCTAGCACAGACCAGGCAATAACATTAAACTTAGGAGAGAAATAGTTTCCAAGCATGACACTTGTTTGTATACTTCAGGGTGGAAGTTCAGACATCATTGTAAATATAGCAGCTCAAATTGTAACGTGATTTATAGTATTTCCTTTAAAAGTGAATTCTCTTGCAAACATAAATATCCTTACACAACATTTTAAACCCAAACACTAATTATTGCTGTTTATGAACTAGACAGTGACTAGAAGAGGACACGAAGTTTGCCAAACACTGCTACCCACCTGGGGTAGCAGGTGACCAAGGCAAGACCCAGGCTATGCCAGGGACTTGGTCAAGCTGCACGCCAATTGCTGGGCTCAGGCCAGAAATGCTGCTGGCACATCCCAGTGTGGCATTTCATGCACATCGTCAAGCGTTGGCCCTTGCAGAGCAAGCATTTGGCTTTGCCTTACATTCAAAATGGACAGACAGATCTTGACACCTGCTAAGAAGAACTAAACAGTCATCACCCGCTGTCAAAAATGAGTGACATGCGCAAAGCAGGGAATCTAGAGGGAAGTAAATTAAGAGCACGTTGTATCCCAGTACTGGCCTGTCATGTACAGCTAATACCCAAGCTTTTGAAATTCCTGTCTTCAGGGTCTAATTCTGATCTGCACAAAATTTTCCTTTTTACACATCAAGAATGCCATAAAGGAGTTTGAATATAAATGAAAATAAATCCCTGAGGTCTACAACTCCCGCAGTCCACTAGGCACTGTGAAATGTACCATTTTATGATGAGGTCTAGGGGACTTGTTCTTTTACTTAAGAGCTTGCAGTTAGTACAGTGTAAGTAGCTCGCCTTTTGTTTTTTGTTAAAAGGATAGAGTATGATTAGCCTCTACTTTTATGTTAAATTTTCTGAAGAGAAGTTAGGTTTCAGTTAAATGTTAAAAATTATTTTGCACTGGAAATATCTTCTTCCTGAACATGTTGGCTTTTCAGCAAGAAGCTAAAATCATGGTTTTTTACAAAAAACCCAGTTTAAATGCAAGCTTTTACAGTTTCAGTAAGAAAAATAAAACAAATTGTAAAAAAAAAACCACCTAAAGGACTGCGTTCTTGCTTTCTTTTCTATAAATAGTAAACAAGAAATGCTTTAAAATGACACAGGTATACATGAAGTTTTTAACTACAGAATGCCTTTTAGCTAGGCATTTTTGAAAGCCTAGCTCCACTGCTTGTTTAATCTCATTATTTCTCAGTAGTTACAGGAATGTTAAACATTTATAGCAGGAATTTAGTGGCCACAGTGAGCATAGAGCATCACAAGGAGTAAACACGAGTGTATAACAAACACATTTACCTTAGACAAAACCACCTCAATTCTTTTCCGATCGTCCCAGACCAAGAACAACTAATTTACTGTCAGGGGATAAATTCTATTGTTAAACTGATGTCTTTGATAAACAAATTAGGTCCAAATTTTAAAGTTAGCATTCCACTATTATTTTTAATTCATCGCATTTTCTTAACCCAAATGAATTAACAAATGCTTCAGTTATCTTTGCAGCTGAGATTCCTTGCTGCTGCCTTTATAAATCTCACTCAGGAAAACTGAAATGCTAACACATTTCTTGGATTTGGTCTGTCATTCCTCTCTAGCTCCTCGCACTTTTACAATTCACAAGGTCATGAGTACAAAATGTGCTTGTTAACTTACACAAGAATAAAGCTGTCAGATGGGCTGAGGCCTCCTTGTGTACCAGTTTAGTGAAATATGATTATCCAAGCTGTAAAATGGATAAACCTATTAAATTAATAAATCTGCTGCCCTGTAGCCTACCACTGATGTCATTGCCTTACCTACAAGGGACCCCTTCTTAAATTAATACTTGATAAAAGAATAAATCTTTTAAAGACATACAATAAAGCTTTGCATAGAAGAGTTATCTTTTGTGTTAGAAACTGAAAGTATTTTTTACCACAGTGGATATAAGTGAGAGAAATGAATTCTGGAAAGAAAGAAGGAAAAAAATCTTAGGAAAACATTATTACCCAGCTAACCCTCTGTGCTGCTTCTTATCTGTACACAACTAATCACCTCCCCTTTTTTTATTCTAATGTGCAAGTGGATTTCAGTGCTCATGAAAGTGAAGGATAATTAGTAGGGTTGTGGATAAAGTAGAGGGGCACTGCCTTATCAAAGACAGATTGGGTCAGCTATGCATGGGCAAAAGAAATCATGATTCTCTTCGTACGGCTGCTTTGATTTATTACTCTAAAGGTCTAGCAACGAAGTTTCACATCAGGGGAGTGAGAAGGAAAGAGAGTTTCAAAGGTTTCACCCTTCTTGACTATTTAGAAAGGCTTTAGCATACTGTGTTTGCTAGAGCCCAGTATCACTGTTCCTTATTATTATTAACAACCTATTGCACAGACACCTCACAGGATCAAAAATGCACTCTGCAAAACACACTGCATACTGACCAAATATATGGCAAGACAAAATCTCTGCCTGTAAATTCTTACAGTCTAAAACAGAAAAATCAGAATGCAGAAGGGAACTGAGCACAGGGATATGAGTCGCTTTAAGATCACATGGCAAACAACCAGCAAAAACACAAACCAGAAAACAGAACCCTAGATCCACACCAGTATCCATAGATCAACTTATACTTCAACATGTTAAAAATGAGATACACACAAAAAAAATCCCAGCTCATCCAAAGGCATCCAATGACATGCTCAAACCTCAAAAAGTGAATTTGTAAAAGGAAACAGGAAATGAAAACTAAAGAGGGTTGACATGATTACGGGGTGTTAATAAGAAAAGACATAAGCCAGGGGCCTTGATGTACAACTAGACAACAAGAGGTTACGTTTGGAGTCAGGGCTATGCTAATTTGCAAACTTGGGTCCATTTCATTAAGTGAGCTGAGAGACAGGCTGTCTCAGTCCAGCAGAGAGGGATCTCATTATCCATGTAGGGAGCAAGAGATAAGAATCTTTTAATAATTGCTGGGAATTTTTTTTATGATGATATGGAATGCCAATTTATGCCTCTCCACTCAATGTGGATAAAAACCAGCCCCCCGCCCCAGCCCCCCTTCTGGCTGTGGCCATTAGGACAGGGAGGGAAAGCAGAGACTAATATGCTTTGCCCAGGAGACCAATGTTGCAAAACTCCATTAAATGCACTTCATAGTGGAAACATGTTTGTTTACAATGGATGAAAAACTTTGTCAACCTTTTTTACTTAATTATTAATAGGCGCAGCTGTAGGATTTAGAGCCCAGTCCAAGCCCCAGTACAGTCAACAGACAAGACTTGTACCAAGAAGCAGCCCTTAGATCAAATCCTTTCCTAATTTTTTGTTAAGGAATGGTTCTGAATTGACACCTTTGGAAAAAAATAAGCTATGTTCATATATTACTTTAGCAAAACCATTGTTCATGCTCCCTTCCCCTTGTTCCTCTCTCCAAAACACATTCAGCACAGCCAAGAGAAAGCAGCTAGAGGTTTGTATAGTTATTCCCTGCAATAAGTGTCCCACTTACTTTGGGCTAAGAACATCACAGACTTGGTGATAGGAACAAGCTGAGTCTCTAAGGGACTAATCCTGAGAGACTTACATTTTTCATGTGACCATGCCAAACACAGTTCTGGCTTTTAGAGAAGCACTGGCATTAAAAAGTAGGGGTAAAGCAAAACAAGAGTCTCATGTGCATGTTTCGCTGCATTATATTCACTAAAGGCTGAGATACCAACACAGTAACTTACTACAATCACAACTACTAGCACTAAACTTTAAGATTCAAGCTTTCCCTCTGCCTAAATTCATGCTGCAGTGAAAGGAGGAAGCAAAACTGTTTCTGCAGCCAAATCTGTTCATTTACTTGAAGTCACTGGGTTAGACTGTACATCAGTGTTGGAAAACACTGCCCAGGGAACTCCAAAGCTGTGCTTATCTCTAAAGCTGGCTGGAAGATTTGTTTTTGTGCATCGGGTCAGCCTAAGGACTAGGTTCAACTTATCTATCTCCTCAGCAGAACAAAATTATAAAGCTCTCTTCAGCTGCCCTTGCCTCCGTTCCCAATTTCTAGTGGTTCATAACCTATCTTTAATTTTCTATATGCCCATTTACTACCTGAAATGTTTTGGCAAATTTCTATTGTGTAAGGCACTCGCAGTCTCTCCTTTGCAGGCAAGACTGGAGGAAGGAGGACTGGTAAAACAGAACGGGCTTTTTTCTGGATAAAAAGCTTATATTCTGTCTCCTTAATTAGACAGGTAAAACTTGAGAACTGGCTGTATGGGCATAGATGCTCCCCTAGGATTACAAAAGTGTTTTCTGGTATTTACCTTTGAGGAAAATACTGCCTTCACAGATATTCCTGCCTGTAAATCCATTCCTTGGAGCACTACTGGGAAGCAAAGTCCACATGTCCCTTGGCAGCAGAGCTGTGAGTGGTGCAGTGACGTTTGCTGCCATGCTGGGATGTTGGCTGTGGTGCAGACACAACCTGAAACTGAGACTCATGGTACAGGCCACTGGATCAGGAACAGAATGACTAGAGGGAAGGAAGCATGGAGTAAGTATGCTCACAAGGACAGGGCTGGTGGAGGAGAACCCAAAAGACAGGGAAGGAGAAGAAACAGAGGGCCGGAGCAGCTTGGAAGGGCACACATTTACCTCAGAGCCTGTGCACAGCCCTGGGACAGCTCTTGACCACTGCTGAGTGAACAGAAGCTTTCCCATCCCTGACTCAAGATCAGGGCTGCTGCAGTACAGCCCCTCCTCTTCCTCACAGGTGGAAGAAAAGAGCACGAGGTTTAAACATGACACCTGCTCACCCCATACTGAAGCACTGTTCCCAGGCAGCTGCTGTTCAGTCCTCCTCTAAATTAATGGTGCCCACTTTGATCGGTGAGAGATGTTCATGTGAATGCATGTCTCTTCCTGGGCTGCTGCAGAACAGATCTTTTTTCAGGAGCAGTTGTGTCTATGAAAAGCAGAGAGACAAAGCAAAGCTGATGGCAGAAGGAAGAGTCAGATGACCCGGGTGCCTGCATGAACCCCCAGGACATGCTGGCTGAGACCATGGCACAGGCTGCTGCTGCTCAGGAGCCAGGAGGGAGCATAGAGGGATTTACCACGTGCTTGCTCTTAACCTTGCAAGGACAATGCTTCAAACTGTCCTCCTTCTAAAGCTCTGATAGAAGTTATAGTCTCAATTCTACACTCTTCCCTCCCCCTTCACCACCACTACCACTATCCCACTCCTCAGAGATATGAAGAAATATGAGCAAAGTCTGCAGTAGATCATGTCAAGCCACTATTAAAGGCCCCTAATGGAGCTTAGATTAGATCAGCCTTCTTAAATGTCTGATGTTTCCAGCAAACTGAAAGTCCTGGTCACTGGGAAGGGTCAAATACCAGCCTGGTGCTTACAAAGTGTCTTGAGACTTCTGCAAAGTGATGTTTACAGTCCCCTCCTGTTAATGTTTTTAACTAAATAGAAAAGCATCTCTATTAACAATGTCTTGCAAGGTTCTCTTACTCTACACTTTAAAGCAAAGTTGAGGTACCAAAATAACATAGTTTCAGGCTTCGAACACAATTCAGTTCATACTCATCAAGTCAATATGCAAATTCCATCACTTTTGCTGCTTTGGGCTCCCCTCATCTATGCAGTTGCTGCTATTGTATCACATTTCATCCCAGACAGCTGTGGGATGATGTGCATAAGCTTTCACTTTTAAAAGTTTCCCTCCCAGTCCTTCTGACCAAGGATATTCCAAGTTTTACGTTCCAATCCAAGACTTCATCATGTTCAAACATATGGTGATCTTTTCAACTGGATAAATGATGTCCACTAGGGGCTTGTATGAGACCACTAAACTTACTTCTGCTTTTGAAGTAAATCACCAAATTTCAGCCTAGGTATTTAAAGATGAAAAACTAAAATTCAGAATCTGACACTCCCAAAGCTTCATGCTGGTTACTCTGCTCTGCTTCCCTCTCTCTCCTGTTGTCAAGTTGGAGACCATATCCAAGCTACCTCGGTCTGAATTTATTTGAAGTGTACTGAGATAAAAAGTCCAGCTGCAATATAATTAGAATTTAGTGGGCTAATAGGCTCCAGATTTTTTAAAACTTATTTTCTATTAAAAGGAGACCTCTCTGCTTATTTCTCATAATTACAGTATGAATTTAAGGTACTATAAAATTAATAGAACACCAGCTCTAGAGACTGAAGTCTCCTACACAGGCAGACAGCCTGTCCCTGCGGTGCCCTCCAGCTGTGACCGTAACCCTACACATGATAACAACTGCTTTACCTCTAGGCAAACTCATTTATTGACCCTTTAAGATGGATGTTAAAAGACCAATTGAAGCTAATAATGTGTAATGCTTTTTTGTGAACTGGATCCTTGGCCATACAGAACAGATTTTAAATTGCCTACTCCATTACATGCCACAAAGAACCTGTGGAAAATTCACCCCCTGCTACTGATGAAAGATAGATGGATAGACAGACAGACACACACAGGGAGATTTGCAAGCTGGAAAGTACAAATATGGTAAAGTCACCTTTAGCTTATGCGAGGTCTGATTTGATTTAATGTTTTTGTACTTTTTGGTAAACATGAGAAGTAAAACCAATCTTCATAGTGTCCTTTTCTTGCTAGGTACATCAGGACAGATCCTTTAGCCTGGTGCTGGGGTCTGAGAAGGGCTGGGCAGACTGAACCGTACTCTGGAGATGTTGAAGCCCATTACCCCACAGCCTTGAGGGTCCTGCAAAGGATTTTGGAGCCGTTCCATTCACAGGTTCTCATTCCAGCTGTTAATTTGGCAACAGCAGCACCAAGAGACCTGGCCAGGAGAGCCCCAGCATTGGCTCAGTGTCTGCCAAGGAGGATGTCTGTCCTCTGTCTTGCCTGTACTGTGCATCCAGATCCATTTCAGCAAAAAAACATCATGTCTTTTCTATGCCCTTTCTGCACAAATAGGTGTGGTTGTATCTGAAAGGCTGCAGCTGCATGCTGGGAATATAAGAAAGCAGAGATGGAAAAGGAGATTCCTGTTAGCGACTTCTGAAGACTGAGACGTTACGTCCAGCCACGTACCTGTGATACGTACAAATAAAACAGATTTATGTACACACCCATATTTGCTCAAGTGTAGGATATAATTATAGTCAATTAAATAATTTTTCTTAAGATGCTCTTTTAGAAATCAAGTTGTTACCTATTCATCAGACTGTCAGTAAACACATCTCTCACATGCAACATGTTTAACTTCTGCTAAGGTTACATTACTTATACACACTCCTTTTGGTAATATTGGTTCCTGGCTAGTCAAAACACCTGCAAACAAACAAAATTATTAATAATTGAGGGAATTATCCTTCGTCCATTTGACACTAAGTCATGAGGGTTTGTTTGGTTTTTATTTAACTACTTCTATATTCCCATATATATTCTAGAGCTGGGTATGAAGTTGTTATGTCCCCAGGCCTAGTGATGCTCATTCATGCGGGTACCTTCAGGCAAGGGGTCAGATCCCATCCAGAATTGAGAAGTTCAAATTTTAAAAGCACAAGTTTTACTTTCCAAGGTGTGCATTCAAATCTGATTGCTGTTCCCACACTTAACAAATGCAATATATAAATACATGTACACACAGACGTACACTCATTTTGGTTCATAAACATACTTATTTTTGCCTATACATATATATATATATATATATATACACTTGCATGTGCTCTATGTGCATACAAGCAAGCCCTGGACCTGTGGCCCAGCCGATTACAGTTCTGTGGGTTATGTTAGTTCTGGCTAAGTGCATTTTGTGATGTTTGGGATAATGCTCCCACTAAAAATCCAGTGTATAAAGCTGGAAGGTTGTCTTAGCTCCCCTACAACCTGTTTTTTTCCTCAACATCTATCAGCTAGACCCATTTTAATCCATCAAAAGAGCTTCTGTCTTTGTCCTAAATAAGTCATGGAGCTTGAACAATGTTATTTCACCTCCCATGGCCTCTTCCCATATTTCTACTGGTGCGAAACACCTGTAAACTCATTTCAAAAAGCCACACATTACCCAACAAACGCTGCCTAAGAAAAGCATTCAGGAGTGTTTATGGGGCAGCTGAAGTGTAATGATTTAGTAGATGTTTATAAATGTTTATACTGTACAGATTAACATTCCCCAGGGGGCCTGTAATGAAGAGAGTGCTCCAACTGGAATCAAACCAGACAGCCTAGGCTGAATGAGCATGAATGAATCCTGCTGGCCTACCCTCACGGGCTGTTTACTCAGTTTGAACGGATTTCCTCTATCCGTGTTCCTTCAGCATTTTGATTTGGGAGAGGCAGAAGAAGAGCCTGGTCTCAGAAGAACAGTTTGGAAACAAGCTAGAAAATCCAGCCCATCACTGAAGTCGAAGCAATTACTCACAAATTGCACCAGACAAAAGAACAAAGAGCCCAACCCTTCTGCTGTGGAAGTTGAGGCTGAAACTCCCTTTGACTTCAAAGGAAGCTGGGTCTCAGTCTCAGAACCCAGTTTTCAAACCTCTTGCCTGAGTGTAAACATGCAAATCATGTTGGAGCAACTAAGTCCTGCTACTGGGCTAGGATCAGGGTCTTGGTATTTACAACTCAGAAGTTTCATGTTACCTCACTATATTTGATAAAGCATGACTTCGGGTACTGTGACACTGCTGGAGATGCACAGCCCTGGCTTGTGAACTGATTTTTCTAGAAAAAACACTGATCAATAATAGTGGAAAGATTCACTGAATATCAGGCTGAAAGTGATGGACATCTTCCATTCAGAGGAAATGAGGGGATAATTTCAAGTTGTTTAGTGACGGCGCAAAGAGTAAAAGTGTTTGCTACTACTACTGGGATGCATACAAGGGGTGTCAAATTGCCATGGGTTTAACACCACAAACACCAAACCAAAAACTCTAAGTCTGGGAACTGGTGGGTGAAGCTATCCCTGCCTTCATGCCTCAGAATCACAGCAGTGATGACTCTGGGAATTATGAGAGAAAGATCATTTCTTTTGGGCATGGTGCCTGGTGAAGAAAATCAGCCTGTGAAATCACAAGTAAGGAAACAAGTCCCTCTGGGTTTCTGCTGTGGTCAGGAGAGTAAGACTTTTTTATAAGTGATGCATGTATATATTCAGAAAATGAGTCACCGCAAAGGGATCAGGAAAGGGTGGGAATAAAATAGAAAGGATCATGGCATGGCCATAGCAAGAACAGGCCAAAAAAAGGTGACCAGAAACCAAGATTTCTCTCTTCTCCCTAAATTATTCCACCCCAGGTCTGATAGCTACACATGCACATAAGACTGACCGTAAGCATCACGCATAATGGGTGTTCCCAAAATAAAATAGGAAGTATTCCTTGCAAACTCTTAAACCACAGCACTGCAGGCAGTCACATGGAAAAGCTCTGTTGTGATTCTGCTGCCTCTCTAAGGGTTTGGATGGATGTAGAGGGCTCAATACATAAAAACATTTTTTAATGTATTGCTGAGATGTTTTTAAAGGCTCAAAAATAAGTCTGCTTTGAATCTCGGATAGAGACACTGGACAAAAGTAATTTTGGCTACAGTGGTTTATTTGCCTGTCTCACGAAGCTGTCTGAGCTAGTTACAGTGTTTGGCAAACACTCCTGCTACACGTTCTACGCTGTAACCCCACTTGGGTCTTTAGACCAGTGGAAAAGACAGATACTTGAAATCTTCTAGAGTGCTGTAACCATCAGGTAATTAGCTGTAGCAGACTTACAAAGTAGGAAAGGCTCATGAGAGCTCTGAAATGAAAGCACAAAATGCCTCCTGGAACTAATTTTAGAGTGGCTTGAAGTATTTAATCCTGCAAATTATTGCAAGTGAGGAAACATCAAGGTACTGCTGGATCTTAATAGTAGCAAACCAGCAGGAATGGTTCACCCCAAGCTGCCTCCTGCTGATGGCTGAGCAATCAGACAAGCTTTACACCACTGACAAGGTGCAGAGGCTGCTATGTTTTGTTCCCAGTGACTTGGAAAGTGGCCTGGAATTGTCTCTCTCTTCTTTGTATCTGCAAAAGATCTTTTATCAGTAAATCCAATGCAGTTCTCCTTTGCAAACAGCAGAATATGTGAAAAAGGAGAATAAACATTAGGGGTGCTGACAGCACCCTATCACTGCATCATGCTCGACCTTGGTTCCACAGGTGCTCTCCATTCTTCAGAGGGCAGGGAAAGGATTGTAGAGGGGTTCAAGGTGGCAGAGTGCCTTTCTCTTTCATAACTAGGGTCTGTGTCACTTGGAAAGATGCCTTTCTGGTTCCTTGCTCTGCTCATGAGGTCGAGGAGATTGGATTTATCCTTTCATCCCTCTCTAGGAGTCAGTTTCTCCATGTGTGAGGCAGGGAAGGTAAAATGTCAACCTTGGGAGGGCTGGTTTTAGGAATGGGAAATGGCAGATCTGGGACTAGAAGCCAACTTACTTCTTAAGCCCCACTTGCTCTCATGCAGAACTTCAGATCTGCAACCCCCTTCTTTATTTTCATCAGAGACCATGTGATGGAACTAGGAAACCCCATGTTTCTTCCCATTGGGAAGCCACTCAAGAATCCTGTTGCTCTGATGGCTAAAAAACTTCATCTCTTTTCCAGACTGAATTTATTCAGAGCCAATTAATACCCATTTGTTCTTGTGCCAGAATATTATTTTATCTTTAATAAGTAGTCTGTCTAGCTCTATGCAAGCTATATACTTGATTGCTACACAACCTAGGAGTTTCCTCTTCCACAAGCTGTAGGAAAAAGGCATTAAGAACAGAACATACTGTAATACCCCATGCAAATTTTGCAGGAGCCCATCCAGGTGTGTGAAAGAATCTATGCACTAATTTCAAAACTATTTCCACTACAAGTTTTCCCAGCTGGAAAGCTCTTCTCACCTTTTAAAAACAAAAGAGAAGCAACAACCCCCAGTTTAACATCTTGAAAACTGTTTCCCAAATACTATAAGCTGCAACACCTCCTTTCCAAAACTCACCAAGCACCACGCAGCACCTCATCTATAGAGATAAGAATTAAGATCCTGCATACCTGTTTGAACAACAAGCATTTTGAAACTCAGACTCAGTTTCTTTTTGGGCACAGGTATCCTTTTGCACATGCACCATTTATATCTGCGAACCCCAGTGACTGAAATGTCAGAACTGAAGTTAACCATAAAACCTTATTCATCTGCATTATGAGTCACCCTTTAAATATAGGATTATGTCTTCTTTTCCACCAGATTGTACCTCAGGATGGACAGTGCTTCACTTAATAAGCAGATATTCAATATTTTCTTAGAGTTTCATTATTCAGCATGTGGCTTGAGGTCTTATTTACCACATACTATTCAAAACCTGCTTGGAAGACACGACTGCTGATTTTCCTGTGAGTTTTTCTAGGGCTCTTATCAGCGTGGCATATGAGTGCTTCACAATGTTAATTTCTTTTAACAACACCCCGTAAGATGAGAGGATATTATTATTCCTGTTCAACAGATGGGAAACTGAAACACAAAGAGATTCAGGTCAAAATATTCCGGTAGCATTGGGTACCCAAACTGAGATGTCTGGGAATTGATTTCTCAGAATGTTTAATGTTGTACAGCATCATATGTCAGGAGAAATACCATGGACAATGTATTCAGCAAATAGGAACACAGAAAAGAAAATTTAATTAATACCTAGCTGGGAAGAATTTAGTTTAAATCAAGTTCTCTAAAACTAAATGAGAGTTCTGTAGTACCTAAATGCCTGAGCCATGGGATCCCCTGTTTTCTTCTCAGTCCTCTGTCTCTTTCTACACTTCTCCCAGCTTCCATACCAAATACAGGCAAAGCCCATCAGACACTAGACACCTCCTCTACCCAGCCATGACTCATCTCCTGAGCTGCTCCACCTTCTGAACCGAATGAGACCAGGGTCTTCCACTAAATATAGTACATGGTCATGTATTTAAATACTATACCAAACACATGTTCAGGAAACCCTAATTTAATGATTTCTCAACACCCTTTTTAAAAATAATAAGCTTTTCAAGGAGAACACTGTCTCGATTATATATACATTTATATAAAACATTTTAGATATACATACATACCTATATATGTGAATAATATGATATATAGCATGAAAATGTTAGAAGTATAGCAATACAAATTTGTGTATTTTTACTCTCTTGTTCCTGAGACCGATCAGCTGAAATTTTCCACAAACTGGAAAAGGTACCTGGCATAGAATATTAAGCCCAAATGATCAGTTTTCAAGCTGAAATTAGAGCTGATCAGAATTTGCCTAAAGGTTTCCGTTCAGCATTTTGCCTGTTTTTATGTCTCAGGGAATCAGGATATACATGCTTGGGTGAATCAGGATTGTTCACTGCTGAAGGAATACATACAGGCAGCACTCCAAGTTTCCAGTATGCAGGAAATTCAGTTATTCCACAATTTCATTTCATTCTGAATTTGAAGAACACCTATGCCTCCTTTGCATCAAACTTTCAAACTCTCCTTGAAATTTTGGGTTGGGTTTAAATTGTTCTAAATAAATCAACCAAAGTTGGTATCAACATGGGAAATTTCAGTGTGAATGTTCAGAGTTTGACAGAGTTACAAGGAAATAAGGAAGCATACTAGCTACAGGTCCATCACCAGCTATTTCTAGAATAGCACTCTAGTAGAATATACATTTTGTAATTAAAAATTTATTAAATGTGCTATGTGTTATTTTCCATACAGGGAAGGTGTCCTGGTTTTCCAGGCACTTCTACTGTCTCTCACACTTACACATAGCAGATTGAGGAGCAGAGCCCTGTTCTCCCCTCATCCACAGGCCTGCCTCATTTCATGAATTTATGAAAAAGGATCCAAATCTGAGCATTTTTAATCTAAAAGAAACAACACTAACCAATAAAACAAGGAGGAGCAGTTCTGAGTTTCCTGTAGACATGCAGGCAGATCTGTGCCAAGCCAGCTTTCCTGCAGACCCAAGTACAGGTAACGGCGCTTATGGGCTGATACAGGGTATTTTAAGAGGTAAAACCAGGAATTGGGCTAAGAAGGCATTAAATGCAATGGAAAGCTGGACAGTTTAGCTATTTCATTGATGGGTAGCTTGTGCTTTTGTGTTTTCTTCTCAAAGGGATGAGTAGAGTGCAAAATGTAACTTGACTCAGATGCCTTTGGAGGAGGATACCTGGGGGCTTGCTGTGAACCTGGGCATTAAGTTCACAAAGGTCTGCTCAGAAGAACTGCATGAGGGCTGTTCGATCAAAAAAAGAACGTATGTCAGGACCTTCTATTTTGAAGGGAGTTGAGAAGTGGGAATTAAATACTCAGCTGAGAAGGGCTCTTTCCGAAATGCTCAGGCAGTGGAAACCGCTCAGCCCAGCAGCTGCCAGCAGCCAGAGAGGAATTCCCCGTCATGAGGGCCATGACTCACTCGTGCCCCTGCTGCTTTTCTCCCTCAGATGTAGGGGCCATATTTGTGGTCTGGGATGCATCAGGAGAAAGGACCTGGCAGAGGTCACCTCTGTTGCACAACCTCACTGCTCCTGCCTGCCAGCACGTTCCAACCAGGGCAGGAGCTGCTGCAGGTGACATAGGCTAGAAGATCCTTTTGCAGATGATACTTCTTCTCTCCCTTCCTTTTCCTTATTCCTCTGCTCCTCTGGAATGATCACAGTAACTCAGTCAGCTCCCGAGCAATCACAATATTGCCTGCTATAAAAGTCAGTGGGATTTTTAGCATCGCTTTCAGGAGTGTAAAACGAGGCTCCACCACACACCACAGTCCTGAAACAAGTATTGAGGCACCTCATTAGTTTTGCTCAATGTATTAACAACAGAGCTGATTCCATCACAGTCTGAGAAGTTTGCCACGTCTGTATTCCTGCTTTAGGTATTTACTACTGTGTTTTTCACAAGCCCATTTTAATGCCTTCAGGAGCAATGTATGGGGACAGAATAGCATGAAAAGGACAGATCCCACCTATTTTAATCTCTAGATGATGAAAAATCGCATGAGAAGAGCAGGTTTCACATTGTTCTTTCTCCATAAATGGCTTCATGAGCAGTAAAAGCAAACATAAACACTGTATAAACACCAAGGTATTCAGGTTTGCTTGGGTTTTACCCAGACACTGCGTGGAGTTTTTCAGGTTTCTTCAGGCTTGGGCTCAGTCTTACTAACCCATTCCATCAAATTGTTGCTGGTTTTAGTTACTGTTAACATAATTAACTGGATACATATACTAAAACTCCTTTTAACTAATTTTACTACAGAAGAGGACTATTTTATAAAAAACAATTCTTAATATTAATCCTGTTACCTTTCAGATTGATGAGTAATGTGTGTGACTGTAGTGGTTCTTTTTTTTCTTCTTTTTTTGGCAGCTCATACTGCTTCAGAGCATGAAGCAGACTGATCTGGACACCCAGGATGGTCTGATTTTCCAGCAACTGACATGCTTTTTTAAATAAAATAAGCAAATGAGTGAAGCATGACTAACAGACTTTTTGATCCACTGAACACTCGCCTGTGCAATTGCATAAAGAATAGTGAACTTTTGGTGCCAAGGGTAATAGCAGTGACCTGGGACATTTCACTGTTTCCTTCTTCAGGCTGGGCAGTGTAGTTATAGAGGTATCTGTCACACACACAAACTTTACCTTGTTTGAAGCATGACATGACATTTCTAAAATAAATAGCACTTGCCTATATAAGGCAAATTAAAGAGGTTTCTTAACCCTGTCTTTTCTCATTAATTGATACTCTGACTCCCTAATTTCCAGATAAAGTCATAGACCATAAGTTATAATGTTTGTCTACTTCAGTTCTACTATATTTCATCCTTTGCCTCATGAGGCCAAATTTATTATAGTGAAGGATGTAATATAAGAGTGTATTTTAAACAACCACGAGTGTACCTGCTTGGCTGCTCATTTTTCACAGTCATTCCAGGAAGCATTTAAAAGTCAGAAGACTGCCCCAGAATTTGTTCGCATAATCCCAGCTTCATGGTTCTGTGAGACAAGGATAGACAGGTTCATTCAAGAGGTTTCCTCTGCTCCTAGTCACACTAAAATGCCATAAAGGTAGCTGGACCTTTAACGTACTATTCTCATACAGTGTCACAGAGACAAATCTCAATCTAGACCTTCATCCAACAGAAAAACCTGCACACATGCTCAGCTTCCTTTACTGCTACCTCTGGGTAAGCAAAGGAAATAATCCACAGTACATAAAGCTGCAGACATGTTCAAGTCTCTGCAAAATCACAGCTACCACAGACCTGAGCTTTGGAAAGTTGCAGGATTATTCATAATTTCACCAGCCTGATTCATCAGAAGGAACGTGGAGCCATTTCGAGTCACATTTAAAGCTGTTTATGGGTGCTGGGAAACGTTGTGTCCCCTGTACAAAATGTAGCTTTCTCACAACTTCTCTTTCCTGGCTTTAAGGAGAATTAAACCTTTCTGAAACTTGCTGGGAAAAGGGGGAACAGGGGGATAGAGAAGGACAATTTATCTTGAAATTACATTGCTCTTCAGAGTAAACCACAGAGAGCTGTAATGGGACAAGTAATTTTTTTTACATGGTATAATTAATTAGAACCCATAAAACCCAATTAAACAGCACTTTTGAGACTATCAAGTGGTGCATGTTTGAAACTGCAAATATGACAGTATAAGTACGTTTTTATAGCTGGGCACACTCCTCAGGATTATTTTCAGTGCTCTACTAAAATGGGAAATGGCATCAGTTTGGCCCCTGCTAATAAATCGTTTGGAAACAGGCTATATTAATAATCTTTATGGGGTAGGATGGAAGCCAGATGGGGCAGGGAGGGGAGTGTGAAGGTGGCATAATATATTGACCTGGAAAACATAATCCAGGTCAGAGCAGAAATTTAATCTTGGAGTGTTTTGGAGAGGGCTTGGAACATAAAGGAGAGGTGCTGGGCTGAAAGGGGAGACTTGCCCTGACATGAAGGAGAGCATGTCCAACGTAAGGAAGGTAAGCCTTGCTCCACTGCCACGAGAAAGGAGCGAAGCAACGAGCAAAGCTCCAGCAGATTGAACAGCCTCCAGCGAGGCAGGGGCTTCGTCCCCTTTGCCTGTAAATGAGAAATGGTGCTGGGGAGCTGCCCTCGCCCTCCTTTTCACAGCTGTACCTTCAGCCTTGCCTCAATGCCCTAGCAGGGATCCTCGTGTGTGTGTGCATGCGATGGGCTCGATGCTGTGTGTATGCGCTGGATATGCAACCTAGTGTGAGTAAAAGCTGGCTTTGCCCTTGTTTATTTACGTGAGGCCCCATTTATGTTTAACTTGGCAGAGCAGAGGTCTGTGCCCGGTGCCAGGCACTAATTCCTTGAGTGCCCTGACAGGCCCCAGCCTGCAGCACCTGAAAGCCATTAGCGCTCGGACCCATTCTGTTCTCACATTTCGAGGCAGTGACCCGCAGCCACGTACAGCTTCAGCAGACAATTCATCATCTCCCCTGTCATCAGCTTTGAGCTCAGCAGCCCGGGCACCGCCAGACCACAATAAGCAAGGAACTAACGAGGGCTCGGGAGAAGCCTCTGTCTTAGCAAGTGGCTCCACTCTTCTGCACAGAGGGCAACCAACAGCAGAGGCCTGCCGCCTTCTTGAATTATGAGTTTGTTTGGGGTTGCAATATTTTATCCTTCAGAAAATAGCAATGCAACTAAGTAAACAGTCTGTGACAGCTGAGCTTCAGTGACAGAACCAGTCAGATTAAATTCTAACAGCCTCATTCAACTGTACAGTGATCCTTGTGCAAGATGTTCCCAAAAAGGGTAGCCTTATCTTATCAACCACTCGGTTAACTCCTCCAGAGTCACCTATCGACACAGAAAGAAAATTTAATCTAGAAATGCAGAAAAATATACTTTCAGATGAGATTTAGAATGAGAAACATAATGAACAGCTGGTCTGGATTGAAAGTGTTGCAGTGACGACCTCACATCATCAAGAATATAGGGAGTACTTCAGAGTACAGAGGAGATAAGAGCTTTCTGCAGAAATGCTATTGCAGTACATGTTATGCTCTCTGAAGGTTTGCAGAGTGCCATCCCAGTCTTTACTATACACAGTGAGGCTATCCATCTCTTAGTTTTTAAGAGTCCAACTACTAAATACAGAATCTTATAAATATTTGCATTTCATAAGTGTTATGACGCTTCACGTGCACTGAGACCCTTAAGCTTTCTGCTCTATATAAATTATTTTAAGCTGTCTGTCTCCTTAGCAGCTCTAAATACTGCCATTTTTGTCTGCTAGAGACATTTCTTATCCATCTATTCTCTCCATGTGTAATTTTCTTTTGTTATAATCAATGGGGACTAAGACTGACAAACTAACAGCCAGTTCTAGACCTCAAACATGTTTTGGACTAATTTCTCGTGACCTCACAAAGGAAGAGAGACTGAAATCACTGAAGAAATACAGATTTCTACGAAGGAAAAGAGCAATAGGGTTTTTCAATGGCAGTCTGAAGGCTATGCACTTCGCAGTCATCACTTACTAAATATTTATTTAAAAAACAAAATAAACTAAATAAAAGAACCCTTTCATTTTGTATTCTACTTGGAGGCAATTGAGAACAAGACCTTATAGTCAAAATACAATCATGGACCTAATGAAATGTTTATACATGCTTTGAGATGTTACAAATGCAGTATTTTCTCTGAAATATACTATGTAGATGCTAATATTGACTTTTTTTTCCGAAGTCTATATAGTTCACAGGTAGCTCCTCTACAAGCCTTGTACTTCAGGTCCCTCATTTATTTGCTCTTTAAACTGTTGGGTTTTCAAATGTTCTTCATTCTTGCAGCATCCCTGTAATATTAGCTAGGGCAATATGACCTATTTGAAACACGAGGTACTGGTACACATGGTCTTAATGGTCAGAAGTTAAAATGGACCTGAATACATAAATGCTGGGATGATTTAGTGTAAAATATGTGAGGTTCTTGCTTTGATAGGCCATAATATAAGTTTTCTTCCACAAAAATTCCTCTTTTTTTAATCCAAAAAAAGAATAGGGTGCTCTTCACTGTGCAAGGAATACTGAGATGAAGAACCTCACCAGTTTAAGCAATATACATGGTAAGAATAATCTGGCTGGGCATTGCAGAATGGGGCATTTAGTTGAGATTCACACAGACATGAAAGGGTCATTGCATAGTGAAGGAAGGACAGAAAAACTACTTTATACTTAAATCCTGGGTTAGATGTTTCAAGACCACAGAAAATTTTACAGAGAGTGAGAATCTGGGACTGCAGCAGACTGGTGGTTTAGTTAGGGGGGTAGAGGTACGATGAGTATCAGCAGCCATCAACAGGATGGCAAATGCCGTTTGTATAGACATGTGTCATTCCTGTACTGCAGCCAAGTGAAACTACAAACACTATTAAAAGTATAAAGAGACTTTAATTTACATTCCTGCTAAGGCATCTTTATGTTGACAGAATATTGCAAGTGGGCTTAGTATAAATGAAACTCTGGCCTTAATATTATCAGACAGAACAGTGAAATACACAGACATGCTGACTTGGATTCATGCTCTCTGTTAACTCAAGGTATCTGCATGGTTCAAAAGTAGAAGAAAGAATATAAATCTTCATGTACCTACATTGCATATGTGCTTCAATGAACACAAATGATCAAGAGAGTCATTTGATGTGACAACAAAAATCACAGAATCACAGAATGTTAGGAGTTGAAAGGGACCTTGAAAGATCACCTAGTCCAACCCCCTCCCCACTGCCAGAGCAGGATCACCCAGACTAAATCACACAGGAATGCATCCAGGTGGGTTTTGAATGTCTCCAGATGACCCTATACAGCACCATATCACCCAACACCATGGCAACATGTACCTAGAAGCACTGCCAGGATCATCTCGCTCCTGCCATCACAGCAATCATGATGCTAAATTCAGAACTTCACCTCTGACATCCACCTAAATACAAGCCATCCAGGAGCCTCCAGTGCCTTTTAACAAACTTCAGACTTTTAGCCCTCAAAAGCATCAGTGGCTGGGGAGAAAGCTGTGTCCTTCACTGGAGGGGCACTATAATAAAGCGAATTGCAGTGTGACATGGGGCAATACATGTCAGCCAGGAGATGGAAGAACATCTATGCACCATGACAAACAAACCAAATCCCACTCTCATGCCTGTGAGGATGCTCTCAAGCAAAGGAATGAGACTTGGGATTCAGAACAGACTGTGAAGAGAGCTTTCCATGAAAAACAAATAAAAATAATTCTCTAAAAGGCACACAAGATACAAGGTAATTCCAAACACACGTAAGCAAACTGGGTAAAAACCCAAGGACTCTGAAATCAATATTGAAACTCTCATAAAATTTATTTGGGCCAAGATTTCTAAGTCAACATATTTAAGCAGTTTTCTACATTTATTTCTAAACGAGAAAACTGTGGTTCTTGAAATGTCTTCTTGGTTTGTGTTAATTTTTATAGGAAAATGAAAGGTGCTAATTTGTCCCTGTCACTGTATAACATTAAACAGTTAAATGTGGTCTGAGTTTGGAAACAGTATATGGCAGACATCCTCAAAAAAATCACTCAAAATGTATTGAAAGAATAATCTTTTCTAAATCTGTCAACAAGATCCTAGCCACTGTTCCTGGCAAGAAAACTAGCTTAATTTGGTAAAACAATCACTGTTGCTCTCACAAGCATTGTAAAACAAATGGGGGTCATGGAAAGAAAAATGGGAACATTAAAAAGACCCCGGTAGATCCTCTGCAGCATGCTGCTGTGTTACTGTGGGGTTTTAGAAGTATGGGTAAGCACAGAGGGTGGGAGGGAGATTAGAATGCGAGCAAGGGCTGAGGCACTGCAAATTCAATTCACCAAGTGGTTTTGCTGTGAATGCTTTTCCAGGTCTCACACCATTACATAGGATGTAACATCATAATGATGTCAACTCTTGGAGCAGGGAATGAGCTGATTTAAGTTTTACGAGGGGAAGGATGAATACTTTCAAAGGAATGGTGAGTAGAATAATACAGAAGTGGTAGGATCACAGTTCAGGGAACTCACAGTTACGCTTTGAACTATTTTTAGCAAGGTACTTCAAGTTCAGGGATAGTTAGTATAGAAAGGGCCTGCACAGCTTGAGTGAAACACAGCCTCTCAAAGCATGGACAATTTTCTATGCATTTTGCAGAGAGAGAATCAAAATCTCTCTCCCCTTTCTCTGAAGGTGACTGCTGTAGCAAGGCTGCTGCTCACAGCCGTTCGCGTATGTGAATGAGCATCAGAGCCTATGCAAGAAGCCTTCCATCCCAGTGGTCCACCCTGGAATGAAGGTCAAACACCCACCTTATATTTAGAGCAGCACAAGCCCAATTTGATTTCTTCAGGAGGCACCAAGTCACAGAGTAGCAGGGAGGGTGCTGGCAGTGGAACCCAAGCTTCCTCCATCCCTGCCCTATCTATGGCATGAAGCAATCTCTCCTCATCGCATGTTGTCTCTCTCCTGCTCCTTGGTTTGTCCATCCAAGTGGGTGCTCTATCAACTCAATTTTAGCCCCAGCACTTTAAATCTGTAGGGAAACACAACTCCCCCTGAAATTCAGATGTAAGAGATACCACAGGTAGGTAGGCTTTTCATCAAAACAGGTGCTGTTCCTGCAGTAGAGCATATAAATAACAAGCTTCCCCCAAACTCCCTTTGGAAAGTCACTGCAGATGCTAGTTTCTGCCAGCTCTTGTTATGTTTTTCCTTCTGTAAATGCATACTTAAGAATATCCAGTTATTACTGATCACCAGGAATACACAAGGAATGGGTTGCTTTGTAAACTTTACTACAATTATGGATAATGTTGGAAATATATACTGTATATTTCCAGTGTGAAGGGACTGCTACAAGCGCACAAAATCCACATTGAAGGGGATTTCTATGCAAGCTATGCATCAGATGAAGATGGTATTGCAAGCTCGAATTACTGACTCAAGCTGCTGCTTCTCCTTTTCCCCACCCACTTCTCTAATGGCTTTTAAACTTAAATAGTCCTATAAGTGAAAATGTTCTTTTATAGGGCAAAATAAACAGATTTTATGGTTCAGAAACTGCAAGTTTAGAGATCACCATCTAACCACAGGTTCAAGCTAAGGAAATGGCTCGTTTTCCTCACTCTACTTTTTGAGATTTTAAAAAAAAATAAATAAATAAGGGATGCATTTTAAACAAGATGTTATGAAAATTGTGGATTCAGACAATGCTTTCCCTTGACAAAGTGCATCTAGCTTCCTGCCTTCCAAGTCCCAGTTCCCAAGAAATCAGAGGGAATGTACTGCTGAAAACCTCAGAAAGGCTGGAAGTTCTGTTAGAAATTATTGTTCCTATTATTGATGGGACTTTTAAGAAAAACAAACAAACAAAAAAACACCCCACCCCAAACACAATAAAAAAACTTACAGGAAAACTTACATACCCCACTCTGAAATCACAAGTCTCATGAGTGCATATATAAGTTATACTTACACTTCTTTTTAGCTGTCAAAGTACTGTAAAGAACATTTAGCCCTATCCTGGTCCATACAGTCCTTTCCAGAGGGCCAGTAGGAGATACCAGTTCCAACTGTCACAGGGAACCCAGGGAGAAGCAGTACTGTCAAGCCCTGAATCTTACAAAACACAGTTCCATTACAAGAAGCATCCATCTGATTTCGTGGGTAGCTCTGGCATTTCAAGGAGCCAGAGGAAAAAACATCAACTAGAGATGCGAATTCCAGATTCACACAGAAATAATAGGAGACTATAAAGCCCAAGGAAGCTACAGCTTGAAAAACTTGGTAAGATCTGAATGCACAAAAAGTTATTTTCAAACTCAGGAAGAGCAAGAGCTGTATTTTGCGGTGCGGTGGGGAGACTCTGCCCTAAATGGTCTAAAGAACAATTGAAGTGCTCTGATTTATTGCAAAACATCTAGTTGTTTAATCCACCCTCATCATTGTGATTTTTGAGCACCCCACAGATCGTAACAACAGGGGAGTCTCCAATTTATCAGCTACATTAAGCATTTAAGTGGTTAAAATGGAGGCTTTGTTTCCAAGCAAAGATAATCCTGTTCCTAAGGACATCAGTAATGGTGGTATATGACAACATAATCAGCAGCACAACTTCCAATTATCCCAAACCAAAAGTTTTGAACATCTTGTTACATTTTTTCCTTAGGCCTTAAAATTACCAAGTTGTTATGGTTGGATGCTTTGTGGTGAATAAATCTAGAATAATTCCCTGGAAAGAGTGAATTACCGTCAAAGTGCTGTTACTGCAAAAGACCACAATACCCAGTTTGCCCTGGCTTCCCCATCCATGGGGGGAAGAAAAACCATACCATGTTCTCATCATGTGGGGATGAGAAAAGAAATGGGGAGGAGCGGTGGTGATTTGATTTCTAGGAAGTGGGAAGCAATTGCACACCCCGCATGGAAAATAGGCACAAAAGAGCACAAGAACACCACCACTCGACATTGGAATTTCTTCCACACTTACTTCTGTCAAAACACTAAATTCTCTAGGCCTCCAGGTAAGTAATAAACCATCAACTTAAAAATAACACCCCATTGCACGCGAACACCATCTGAACGAAGTTTGAGAGGATTAGTAGGTATTGTTTCCCATACAAGGTGCACTGAGGCACCCATCAAGGCTAAGAGGTTTCACAGAGATAGGAACACAAGATTTTGTGCAAGAAACAGAGATGTCAAAGGACGTGGTATTCAGATCTGAAGCCAGATCAAAGTAACCGTGTTGAGAGCGAAATCCAGATTTGCACTTTGAATATACCTCCAAAACATGGATGTTTTTGGATCTAGAGTTTAGGTTCTGTCATCCATCTAATCTTGAAATGGGTGGATCAAAGATGTTCAGTCTGAGGCTTAGCAAAGTGCTAACAGATAGTTTTGAATAGAAATGATTCAGTAAAGTGCTCCAAGCAAGGAATAAATTTGTTGCTGGACAAGTTGTGAACTGAAAGAGAAGTGAGACTGGCTGAGGAAATTGCTATGTACCTACTGATTGCTTTGGTACTTTACCTCTCAAGGTTGGCTTTATTTACAAAAGGAGGGAAAAAGAGGTACAATGTGGTTGAGGATTTGGACCAAAAAGTTGGAAGTAGTGCCAGAAAAGGCTGGAAATTAAGAAGGATGTCCAGTGGTTTGAGAGCTGGCTTGGAACCTTATGTTTGGTGCTCAGTCCCAAATTTCCTGTATGACCTTGACAAAGTCATTTAGTGTCTCAGCTTCCAACTTCTCAAATGGAAGTAATAAACCTTGTTTAAAAAAAGGACAACCAAACAACAAATCTGGGATGGGGAGGGAGAAGGAAGAGAAGAACTTTCTCTGTCTCTTTGCAGCCTCATCAATTCTAGGTGGCCTGATATACTCATTGAACAAAGGAGACTGTATGGCTTCCTGAATCATTCAAAATAGAAATGCAGAATTACAATTATAGGAAAGAACTGATTGCAAAACATTTAAAGCTATAGAGAGAAGCCTGGTGATAGAATTTCTGACAGGTCTGTGCTTTAAGGAAGCCATGCTCCTGTTCAAGCTACAGGAAAAACACAGACACACAAAAACATTGCACAACTCAGGCTGGCACTGCTATTTGCTCTGTAAAGGGCACAAATGCTAATGTTATTTTCTACATTGTTTATGCCAATGTAAAGTGGAAATAACTGTGAGCCACCAAGGAATTAATCTGTGTGAAATGTGGCCACATCAACCATATCATTTATTCCAGAGCATGCATTTTCTTGGCCACCATTTTCAGCCTCCCCTAGTCAACTGCAATAATGTTTTTGGCCAGTACAAACTTTTGACCTGATGTCTGTGCAGATCTGAAAGGAATTTCCCTTTCAGTACACATGATCTTCCACTAAGCAAAGCCAGTTCCATGATTCCTGGAAGAATTAAAAGGCACAAATATCCTATAACTCTGGATCCTTGCAGTTAATGTTGTGATCTCCTTTTAGGGGACAAGATCATTCTTTCACACCTAGTGCAGAGGGGTCATTTAGGGACAGCCTTAAGCACTCAGCCAGTAAAGGGAGATTTCTAAAGAGTTCAAAATGGAAATCTGAGATGATATTCATACTTCTATTCTAAGTGACCAAGTGTTACGCAAATTTGGGACCAAGTGTTATGCAATTTTTTTGGGGGGAAAAATTGGATTACACTAGAGACAGTTGCTGTGTTCTGGAGAAAAAGGGTAAGAGTACGAGACCTGATCTATAGAACTTTCAGGTCTACTAATCAAGAACTGCAACATTTCTCCTGCTGCAAGATACATTCAATTCATTGGCAATGACAATTGGAGAGGGCCAAGCATTTCTACAACTGTGTCATCCTAACTTGGCTCATAGCACTTGCTGATGAAGGTTGTTATTTGAGGTTGTTATCTGGGGCATTGCTGTCTTTAATGAAACAACGCTGTTTTAGTATAGAAAGGAAGCAACCTGTAAAATACCTATACAATAAGGAGTTGAATTACTACTGAAAGACGAGTGAATGTCTGCATTACATGTTGAGCTTGATAAAGATATTTCGGCATAAAAACAATTAAAATAATTAAATCAATCAGTAAGCAGAACAATAGGATTAATCAGCATCAGAGACGTAAAACATTAGAACTATGATCTTACAACATACTGCTTTGAAAAGACTTGGGAGTTGAAACTCTTCCTTGCTAACTAGTCCTTCAACTTGTGATTTTCGAAACTGCTATTCAGGAGCTCCCTAAGCCTTATAGCTCTAAAAAATTGTGGCCACCAAGTACACCTATGTTAAAATTCCCCTGAATTTCACCTACAGTACACAACTGCTCTGCTTGGAGGAGATAAAGCTGTTGCATTCCTGCTGGAAATGGTAAGACAAACTGTGGAAGACAGGGGTTTTGTCCTAAATCTCGCTTGTTCATGGATTAACACTTCACATTAGGAATGTAGCTCCCCTTTAAACATACAAACTTTCCCCAGAAAGCCCCAGCAATGTCCTGACAAGACACAGGGGAACAAAGGCAGCCCTTAAATTTCCAATCTTCATTTTCTAAGCAATGGCCAGTAAGAAAACAATGAAACCTCTTTAGCAACAGAGACAAAACAATACATCAGAGAACATTCTCACAAATTCTACACATTTTCATGCAAAAGCAAGCAAAGCCACTGCTGTTTCCCCCTGTAGTGTAGAAATGCTTGTACAGATTACACACCTTATTAATTCTAGACCAGTGAACTTTCCCCCTAGTTTATAACAAAGTGTCACATTATTAGTCAGGTTTTCCAGCGTCTTTTGATAAAAATGGTGGGTTTATTGCTGCATAAAAAATACAAGGCAAGTTAAATGTTCAGTATTTTCTTATAAAATATTTAGGTTTATAAACTGTTGCAAACAGGCTAGTGTTTATATAATATTCACAGACATCTGTAATGCCTCTCATGAAAGCTAATATATAAGCTCTTAGCTACTGCAAAAGGGTTTTAAAGATGCTCTGCCCATCTTAAAGTGCAATTCTACATAGTCTGAAGAGCTACTTTGATAAGTTTGTTTTGTTCTTAATGTTTATTCCTCTCACTGCTGTCTAGGATGAAATTTGCTTACTTTATGTTTGACGGCCCCAGTGCATTTAAAATTTAAATACCTGACTAGGACACCCTTACTCAGCAAAACACATACACATGCCTAATTTCAGGTACATGCTTACAGCCTTTAAGTCTCAGGGCTCAAATCTTATGCCCACATTATTTAACAGACAGAAAAGCAATTGGGAATACTGGCGTTTCTGAGGCAGAAGACTACAGTTGACAAAGGAAAGAGGCTCTGCTGGCTTGTTTTCTATGTGTTGCCCAAGTATCTACTGCTACTAGAAAATAACTGCTGTTTTGGTTCCTGTGTTGTTGTAAATTCTTATTTGTTTCTGCAACAGTGAAGTTGTGCTGTAAAAATTTTACTTTTGTTCTTTCTTATTATTTTTTTAAAATAATGTAATATAAAATAAAAGCTATTCACGCTATGGGCACACAATTGCTCCTGCATCCAATGGAACACAAAGCAAAGGTCGGATTCTTCTCCCATCATCAATAGACTGCAAGATGCCACATTTGGACCATGTGTCATTTTCATGTAAAACAACAGGAGTTGTAAAGAATTTTTACCATTTTGAGTATCCTACTGGAGCACATGTTTTTAAACAGAGCAACATCAGAGAGACTCCCTTTGGATTTCTCCTTCAGCTAATTTAGAGGCCGCATAGCTGATGCGAGAAGACGGTCACTCTCAACCACACAACCTAACACCAACAGCTGAACAGTACAGCCTGAAGAGAGCTATGGCATTCCCCTCAAACCTATTTCCACCACACATCAAGTGTATAACATCAATCAAATGTGTTTCTGAATCAAAAGTCTTACAGTGAGGATCTCAGGTTACCTTTGCCTGGCTCCATTCAACATCTTCAGAACAGCCCTGACAATCAATTGCGTTACGACTTCTGCAGACAGAGCATTTGCATAATTTCATATTTGACGGGACTAAGTGGCTGGGGATGCATATGAAATGACCAGCTCCACAGAATGACACGTTTCTGCCTCCTCACACAAGTCTGACAAGACTGGAAAACAGCAATGCAAGGTGCCACAGTAGTGTTTTGATATCATTAAGGAGAATTTTCCATATCTACCTCTACCTTATCTATCTGGTTTTTAGGTGTCAACATAGTAGATTTCCATGCAATAGGTGACATCATAGCTGCAATCTCAGATCAGGGGCAAGCACTTACCACACTGCAGATGCATTGGACCAGGTGAAGACAACTGCATGCTGGATGGCAGTTCCAGATCTGAGGAGCAAGCACAAGCTGCTGCTGGGATCCTCAAGCAGGAACAGAGCAGACAAGCTGTGGGCAGATACAAGAACATGAAATGGGGACTCAATGAGTGTAACCTAAGGAGCCCCTAGGAAAGAAACAGCTCTGAAAGCCTAACCGTGAGATCTAGAAGCTCCAGCCCTATAACTGTGAAGCTATGAGTTGCAGTATACACACCAAGCTGCTGGTAACCCTTCTCCATCAGGTAATGACCTAGTTACTACTTGTCTCTGCTCTGTTCAAACTCTACTCATGATACTGCAACAACATTTTGAAAAACTAATGAAAGTGAACACTCCCTTCTAAGATCATTGGGTTTTAATATATAACAACTTCATCTCTAGTATCTAGACACTGTGGACAGAAAGGTGCCTACTGTTTTGGTAGATGAATGGCATCTGGTACATTGAGCAACACGCGAAAAGAGAAATCCCTGCACAGACAAACAGCTGTTCTCAAAAGTCCTCTGCACAATGCTCATGGCACTGAATACGACCTTTACAAAATCTTTCCATAGTAAATTAACTTTCCTCAAAGCATGAAATTATAAAAGAAGGGGGGAAAAAAAGCCCCAAACTGCCAACCACTAAAAAACTGAAGAGCTTTTATTTTCAGGACAAGGACGTTCTGATAAATTAAAATAAATTTATTCTATAAAATAAATTTAAATAATTATAAGCTGAGGAACACCTTGAAAAGATTCCCTTTCCTGCCCCTTTTAGTTTAATTTAATGAGGGACACTAGTTAACAATGCCAATAATAGACTGTTGTGGTAACTCATTATGGCCACTACAGGCAGAAAAATATCATGAGTTGGCCAGCACAACCATTATAAGACTAAAAAAAAAACAAGTAAAAAAAAGTAAAAAAAAAGGAGTAAGAATTTTTTAAAGGCCTTTTTTTATTTTATTAACTCCTTGACATCTATTTTCATTCTTTCCTCTTCTTCATGTAGTCATTTTATACTCATCTCTCCTAGCTTTCCTGCTTGCTTTGCTTAGCAAAGCGTGCCTTGCAAGCAAATGAAAACTATTCTATGGTACCAATCGTGCATATTCTTGAAAGGCAGGCTTACCCTAAAAAGTACTCAGAACAAGATGCAAGACAAGTGGATCCAGAAAATGAATAGGAGGCATTATAGTGAGACAATTATGATGAATAGAAGTAAGCTGGAGAGAAGAAATATAATTTCACTGAAACATGCAATTTTACTGAACCTAAAATCATTCTTGGAGACAAACCCATCTTCAGAGAGCTTTCAGTGTGAGGACTTCTGGGGTCACATCAGTTTGGATCCAAGAGAGCGATATCCCAGATATATTCACTGACTCTCTCCACATTTTGCAAAGGCAAATTCTGAACATGAGAATTGCTATTTTCTGTCCCTCTCCTGGCACAAAGTTAGCAAGAGCCATCTCTGGGAAGGAGAAGTTTCTTAAAGCCAGTTAGTCCATCCCCTCTTTTGGTTTTACTAGAAGCCACCATGCAACACCATAGTGAAATACCTCAAATCCCTAGGCTAACTCAAAGCTTGAATACCCAGAGCAGCATAGGCATGCCAACCTCACAAGCATCCCAGATGAATTAGGTGGAGTTCCACACCTCACCACTGCACATATTGCAGTGGGAACAGGTAGGTCAGGGACCTCCCTACAGTACAGTACAGCACAGCCTCCTGGAGATGCTGCACACCTATCTGCTTCATCTTGAACAGCCAAGGATGTACGACAAACACCACATGTTTCTGACATGATGCGATCAAGTCAGACAAGTAAGGATCTATCCCCCATTGGTTGGAGCTGGTCACCCAAACACTGCTGGTAGCTCTTGTTAGCAACGATCTGCAGGATAAAAAATATCAATCAAACTACAGCAGTTTTGTTTTGAGGTTTTTATTATGGGTTGTTTTCTCCCTCCTTCCCCCTTCCCCCTCCAATTACTAATTAAATTGTTCCAAACTGCTGTAAATTGGCTTACAGTTCCACAAATATTGTCAAACTGCTGGTCAGCTGGCAGGCACACCGTGCTTTCCCAACAGATTTATTTCACAGCTGGATTTGCAGTCTGAAAGGTCCTTCCCATTTCCAGCTCTGCAACTCTTCCAGGCAGAAGGGAGGAGAGGAACAGACAGATGCCTTTACACAGAGATGTAACAACCCTACCAGGTTCTCAGCATGTCAATAACAATCTAATCAAGCTGCATTATATTGAAGGGAAAAGGAGATTTCTGACTTTGCCAAAACACTTCACACATCCGCTTGCCCTTACAAACACATACAACACACTCCAGTTTCCAGATGCAGATAAGGATAACCACAGCATGGAAAACAATCCAAGAACTAGTCTAGCCAATTCCTAGCTGGACCTCAGCCTCTTTCCATCTCCTCTCCTTGCTCTGGAATAACAATCGCTGCCTACAAATTTAATGAAATTTCATGGACAACTCCTCCTTTGTGTTTGCTGCAGACAGTGCCCTGCTGCTCTGAGGCTGTGTAGGAAAGATGACTCAACAAGCTGTCCCACCTCACCTATTTCCTAGACTTGGTGCAATCACAGGGAAATCTACAAACCTAGCAATGCCCAGGGAGCAGGATTTCATCCTGGAAGATGGCACCTCTTGAGAAGGAAGAGCTGTAAGGACCTCTCCTGCTCACACAGCCAACTGACTGTACCGGAATGTCATGCAGCTCACCCGAAAAATAATGCACCAGACTTTTCTTCTGCTTGGTGCAATTCCTGAGAGAGCTCCCTCCTTGGGCAGGGCTGGTTAAAGTTGACCTAACCTGAACTGTAAAACTGGGGGTATTATCTCCAAATGACCATAGTTAACCTAAATTGACCCCTGGCTCGTGAATCTGTGAGCAATGAACCACCCTAGATAGCAGAGCTGCGTGCTGGCTTCTTCTTCAACACACTCTGAGGCAACAACTCATACCCAGTAGCAATCTGTCTTTAGCAAAAAAAAAAGAAAAATTATAAAATAACACAATAGGATTCTGATTCCAGATTCACTGCCCGGAGGAAGGAGGAGGCTATTTCATTTCTTTCCTGGCTGATTTCCTAAAGCAAAGAAGAAAAAAAAAATTACTACCTCCACTGAATGAAAAAGAACCTTTTAGTCCAAACGTCTCAGGCAGGTCATCCAAATTCCCGGTTGCCTTGATCTCTTTTCCAGCCAATGAGAATCTCTGAGGCTCTGACTGATGGTGTCGTATATTTAAAAATGTGTTTATTCTGACAATTCGTTACGCTTTTATGTAAGAGGACAGGCAAGCAAGCCATCCCCAAAACCTCAAGGAAACAGCACAAGCCTTGGCTGCTAGACTAGTTGGCTCCCTGTGGACTGTTGACTATCGGACCAAGTATTATTCCATCCTTAAAACATGTACTTACTGTGAAAAAGAAAATGCACACACACAAACATACAACTAGGTATTAAGAGCTTTGGTAGAGCTGTGACTGATCTTGTGACTGAGGTGTCAGCTGCTTCTGCAGAAATGGATGTGGTAGTGGAAAAAAAGAAAGAAAAAAAAAAGAAAAAGAAAACCAAAAGAAGAGGGAACACTGAACTGCCCAAATGCTGGACTGAGCTGAACTTCCACTGCTAAGCCGCTAACGCTAGGTTTTTCTCACTGCTCCAGTGTCAGTGAGGTTATGGAAACCAGAGAGGCAAACAAGTGGGAATTTCTAAACAGATCAAGAGCTAAAGGAAGGGAAAAAATGGCTGTGCGGGAGAATATTTGGAGAACATCCGTTCTGTGGAGAGTTGTGTGTTTCTCAGGGTACCCAAGAGAAGGGGAGATATGCCTATACAAGAGAGGTCAGCTAGTATCAGATCACATCACCTCTTTCCCTTGGCTGCCTTTTAACACTCCCATTTGTGTACATTTTCCTGTGGTTGTGGGAAACACACAATCCACCAGCCCTCTTAAAAGCACCTCTCTGTGGCACCACTTGAAACAGAAACCAGACTTCTGCCTTCAAGTCCCCTGCTCTACCCTCTACTGATCAGACCTAGCTTTAATCTGCTAGGATTTGGGAGTCAGGCAAAACCCCATCGTACACCAAGAGAGCACTTTAATTACTCCAAACACAGCTGGTGGGGCTCCTTGGTCCCCCCTTGCTTCTCCCCCCTCAGGGGTTCACCCCTGCACGGCCATGGTTGAAAGTGCACTCCCAGCTCTGCATATGCATTCACATGCTCAGGGGTCAACAGCCCTGAAAACGATGCCCAGACGGCAACATGATGAATGGAACACAGGGACTAGATTAAAATAGACTTTCAAATGCAGTTCAATTTAAATAAATCCCCCTATTTTAGTTGCCATTGACTAGCTTAAACTACATTTAGTCTCTGCCATTTGTCTTCTTTCTTTACAACTTATTTGCAGTTAGCAGAGATTGCCTTTAAGAGAGTAACAATAAAGAGAGACACATGAGCTCACCATCTCCTAGGCTACACCCCCACAGTGCATGCTGTCTCATTCCCATGGGTTGCCCCAGTGAAGGTCCCTCCTTGTATCCAGACCACAAGCTCCCGGGATGTCTACCTACCATCCCCACACTGCACACTGATGCCTGTCCTGCACAACCCTTTCACACCCACCCTCTTCTTACATCCCAGAGTCCTGGGGGACAGCCATGTATAGGGATCCTCTTCCCAAAACTAGGGCCAGCACTCAGATCAAGATGGCTGTATCTGCACTCTGTGGTAGCCAGGACCCTACCCAGCTAATGTACATGGAGAGAGAAGGCGCTGAAGGTTGCATTGAGAACTAGCCATGGGAAGGGACGCAAGCCACACTGAGGAGGAAGACAGACACCCTATCTCCAGAGCCATGGGATGTACCAGCCATGCTGGTGTGAGTCCCTGTCCAACACAGCTGAGTTGCTGGAAGACCCCCTCATTTGAGTTCACATCCAGTGCACTGCCCACAGTTCACAGCACCAACCATCAGGACACAACTGACCTCCTCCATGCCTAATACCAGGGGGCTAATAAAAAATGAGAAAAATATGAGAAGTTCACACCTACTATCTTCAGATATCATCAACTCTGGAGAGCAGCAAGACAAGCATCCCAGACCAGAAGCAATCAGGTATTATCAACTAGCTGCTGGTCCAAGCAGAACATTTTTAGCTGTAAGCAATTTGACATCAAATTTCTCATTGCAAGAGCTATGCCAGTGTGAAGCATCACTGTCAATACTAAAGATGTCCAGGATAAGAAGAACGCATCAGGGAAACAGAACATTCTTATACACAATGCCATTGTAGATAGGATGCTTTTCCCTCTGGGGCTATCACCCCAGGATCCAGCTGACCACCTGGAACAATGTACATTAGCAACACAACCAGACAGACAGTGCCTGTGAATCTCAGAGTTTGCAACAAGCAGACATCTCCATTCCACCACGTGACAAAGCATATAGTATCTATCTGTAATATCAATGACATGGTTTCTCAGGTCTCTGCAGCCCCATGGGGCTGACCTGCACGGCTTGCGGGTAACCCCGCATTTCTGATGTTCTCAGAAATGTAATCAGTGAGCAGACACATATTGTAAAGTGCAAAAAGACTCTGATGTCAACACAAAAAGATTTTCCTGCCATCAAATCAAAGCAGAATGCATTGGCCACACAAGGAAACTACTAGCAAAGAGAAAACTCCATAAATTCAGCCTCCATTTAACATTGCTGCCTGCTTCATTGTAAGTCTAAGAATCAAGGAAAACTATTTACTTGCAAATTGGTGACCAGTAATCAAAATTCACTGCTGTAAAGTAGTTTCATCCTTTTATTTTGTGTGCCCTTTTTTTTTTTTTCTGCCAGCTCCTGGGCATCTGAAGGCAATGCAGGGAGACCTCATGGCACCACGGGACAGCAATGTCAGAAAATCACTTCTGCAGTTAGTGGGTGATGACACCATCTGCTGCCCTCGAGTTCTTCTAGTGCCTGTAGCTTCACAGCACTACCAAGCCATGACTACCGAGTAGGGCAATGTTTTACCAACTTCATTTCTTTCTACGTGCTTCATTATGGCTTGGTGTAAGTCATTATGGTCTCACTCTGAAGCAGCCAAATCCCAGGGCTGCTAGAGCTGTATGTGATCTCAGGCTACCTAGAAGTTTCCTCACCAAAAATTTCCTACAAAACCTCCTACCTGAGGCATTTCCCACCCATGTGATTTTTCCTGAGCCTTTCCAGATGGGACACATTCAGACAGTGCTGGAAGGGCTCAGCAGCCTGGATGCTATCAGCCGGCTGGGAATGTAACCTCCAGGGCACTGTATCAGGACTGTGCAGATCCATTGATCTCCTCCTTTTAACCCGGTGGAAAGCTCAAGTTTTCATGAACCAATTCGCTTTAACCTCTGCGAGGAAGAAGAGATCTCAGGGATTTGAGCACTGATCGTCTTAACACCATGTTAGCAGTGAAGGAGCTTGTTTGAGATTCTGATCAGTGGAGTGCAGCTCAGAGGAGTGGGTCAGGAAATGTCAAAGAGGGATCAGCACTGAAGAAGATGGCCGTGTTTCTCAACGAGCTCCGCCACTGAAGATGCTGGAGAGCAGATGCTAGGAGGGAGGGAAAGGGTGTACAGGGACATGGAGGAAGGGAGAGAAAGCCTTAGTCAGCAGGACGAGCATCCTGAGTCACTCTGCTGGGGAGGTGAGGCCACTTTGCCAAGGAAAGGCTGATGGAGTGAGTTAGATGCCTGGAGTAATTCCACAGCAGGGGAAAAAAAAAAAAAAAAAAAAAAAAAAAAANAAAAATTGTTTTGTTTTGTTTTGGATGGAGGGTTTGTGCAACTCCAGCCACAAGCAAAATACAAAATCCCAGTGATGTGAACCTCAGTCACCCACTGCTCTGACTGTCACGGCTGCCCTGTTTGTGCGAACAAACGAGGGGGTAAGCGCAGTCTGTGCCAGGCATCCAAATGAGCCACAAGCCCTTGTTGGGCCTGTGCACAGCAGCTCCCGATGAATCACCAGAGCATGCAGGGCAGAGCACTCCATCCACTCTCCCTTGGCCTCGATGAGCATCACTCCACTGCAACCATCAAGAGGAGCCACGTGCTCAGTCCCAGTCACAGTGCCACAGCTGCTGGGAGAGAGCCGTGCCCCCTCCCCACACCCGGAACGCCTCGCTGGGGCATGGAGTGCCGTCACTGTGAGCATTTTTGGATGAAAAAGGAGCTCGTTCTTCTGACTCATAGATGCAATTTTTATAAAGCAGCAGTGAATTTGTTGAACTCTGATTTCACTTTGCCTAGGTCTTCCCAGCTACTTTCCATGCTATAAGCCATCCATAAAGTTATTAATTTTCTTTTTTTGCTATAAAGCCATCTACATTTCACTTGAACTTTTATTTAGAAACACAGCAACAAGCACTGAAAATCAGGGTGGTTTTTTTACCCAGCATAAAGCCCTGCACTGCATACCAAAGCCTTTGAAAACATATCATAGCTACCCTACCAGCAAACCTCAGCCTTCCCTTTGCAAGTACGCAGTGAATACAAAAGCCTGAAAAAGAAAATAATGTTTTTTCCATCATTATCTAAGCGCTAATAGAGCACAACATTTCATAGCCCTCTGAGAACTGGGGTAAAGTTGGGACTGACAACAGGAGGAAACCGTATTTCCATTTTGTCTTGTAAATATTTTTCTTACAGTGCTTTTGCTTCAGCACCAAGGACTGAGCACAACAGTGACTGCAGGCAGAAATAAGATCTTTCATTAGATCAACCGGAATAGCTGGAAAAATTAGATAAGTTTCCAGGTGCTTCCTAACTGGTCTCTTTTATAGAGTCGCTAAGACAAGTCTATTGAAGCCTCTTGAGCTGAAGAGCTCTGTGGACTCTGCTTAGGTTTGCTTCCAGTGTCTGCAGAGGCATAAATGTTTCTTGCAGCTTACTTGAACAAAGGGCAAAGACTACACCTCTCCAGCTGCAGAGAGGTGGCTGCCCACCCCTCAAACCAGCCAGAATCCCTCCCATTACATCAGAACTTTGCTTTTTCCCAGGTCCCTTCCTTTTTATTTGTGAAAAGAAATGGTCAGAAGACAGATTTAGAAAATAATCACATATCCCCATAAAAAAACACAACAGAAAAAATATAAATAAATTCACTTTTATGATCATATCTGTTCTCCTTAGTCCCTTCATGAATCAAGCTCTTATCAAAATCCACATCAGGTAGTTTACTTGTTCCCAGCACAGTGACCATGGTGTAGCTGCAGGACAGCAAAGGCATTTCATACGCATAGCTGGGGACAGTCTCACCAGCTCCGTTCCACCTCCATAAGCTTCATGGAGAGAGAGGGAGGAGGAGGACAATGAGGTGCCAAGCAGCATGCTTCTCCCAGGTACCACAGACTGTGGACTCAGCAGATACAAATGGAAATCACTGATGAAGAAATGGGACATCAGAGAACACAGAGCCCTCTTTCTGATCTTAATTGCAGCTTAGTGGTGCATGAGACTTCTACCCATACGCACTGCAAGCATGGCTGAAGAAAAATAGCACTTGGTGCTGTTAAAAATGATCTTATTTAACCTTCGAAAATAAAAGCAATGATTATGAAAGAGGTGACAAGGTTGTTCTGGGTATTCTAATTGAAAATTGCTGCCATTTTCCGAGCTCCTCTGGACATGTGGCTTCAATTAATCAGAATTCAATGATAAATAGTGCTGGGAATGAGAATGGGTTTTGGATTGTTTGCTCTGAGCAGAAGACAGTCAGCAAAAAATCAACGAGGTGCTGTGAGGCAGGGACCAGACTACCTTGGTCCCTGGACACCTCATAGGATTTTAGCATCATCAGAAGAACGTGCAACAATCATGTTCAGAGCAGCTAAAGCCGTGCCTGCTTCAGCAGCCTGTGGAGCCCTTTCACACACCACCAGTGAACCCCAGCAGTGGGGTCGAACTCAGATGCTTTGGCAACAAGCAGTGCAGAAAGCCCAGAAGACAGCAAAATTTGGAGTCTTTCTTTGGAAGAACAATGGGAAAATCATCCAGCCAGGATTTGAATCAGTTGCTGGTCCTGACACCTGAACTACTAGAAACCACGAGGACTGCTTTAAAAAGAGAAACAAAATCACAAGGTTTGTCAGCAGATTTCCATTATGAGGGAGCTGAGGTCAACCATATTTCTAAATTAATTTTCTTGTGCATATTGGATAAACTTTAGGTAATTGTCCCTCCTCCACACCACCCAGCCCTTTTTAATAAGTACAATTTACTAGAGTTGCATAAAAATGAGTAATACATTAGTTTCACTTAGACCCAATATGAAATGAGTCATTTCTTTCCAGCACATGACCAGGCTATTATGTCTCTCCTAAGTATACTGTAGAAAGATAAAGATGTTACTTTTGTCCATAAACAGACACTGTAAATCATGATTCTTTAAGTGACAATGAGTTCACCTCCTGAAAAGGTCCATTTGAAATGCACCTTTCCCTGTCATACCCACATCCCCACGGCTACGATAAGCCCTGGGAAAGGGCATGTACTTTGTTCTCACTCAGACAATCCATGTCTGTCTGTCTCTGGTTGACAAGGGGAAAAAGAGTCTTTCTGACAAAGGGGCCCCGGAGGGAATAAACACGGTACCATTATTTATAGATCCAAAGCTCGATAGTCCGATCACCAGATCCTCCCTTCCCTTCAGGCTTTGTGCAACCACAATTTATTCTTGCCCTGTTCTTGGCATTTCTGCCCCTCTCATCTTTCCAGCTCTCAACATCAGACACGCTCTTTTTAGAAAGGAGACAGGTTCTGCCTGGGACCACGAAGCACAATGTTTGTGTAGATAACATGATTACATTGAAAGTGCTATTCTCTCTCAAAGATCAGCTTTGCCCTTTGGTTTTATCCCTTCTGTTTGAACTGGAGGAAACATGGCGTAGGCCAGGGGTTCCTGATCTTCTCATAAATTAGCCTCAGTTTAAGAAAACCCGGCCAACTAAACCAAGAAAGTTATTCTCTCTTAGAACAAATAAATTGGTATTTAAAGTTAAAATAGCAGAGCAGAGATGAGACGAACCTTCCAGGGCAGGGTAGAGCCCTTCGACCTTCGTATCTCACACCCCAAAGCAAAAGAAGGTATTTTGACACCCATGAGGCAGCACATGCTCTGCAATGTCTGCAGGAACTCAGCAGGGTTTGGGAGCTACTCCCATCACAGGAGAATGACACCCAGTTGCTTCCATGCCCCACATCATTGTCTGAACACGTGAGCAAGGGGGGAGGGACCAGTGTTATCTTGTTCTGCAGCGGCAGCAATGTTTCTGTACAACTTTTGTGGGGTACACTGAAATTAGAGTGGATTCATTGAGTTATATTTTTCCCTTGCTAAGCTCCCCTCTCTGGAACTACATGGCAAAATAGCAAATACACCAAAGCAGAAATCAAGGCCAGAAGTAATGGCAAAAAACAAACCAGTTATTAACCTATTTACTGTAACACAGCCTGACAGAAGCAGGTTATTGCGTCCAAAATCTGACCTTAGAGAGAAGCTCCCATACTCTTTTCACATCTTTTATATCTTCTCTGGCCTGTTTCATATCTGAATCCACAGAACAGATTTTAAACATACCAGTGGATGCTCCCTGGTGTCATTCTCACTGACAGCTCCAATCACTGTCAGCACACATACCCTGCCAAATATTGCTGCTATAGTCTAACCTCACCTTGCCCTTCACTGCCATCCAGAAACCAGCCCATAACTTACTGACTATAGAGCACATCTTGTTTTTCCTTACCAAGGAAATCTCTTTACTAGACCAACTGATACAGCAGGAAGAGACAAAACACCTTTCATGTCCCCAAGCTTTTTTTCAAGGTTAGAAACAGGAGCAGGAGATTTTTCATTTGTGTCGGAGTATTAGTTTGCTCATTGGCATCGTACGACTGCATTTACTGTACTTCCAAATCCACGTGCAACTTTCAGACCTCAGAGTAGCAGCTGGTGTATTTATTAATGCATTTTCTATGCAAGGATATTCACTGCACATGACTATCTAGCAGCACTGACAGTACTCAAAGTATATGCTACATGTATGCATACACCTTACTTTGGTCCCAGTAAGGATACTTCAGTGCCCCACGACGAACAGAGATTTTAAACTCTTCTTTCCCTTTATAATAAAAATCATAATTTTATGAAAACCAGAGAAAAACAGACAAAAAAACCAACCCAACCCAAAATCCCCTAAATGTCACTTTGAGTCAGAGCCAGGCACAAAAGGACCTCTTCACATTTGTTGGTTTAGTCCATAATATAGGAAGAAATCATCAGTTCACCCAGGACAGTCATATTCCTCTTCAAACATATGTGACCAAGACCACAGTGTCAGCAAAAATTCACAAAATTGCTGTCCTGCCTTCACATCTGCAATGCAGCTCTCCATGAGAGTGCTGCAGACTCAACTCTCACCCACCTAGCTCAGTCCATGGAGCCACAAAGCTCCTTTTCAGATCCCAGATCTGGGAACTTCTCTGGTGTTGTTCAAAGCTTGAGCTAGCAATACTGAAAACCCATTTTCTCTATATCTTTTTATATGAACTGTATATCACCATCTTCTCACTTCGCAATCTGAGCCAATTTTTAATCCATTGCCTTCCAGTACCTCAGTCCTGAGGGTACACTGAGGTCATGCTTCCTATATTTTCTTTGAAATCATGAAACCTACGGGGAAAGAAGGGGGGTTGGGTAGAATATATTTTAAGACCTTCCATAACTCAAGACCTGGAGCTATAAGAAAGGACTATGCGTTGCAGCACTGATGATCAAATCATGAGTTGGCAAGACTGGGCTTTCATTCAACTGAACCACAAATGCACTTGAAACAGTGACTTGCTTTTCTCCTTTTGTTTCAGATCAGCCCAGCATCTTTTCTGACACAGAGTGACCCAGGTCATTTCTGCTCTGAATCATCAACAAAAAAAGGAAAGGAAGAAAAGTGAAGGTATCACACTCCACATCTTTATCCCGCAGCATATTCCAGAGGGCACAACTTGATCATAACTTCTCTCACTCTCCCATGACCTCTTGCGAAACAATCCTCTCCTTGCGTCCAAGCTGTAAAGCAAAGCAGTTCCTCTCACACTTAAAAGTGCACACTACCAGTGATGGCAAGATAAAAGTCATCCAACAATGCACAGAATTTCAGCTTATCTCAAGAAAAATGATACCTCAGCCACAAACGGCGAGGGCCACGCAGAGAATACAACTTGCCCAAGGTTATGGGGGGAACCACATTAAGGAGAACTCAGACTCTCCAGCCCTACTTCAGCACACAAGTGAGATAAAGAGACTGCTGCCCTTAAATTGTGGACACTGAGGCTTCACCACAACCAAACCGCACAACAGCACTCATCCAAGGGAGCTGTCCTCCCCTTCCCAAGCCTCAGGAAGTGCTTGCAGGACATGGCTGCACAGGGTAGCTACCTCAGGCCAGTTTCTGAATGATGCATCCACATGCATCAGAAAGCCTACTGCATGCCCTAAAGCAGGGTGACCATGTTATTAGTTCTGTTTGAGGCTGCTTCTTACTGAAACCTGTACAGGAGGAAGCCTACATGTTTGGAACCACGCTTCCTCCTCTATTTTCAATGGATGTAGGAGCTACAGCAGCTACAGCCATACCTTCACTGTAAAGAGTGGAAACCCCCAGCTGTAGGGAGGGCAAGCACAGCATCATTTCCAGCCATGCTCCTCTTCATCCCCAGCCTTCATCACCCACCTTTCCCTCAAAAGGATCACACCTATCTCACTACACAGCAGAGAGGCAAACACCAAGCTAAAGATCACCAGCTGTGTTTCAGGTTCCTCTATGTACCTGTAGCGATGCCCGAGGCTAGTCTGGATACAGGTTTAAGCTCTCTTTGGTTGCAGAGTGGATCCAGGGGAGGAAATGCATCTTGGTCCTCTACTGAACACCTCTGCTAGCTGTCAGACTCACAGTGATCACAGCTAAGGAGGGAGAGGAGCGTGTTACATTTCTTTCCTTTAGACTACACTTCAAAATTCCTGTGTTCAACTATAGAAAACACAAATGATGTGGTGGTTTAAACTTATCACCCTGGCAGCGGTTTAAAAAGAAAACAAAACAGAGCCAGGAAAACCCAGATTTATAGAGCTGCAGCCTGTTTCCTAACAGCACGAAGAAGAAAACCTGCCTGTACACAGGATTTTCCAGCCCTGTCATATCTGACATCTGTACTGGTCTTACATCCAGGGGCATTATCATGGTCTTACATCCACAAGCTCTCCAGGTAAGAAGGAGTATAACCACAGCCCTTTTTTGTACAAGCCAGAGCTATGGGCCTGTCCTCATGTTTGCTCCTAGATACAAATATTAAGGTCACCAAGTAGGAGAAACCCTGGGCCAGTCTCTCCTTGGGAAACCCCAGATACATTTCCAAACAGCAGATTACCCATGTATAAGGACTTGGCAAATGAGACGGGCGGGCTCTGCTGCCTATGCTTGCCTTCCCCATAGCCTTCATCTGTTCATTTTCATCACTAGCCACTTTACTGCATTATCATGCCATTACAAAGGTGCAATGCCTTCTCCTGATAAGATCACCCTTGGGAAGCTGGAGCACATCAAATGCAATGGTTGGCATGAAACAAGAAGAGTTATTGTTACGCTTCTTGCCCCTACTTAAGCTTGATGTGGGCATAGATTTGATGCACAGATCAAAAAGACAACTGCAGAAAGCAGGAAAAACACTGAGGTTTCTTGTCCACAGCAGAAGAGGGGGAGGGAAACAGGCTGGAGGTGACTGTTCCTTAGCCAGCCTCTGCTAATCGAAGCGAGCCATCCTCATCAATATCACTTTGCTTTGGCAGCTTTTCAAGGGGAAAAAAAAAAAAACAGAAAGAAAAAAAAAAAGAAAAATCACACTCCCCGTGTGCAACATGCTTTAATTGCTATGTGTACCGCACACCAAAGAGGAAATCCAGGGGGTTAGCAGCAATGTGATGAGCTGCTAATGCCTTAAAAGAGAAAATTCTTGCAGTTGGGGAGCGGGAAGGGGGAAGGCACATCCCCCTCTGACCCACAGGGCACATTCTTTGCCACTCCATCTGCCACCCCCAGCTGCTAAATCCTCCGTCACCAGCACAAGGTGATCTCAGACCCAAGCACGCTGCTAACACATGAAAGGAAACAACTTTGGCTGGTTGCCTCCTTACAAGCCCCGCTCTCCCCACCCCCTTCCTTCTCTTCCACTCTGACATGTTTAAAGCATCTGAATGCCAAGGTACTGAGATATCACAGAGCGAGTTTCCCTTCCCTATCCTGCTCAGATGGCTCTTGTCAACAGCTCCCCTCCAGCCCTACTCTCAACCTCCTGTTTTCCATGAGGGTTTCCCTCCCTCCTTCCTTCCCTCCTGCTCTGGAGCTGCTGCTCTGGAGCTCGTATTATTTCCTTTCTTGGAGCCTACAGTCTGGAGCCAGCGAGGTTTGTCTGCTTCCCTGGGTTCAGCTAATAAATTGGGATCAGGGGGTCACACAGCAGGGGACTTGGAAGCCTGAGAGCCTCTGACACCATTTTTATTAGTTTTTACTATACATACCATTTCAGGAGCCGGGATGCCATCCCAGTGGGGCCCTACCCATTGCTTAGTAACTAAGGTTTTGTAATCTAAGTTTTGACAAGGTCATTTTTTACCTTGGGAGAGGGTGGGGGAGGGAGAACCCCCACATACATTAATTACACAAACACCGTGGGGACAATGCAAATAGGAACCCATTTCCCTTTTGTACCAGGGCTAAAGAATGACAAAATCTTTTTACTACTGGGCTATTGCAAGTCAAACCAGCCTGGATATTTAAAATGATACACAGATACTGTCCCGTCCACTGCCCACAGTTTGGATGAGTGCATTTCAGCCTTTCCCCTTTCTCTCCCCCTAATAAAACATGCCACCAACAAAAGTGAGCAAACCTAGAGGTAGCCACAAAGTCCTGATTCCCAGAATAGATTAAATGCCCCCACACCACTGCTGGAAGCATAGGGGTGACCCTGATCAAGCTAAAATTAAGCAACAAAACCTCCACTGGTTTCAGCATCACCATGCTGATTAACCCTGTCTTTTGTTAATCACTCAAGTGCATAGGATATAAATTGCCTTTTGGCAAGATCTAGTCCCAGTAGACAGAGGTGTGAAGAACCCAGATACTCACTGGGCCTTCAGGTCAACCAGAGACAGGGTGGTGGTTTTTTCTGAGTGTTTCTTAGGCTAACAAGAAGGGTGTTAAAAAAGCATGGGAAAAGAGGGCACAGCCACGGAAAGCAAGTTAGCAGTGGGAGAGTTTCACAAGAGCAGGTGAAGACCAAAGCCAAATCAGTGGAAACACCATGGTGGCAGCATACTGCCATCATTGTAGGGGAATGGTCTGGAGAACTGAGCTGTGCGACCCAGCTCAAAGGGAAAACCATCATTTAGGCCACAGCCACACATGACAGTGCAGAGAACGAGCCAGTCTGCCAAGCTGGACCTTCTCCTGTGCCTTTAGTGCTGCTTTCCTATACTGCAGCTTTGCTGCGTTTAATAACCTTGAGCTTCTTTTTTCTCTGCTCCCCACCTTCCCCTCCATCTGCTGCTGTGCCTTGATAAATTCATTCTTTTCCCTTCTGGAAAAAGTCCTTTTGTCACTACCACCTTTCCCTTCCACCCTGTCCCCCGATCCAGAGCTGTATGAGGTGTATGCCTCTGATGTGGTAAAAGTAGGACCGAGATTGAGTAATGCTTTGAGGTCCTTCAGTATGCTTTTTGCTGGCTGTCACCTCATCGGGCTCTAGCATATGCTTTGAGGCTAAGTCCCAGTGTTTGTGTTTTGGGCCTTTGTTGTGGTTGTTTGATTTCTTCATGATGGCCTTGGCTCTGCCACCCCACAAGCAAATGCAAAATTCACGAAGTGGTGACTCAGTCATTTTATCCACTGGCAGCAGCAGCAGCAGCAGCTGGCTGGGGCTCAAAACAGATCAGAGACCAGGGCAACAAGTGTCTCCAAGATGGATTTCAGACAAATAAGGAAAAGTGAAAAACCTGAAAACACAAGGAGAGAAAAAGCCTGATATTATCTAAAGAGACAGAAAAACAGCTGGAATGTCAAGTGGAGACTGAAGAGATCAAAAGTAAAACAACTCTGCAATAGATGAGGAACTGTGCTGTGCTTCTGAACAGCAACACTCAAAATACAGCATCTCACTGGCCCATTTGGCTTTTTCCATTGGTGTAACTCAGCTTGCTCGTCAAAAGGAGTTGCTTTTTGCTGCCAGCACAGGAAACTCAAAGTAGAACCTACAGATCAAGCTGTTTTCTTCCTGCTTCAGGCATCAGCCCTAAAAATAAAATGACCCCAGAGGACTCAAAAGCTTGGCTTGCTCATTTGGCTGATAGGATATGAAGTAGGATAGCAAGGTTTGTGCTTGTTCTTCTGCAGTTATATGGGCTCTGTGGCTCTTCCCCCAGATATGGAAGGGAAACTTCATCCTGATACAGTTTTACATCATGATAACACCTTCATCCCGGAAAAGAGTGACCTCTGTGACGTGACCTCTCCTATCTCAATGTACAGTACCAAAGGCAGTGGACATAGAGAACTGCAAATAACACTAACCAGCCATCACAGTACCAAACCACGTCTCAACTGAAGCTGTGACTTCTCCAATAAAAGCAAGACATTATGAGCTATGATGCACATAAAAAGGACATTTTTCCATTCACCATGTTTACAGCTGAACACATGAGAAAGTATCAGATACAGGCTTATATGATAAGGTAGCCTATAGTGAAATACTAAGTTTGGAGAGAAAGGAAAGATGGTCTTGTGCTTAAGCACAGCATTAGAGTCATGATGCCTGGATCCTGTCCTTAGTATGACCCATGCTCATCCTGTGAGACCTCAAGCAAGTCTTGCCTTAGCAATGTAGTACTTGTGAAATCACTACAAAGTGCAGTGATTTTTTTTTTTTTTTAAACAGTGCACAGCAATTTACATTCAGAGAGCTTTATAACTCATTTCTGTCTGTTTGATCTCCAGCCCTAACTTTTCTGGCAAAACAGCAATTAGAGCACAAGTGCTGAGCCGGCTCTTTGTCGCTGCCCATGCCCTATCAGACTGGGAAAACGATTGTGACTCAGTCACCTAAGCTGCGTTCTGTTTATTCATGTGTAAACTGGGAATCATTATAATTGCTTTCTAAGCATTAATTGATTATTCCTTATAGCACTACTATAGAATTCCTAGAGCAGAGAGGAAGAAAACCAACAGGAGGAGCAGACAGCAGAAAAACTGCTAATAATTTTTAGTTTATTTTTTTTTTCTACTTCTGAGCACTGAGATGCGGGAAGTTCTTTCTGCTCACATCCTGACTCCAACATGGTCTGCCATGCTTTGCTCTGTGACTTCAGAGCATCCATATCAACTCTTCTTTGGAAAGACACAACTCCACCTCAGAAATGAAAGCCAGAGGTGACTAGTAGGGCTTTTCCTGACTCCCAAGAAGACAATGAAGATATGTCCACTTATATCACTACCTATATTTGTTCAGATCAAAAAACCTTCTGTCTTTCCCTATCATTAGAGGGCAGGATATGAAGATGGATATAATGACATGACTCATGAATTTTTAGGCACAGTTATCTTCTTCTACATCTTCTCGATTAATTTTTGTATCTCCAGGCACCACACACATATATATATTTTTCCAGGTTGGCTTAAGTTCTTCTACATGTTGCCCTGCCTGTTAGAGCAAGAGGCTGGAAAGCAACAGTGGCAAATATGTAAATTTGTACAAAGAGAAATTAATCCCTTTCCTTCCTGGGGCTGAACTGACTTGAGCACAGTATGGATAGATGGATGGATGGAGGAGCAACTAAAACCCCTGAGCAGATAAGGAGCCAAGTCAGATTAGCAGTAGGTGTGTTACATGGGCAGATTAACTTCATAACCTTAGTCATTCCCAGCAGCAAAATGACTGAAAAAAAAAAAAAGTCCGACTACAAAACTCAGCTCTGATTCTCCCAATGGTAAAGAAGCAAACAGAAAAAATAGCAGCCAAAAAAGTCAACCTTTATAAATCACTTACATGGGAAGAAGCAGGTATATACCATAGTTCGGTAACGCCTTTCTCAAAGAGACTGTGCAGAGTCCTTCACTTGGGACATAACAACCCTGGGCAGTGCTACAGGCTTGGGGACAAGTGGCTACAAAGCTGCCTGGTGGACCTGAGAGTGTTGGTTGACTGCAGACTGAATATGAGTCAGCAGTGTGCCCAGGTGGCCAAGAAGGCCAACAGCATCTTGGCTTGTATCAGAAAGAGCATGGCCAGCAGGTCCAGGGAAGTGATTGTGCCCCTGTACTCGGCATTGGTGAGGCTGCACCTCAAGTGCTGAGTTCATCTTTAGGCCCCTCACTGCAAGAAGGACATCAAGGTCCTCAAGCAAGTCCAGAGAAGGGCAACCAGGCTGGGGAAGGGGCTGGAGGGCAAATCATATAAGAAACAGCTGAGGGAACTGGGGTTGTTTAGCCTGGGGAAGAGGAGGCTGAGAGGGGACCTTATCACCACCTACAACTACCTGACAGGAGGGTGTAGGGAGGTGGTGGTTGTTCTCTTCACCCAAGCGACAGGTGATGGGACAAGGTGGAATGGGATCAAGCTGCACCAGGGCAGGTTTTAGATTAGAAATTAGGAAAAAGTTCTTCACCAAAAGGGCTATCGGGCACTGGACCAGGCTGACCAGGGAGGGGGTTGAGTCACCAACATTGGATATATTTAAAAGATGGGTAGACAAGGTGCTCAGGGATATGGTTTAACAGAGGACAGGAACAGTTGGACTCAATGATCTTAAAGGTCTTTTCCAACCCTATGATTCTGTGTATGCCCAGGTCCTGAAAAATATTGTTTTACAGAGTCACCGTTTTATGGTGTTTGACTAAAATGATTTTACTATTATAATAATTTAATCACAGGCCTGTTAGTGACACAATACCAAGTGGCTATCACAGAAAATTAACTGGAAATATGGTCTGAACATTTTACTCCTAAAAAAAAAAATATCAGCTTCCCCTCATGTCAAGTAACAACATCAAAACATACTGTAAGGACAGAAGGAACACTCAAAGACAATGAGCAGGGCTAGCTAGTAAAGATTCAAGCAGATATTCTCAGTGCTCTATACAACACTCACAGAATTTTCCTACCTGAAACCCAGAACTTTCTCATGGCAGAGGAGAAAGTGATTTGGGAAAAACACACAAGTGAAAAATCAGACGTTTCTGCTAGCAGGCAGCAAACTGAACACTCATTTCTCTCCTCAGAGAACACTTTAATGGAAAATCTGACCGATCTGGCAGACTGTTCCAAGACAGTGATACTGAGTCATAAAGCAAAGCTGTAGCTACCATACAGCCTGATCCAATGCCCCTGAAGTCAATAGAAAGGCTCTAGAACAGGCCCATACGAATTAAATAAAGTTTGTGGCATGGCTGTTACTAGCCCAGACCCACTGGAGAAGCTGGCAATGAAAAGCTGCTGCTGAATTCACGAAGACTCTCCTCTAGCTGTTATCAATGTTATTTTTTTTCTGAGGATATTCTGGAAATTAAGACAGGCATCAAACTGAGGAGTGTTCTTAGGACTTTCTTGTTCAAAGGGGGGGGGGAAAACAGTTTCACAGCTGTAGGTTGAGCATGAAAAATGTGGCAGGTGACAGAAAGCGGGTCACCACGTTGTGAAAGTGTCTCTGTTTGACAGTGTATGGGCTTCATTTTCTGATATGTTGTGTAAATTTAGTGCTGGTAAAACAGGGAGAAAAATGCTACTCTCTTTAAATCCTGGGATCATCAGCATCAGCAACCATCACTTATTAGGAAAAAATGTTCTCCTTCAGATGAAGGAGGGAACAAAATCTATATAAAGCACAAGCAGTAACAGACATCAGACATGAAAGCATGAGTCAAGATAGAAGAAAAAAGAAGCACCAGAATGGACACTGAACAAGAATAACTGATCTCCTGATGTAAGGCATATCTCTTGGAGTCTCTTTCGACAGGGCGTAGGGGCCAAAAAATGTCAAAGCACAATAATCTGCCAAATCATGAGGACAGAGAAGAGACAGAGGCATGATTGTATGTTACAAAATTAAAGAGAAGACACACAGGGACCCTTGGCCTCCATCTCTTAGCTCTCAGTTTAGATGCAGGAATAGCAGAGGCAGTAGCAGCTTCTTGTGTTGTAATGACCAGCTGTCCCTTAGAAGGACCCCAGAGAGGTGAGGAGAGCACCCAACCATCATCTACAAGCAGCAGCCTCAGTAAACCCTGCCCTTGATGGATTTCCATTGAAGACTAAGGTCAGGAGGGCACTGAATGCAAAGAGAAGATGAGAAGGAGAAATTATTTAATTAACTATACAAGCATACCAAAATCCCAGGTAATAAACAGGAGGAAATAGAATTAGTCATTTATAAGCACTAATTTGTCTTAGCTACTATTACTGAACCTTGTAGAATGATTTGCATGACTGAATGTTTAAATCAATGGTTGTAATCTACTTAGATAGGGCCCAGGTCTTAGAAGAAAATGAGGCGTGCAAAAGGCAGCTTTATCTACAGCCGAGTCACCAACAATTGAAAAAAAAAGCTATCCTGAATGCTTCCTACATGATGGCCCTGATAAAGCAGCAAGATGGCCAGAGGAACTTATCACCAAACAAGCATCATAATAAAAGTACAATTAATTATAAGTCAATCACACTTGTCACAGGCAACAAGATCAAACAATCCAAACTAGTAATGATGTTAACATGGAGCTCTGAAAAACTTTAAGCTTTGTAAAACTGTTTTGGGCAATTCACTTGAGGGAGAAAGTCTCACTGAATGGTAATTTTTTATGAACATCTTACTGAAAGCTCCAGATGTCACAACTGAGTAGTCAAGAGATGAGATGATGTAAAAAGTCTACGTTAACAAATTAAAAAATGACGGAAAATTACATAGCCAGTAGGATAAAGCATAAAGTTCCTGATAAATAAATACATCTGAATTCCATATAAGGAATCTTTTTAAAATGGAATGTGTGCTTAGAGCTAACATTGAGACACAAGAGACTGCTACCAGAGGAGGACATTTTTCAAGACAATGCACCAAAGCAATACCCATCTAAGAGTTTCCAAACAGGGAAGCAAATGTTTCCAGCACACCTGGGAAGAAGAAAGATTCTAGAAAATAACCCTGATGTTCTGCCAATGTCTTAAAAGACAATGAACACATACATTACTCTGACACCAAGACTGATGAAAACAAAATAAGCAAAGGAATATTTTGTGAACCTCAGAGAGTGGAAATGGACAAACCTATAAGCAATCAACATGAAACCACAGCCTACCAAACCTGACTGATTTCTCTAGGAGATGACAAATGCAGCTAATAAAGTCTATACCTTATGATCAGATTTCTCTGAGGCATTTGAAGTCAGATTTGTACAGAATTAAGTGTTATACAGTGGATCAAAATGTATAGGTCTGTTGTAGCCTTTGACTTTATAATATTCAGTATTATAAACAGGGCTGGGAACAGCGATGTGGGGGAAGAGCTGACTCACCATCAGTAAGAGGTTCATGGAAAAACACCTGATGTATGGCAACACAAAACCAAAATGCCTTCCAAAGGCACTATACTTCTCTGAGGCCAATTAGTAACTATATGTCCTTTGGTAGATCCCATTGGTGTCCTGTATCTATATCAATAATATGGATCTGCTTGCCGGTATATAATGCCCAAGGTTTTCCGTTGGCTTAAGCCATACCCATTATCTGCTGCCACATCTTGCTCACCTCCAAAACATGCTCTGAAAGCAAACCTCTATCAATCTATAGAACCAACATTGCTTCTTCCAGAAAGCAAAACAAAAGCTTTTGTACAATAACACACCCATTTCTTTTCTGAAAATTTTGGAAAGCAAGAAGTGGCCATTGGCATTCACTGATCTTGTACCATGCATGGCATGCAATGACCTTGACCTTATTTTAACCTCTTACATGCCATGCCTTGATGCCAACCCTGCAGGGTTATGCTAGTTAAAGCTTCAGTGATTATTTTGAAGTGACAGATGGAGTGTCAAAGCAAACAGCATCTGTCCAAAGGGCCCCAGTAGGTGATGCTTCATGGAGTATCTCCTGAACATCTGCAGTAATTAAATGCTTAAGCTGAACAAAATTTAATTTTGCAGGCTGTGTTGAATCAGATATAGTTCACTGCACAGGGGCCCTTGGTCTGCTCTGTGCTCCTAGGAAATAGCGTTGCTTCTCTCTAAGCCCTCTTCACCCTGAACTTCAGACCTGTGGCAGCTTGTTTGTTCGAAAAATAGAGATTTAGTGGCTAAATACCCAATTTGGCATCCAATGAAGTTGTTTGCCCTGTCTGAAAGGGATCCCAATCAGAATTTAAATGTGTGAATCTTCTCAATTCTTTTACAGGAGAAGAAGGTTATTTTACCACAGTGGAAGGCTTTTTGGGTTTGATTTTTTTTCTTGCAGAACTCAGTAATGGTGTCTTAATAAACTTGGGTTATCTGTGAATCCCAGGCAAGCTGAAAATCATCAAGAGTTGTTACTCAAGAGACGTTACTGATAGGGAAAAAGCATGAAGAAAAGTAAGAAGTAGGAAAGGCCAGAAGCTTATCAAAGTGGGAGACATTTGAGTTTGATAATCAACAATCTTAAAAGCCCAGTGCATGTTCCCTTCCCTCCCACAGAAGGGAGGCAAAGCTCAGCAAGTCAGTACCAAAAACCCAGTAGAGACCATTTAATTTCCTTGCATTTACACATACCTTGTGCGGGATCCACCATTCGCTCCTTCCTACTTGTGGTATTCCCAGCAGCTTGAATTGACATTGACATGCCCTGTAGTTACCTCAACATTCTTGTTTTATAAATACAAGAAATACCTAATTTGGGGAAAAAAGTGATGAGGAAGTTAGCAATTTGAAGAAGAAGCTATGACCAATACAAGCAAAAACAGCAGCCGTACAGTCAAATCAAACAGTAAGAAAGATGGCACATTTGTAGAGAGGAGATAGCACTTTGTAAAACAGATGATGGCTGTCAAAGACTGATATGTCAAGCCTCGTTTGACATGGACCTTATTCTGGCCACAGTTTCCTGGCTATAGAAAAAAAAAAATAAAATTGAGGCATCTCTTCAAAGACAGAAAGGGTAAGAAAATGAACATCCATTGTGCTGCATGGCAGGGAAATATGGAGGGACAATTTTCTCAGTCCCAAATATCCAGTAACCCTGATCATTCTGAACAGGGAACAGGTCAAAAGATAAATGCTCAGCCTTCGGCACTTATTACTCAGAGTGCAAGGTTCTCATATGGAGGTTACCATTTAATATTGGATTATGGTAATATGTTGCATTGCATGGCTGATAGGGTTTTTTCCACAGGTTTTCACATTCATTGTTTAATTTTCCAAAGTTTATATTATTTTTTCTTGTATCTTTCTAATCTATCGTATTTCCTGGGCACCCAATGCTTTGAGATTCTCTTTCTATGAGCAGTAACGTGTTTCTTACACATTGGACACCTGGTTTCACCAGTTACATGCCAGTACTGGTTCTTTCCCTCTCATTCTGTTGTGAACCCCAAAAGATGAACCGTTGATTTCATACTTTGCCAAAAGCTGGGACTGCTGATCGACAAACTACATGTATTAGGAAATCCATTTGTGCTCTCTCTTCTTACTCAATGGCTTTTCCTTTTCCAGCTACAGAGCAAAAGTCTGGAGAGGTCATACCAGAAGAGGGTAATCATTATTTTTCAGTTGACAAAGTTGAGAGTGAGTAGGAAAGAAGCTGAAACAAAAGAAATGCTGACCTCATGCTAAATCATTTAATTTTCTGTTGGTCTTTCCTCATTACTCACTAAGTTTACACTGTTCGCACATTTAGTGGGGCAACTTCAGAGCCAAAAATATCATCAGGGTTCATAACTGGACAATGGGCAGAAGATGAACTAATGGTTGGAGTCACAACTGGTATACGACCACAAGTCATATTGGGATATCATCATCCAAGGCTTTGGACTCTCTTTGCAAAATGTGATCATACTTCAAAACACCAAGGAAACTTGCTGTCTTAGATATGAGCTCTGACTTATTGGGACCTACATTGTCATGGCCAGCTCAAGTTTGTATTCCCTCCAAAATGAAAAGTTTTTGATTCTGGATATAGTTTGTGTAATTCTGTATCTTAACAGATAGTCAAGACAGATTTCTCCATGTGACAAACCCTGGACCCACTATTGCAGAAGGACAAAAGCCACTGAGCAGAGTAAAACTTGCACCAAATAGTACTTTGGGAAGCCAGAAAACCTGAGGAAGGACAGAAAGAAAAAGGCTGTACAGTGGTAGAGAAACTCACAACACAGCTAATATATGACAGGGGGATGGGAAAGGAGAAGATGAAATAAAGGCCATGTCAAATGACTCTGCTTTCCCCTCTATTTCGTTTGGAGAGAAGATTAGGTTACTACAGTTCAACAGGACTCAGTTTGCTTATTGCTTTGGGCATTAAGAACTTAATGCAAAAGTAATGAAGTTAAACCTGTGGCATAGATAATGGTCATTAGCAGCCTTCTTTCCCTGTCATAAACTTGACCCTTGTTAACTCCCATTTTATCTTTCTATGCAGATGATTTTGAGTGGGGCACGAAGGATTCTCTGTTCTCTCCAATTTGGGGAACAAGTCAGCTAGTGAACATGCACTTGTAGTTCCCAAACTGAAGCCCCTCTCCCCCCACATTACAGCCCAGGCTGCATTACAAACTACAGGGAAACACTAGGAAAAAAAGAGCAGAAATGGAGCCCTTGACATAAAAAACATAACTTGTAGGAGGAATGAGAGCTTCAGGAAATCAGCTGGGATTGAAGTCTCTTGAAGAGGAGGTTGTTAGGGAAAAGGCATGGATTAATAAGTTTTAGCATGAGACAAAGCCTATTTACTACTTAACCCTTTTCATTTCTGTCCTCCACCTCCAGGATAATGAAGCTCTTTCCTCTCTCATTAATTAAGTTCCTTTGGAGTTTATTGACTGAGGGCAAAATTGTCCCTGCAAACAGATCCTTGATAGCTGTTGCCCCATTTCTGTGGCACCGCTCTGACAAAGGGAATCCTGTTGCCCAGCTCTGTCCAGGAACATCTTCCCTACATGAGAGATTTTAATTGAGCAACATGAGCAAACACCCTAATTTTTCAGTAGTTATCCAAATCACTAAGTATAGGCAAAAGGAACACATTTTTCACGACTGCATGGGGAAAACGCTGTTTCATTATCACCCAGGTATGAAAAGATGCTCTCTAGTTCATCTGCTTTTAGAAGCAAGATGATGATTACTAACTTTTAAAAACGTGATTAAATGGTCAGGCTTTTCTTTCTTGGGAATTAGGGGGTGGCATAATTAAAGGTTACAAACTGAGATGACCATTCCATTGTCTATCTATGAATGGGGAAGGGCTATTTAGCAACATGGACCTTAAAGATAAATTAATCAATTTTAAGGTTTCCTCACCAAGCGAATCCAAACATACCAAAAAGGCAGTAATAGAGCCCCCAAGCAAACTGCAAAATTGCATTGCCTTCAAAGGAAGGATGATCTGGCCCTCAAAGTGAGAATGCTTCATAATAATATCAGTCATCACAAGAGTTACACCTATATTTGAGTAACAGGGAGTGGATTAGTCATCACTTGATGAGCAAACAAAAAATGAATTTTTGGGTTATAGTCCCAGAGAATTATCTGTTTTCCTGTAAATTCACTAGAAGGGAGGAAAACCACAGACTAAAATCTCAGCTTGGGGTAATTCTGTATTTCATGCTGAAAAGGGGTCTGTACAGGACATTGCTGAATAGACAGATAAACCAGTCAAATTTTAAGGTGTAGAAGCCAATATGACTGCTTGAATCATCTCCCAATCTCCTGTTCAGCTTCTCATCTACTTTATTTACACAGACATATGTGATTTTGTTGCCAGCTGGTGATTTGGCAATAAAACGAAATCTGAGCCTAATGTGCCTAGAAGATTTGTTTGGAAAAAAATAAACCCAAGATAAAAAAAACCAAACTAAGTAGTACTTGTTTATAGAAACATTACGGTACCTTTGATCCTTTCTTCTGTTCTGCTTCAATATGCTTGAGTAAAAAGAAAATACGCTGTAAATTTCAGAGAGCAGCATGGGGGCTCCTATGTTTGTGTTGCAAAGACAGACTGAAGCCTTTAATCAAGACAAACTCCTGTAGGGCAAATTTCCCAATCCAGCATTAGTGTGGTGGTGTTGCTAGGTGGATCCCCATCCAACCCATCTACAGTTCTTGTAACTTCATTTAACCCATTTCTGTGGCAGGGCAGTCCTGTAAAATCATTTAGGCAAGAACGAAGGTGGGGAGACAAGAAGGTGACACACAAGGAATGAAGATGTAAGCTAATAAACACATAAATACATGGAAAAAAATGCAGAGCACTTAAAAATTGTTGAGATACTGAACTGGAAATAGTGAAGCAGAGAAATAAATACTGTATATAAAGTCATAGCTTGCATGTGAAATCTTTCACATACCTATGACGCTGAATGAAAACACTAAGTCCCTCAACCTTTTCTATACATACACATCAAATAAATACATACATTGCTCTTTAAAAATCTGATATTTCTTATATCTGACATCAAAGCTGAACTGCACATGGGCAGATTCTCATGGAATGTGATCATGAAATAAACACAGGGGTGAAAAAAAAGCCATTAAAGATGCCTGTCTTATAAAAGTCGGGAAATTTACTTAAATGCTGTGGATAGTTCTGTATATGAAATTGCTGTAATAATTACAAATAAAATATCAGATGTGCTAAAGTTCCCTTAAGGACTGTTTGGACACCATCTCCATAAACTAGAATTTTTCACTGGGCTTCAGAGTTCCTGTCTCAACAGGAAAACCATTGGCTTCCAATTCTTGTCCAAAGCGCATAAGGTATGTAGCACTCTGCTGTGCTGCAAACTGAAGCATGATGGGAAATAAAATACAGCATCTAAATGAGAATACATTTTAAAAATGCAACAATATTTCCTTAAAAAAACCTATTTTCAAGCAGTGTCATGTATTCCGTGAACATTTTCTCAGACCAGCTATGAATATACTCAGCTGATTCTGAATTCTCTGTGATCAGATAAATACTTGTGGTTACAAACTCTTAACAAAAATGACCTCCAGAATGGCCAAGGGAAATCTTCATCCGCCTCTGCAAGGATCTTGTGCATAACTGACCATAAATAACTTTTTAAACCAGAAATCGTTACCAGACCCCTGTGGTATGGAAAATAAACAGCTGTACCATTACCCAGCACCCAGTATACCCAGGAGTCATGGAAGAACATGTGGAGAAATTGCTGGGGCTACTGCAGTAGGGAAGGGTTTAATTTAGGTGCCTCCTAACACTGATATGCTGAAGACTCTGTGGAGGCTCTAGGAGTGCACGTCAGTAAATCCCACAGTAAACCCCTCATGCATCTACCTGGATATTTCCAAAGTCTTATCTATGGTTCCATGTTTCTGCTAGGCCAAGCCTTTGAATGCAGATGGTGCTCCATGGAGAGGTGAACTGATTTATGTTCTCTCAGTGAAGAGGCCAGCATGTTGAAGCAGCTGATTGCTGTCAGTTTAGAGAGAGCAGGAATCTGGGCCTCCTCCAGCTTTCCAATGACAAGAGGAAGCCATGTGCTGTGTCCTACAGCCATCCAAAGAGAGCAGGAGTTGCAAGGTACCTTCCCCACCCATGTGGAGGAGCTGAAAGCCTGCTGAGAATTTCTCTCTGCCAAATATTCGGACTTACACACTGTAGTGATTTCTGCAGCTTTCTATATCTTTGAGACATGAGCAAGTTATTGTTGGCATACAAAGAAGTTGGCAAAGTGTCATCCCATGATTCAGCATATCAAGAAACAAGATAGCATAATGAATCATTGTGCAAAAGGGTTGAGCAACATGGGCTGAATCAGTCCATATAAAAGCTCTGTTGTATTGGAATGGAAATGGATTTTTCATGGAAGGTGCCCATCTGCCAAAAAAAATGTTGTATAACTAATGTTTTATGAGCAGAAGATCCAGAGGCAGATAGAGTCAGTGATGCTAGGACCTCACCTACTGTGAGACAGACATATGAGAAGATACTTTGGTCTGCCAGGATGATTTGTTTACAATTGTAACATCTGGTACAGAAGGTTCTGAAACAGCTTCATGAATCTGAAAGAGGAGAAAAGTCCTGGATCTGATTTAAACTGCACTGTGAATTGGAGATAATCCATTGGAGTCAATGGAGACAACCCGACACAAAACCATCCTCGATGCAAGGAGAACCAGAGCAAAAGAGTGGCAGTGCACAGTACCCATGGTGAAGTCTGAAATATCTTGGGCTACTTCAACTATTTCCAACATGGTATCTTTTCATCTCCTTGGCACAGCCTAACACCTGCCATCCCCAGTAATTCCTCCCTGGGTTCTCTGACAGGGTCAGACACTGGATCCCTGGGTTCTCTGACAGGGTCAGACACTGGCATCCTTTAGGATGCCAATACTGCACCCCACAAGGTGCTTTTTGTTTGCTACCATCCCTCCATCTGCCATGGGAATGGCTCTCTAGTTTGCCAACTGGCTATGGTGAGCTGGTCTCCATCAGAAGAGCACTTCTTCCAGGCCTTTACTCCTAAAAAAGACTCACTCCTAGATGAAAGGCTCCAAAAGACTCTTTCAAAACATTTAAAAAAAAAAAAAAATCAAGCCTTTCGAAAGACAACTCAAAAGGGTCTTTTTGATGAAAGAACTGCTAGCCTTAGAAAGGAAAACTTTCTTTCAGGATTTTTCAGCTTGCCTTGGCTTCACTGACTACTCCTACTAAGAAATCTGGCAAATGACTAAGAAAAGCGAGTTCACACACCCCATAAGGCAGTTATTCTAGTGGCACTTCTGAGGGGGGGGCAGCACTACCTCTTGAAAACTCCCCACACAAAATGAAAGGCACCGGGCATTCTTTGTCACTGTCATTTGAGACCTGATACTGTCATCACATGGTAATGCTGACTGACCCTGGCCAGACTTGCCAGTGATTAGCCGAGAACACTCCACAAATTATTAGCCCCATCCCTCTGCATCCTTCAGGCATCCAGTCCCCATCCTCAACTTCCTTTAATTCAGGTAATTGGTTTCAACGCCTGTTTGCCTGCCTGGGTTCCCTCTTTGCTTCACTTTCCTCCCTGCTCACTTGCCTAAAGAGCTGCTTTGCACCACTTTTTGTACCTTGTATTCTTTTCTAGCTGTGACTGGCTCAGATGCTGTTAATTCTATTTAATAAAGATGGCAGACACAAGCAGTGAGGGAAGGAGAGCACACTGTTAGCAATACTGTAAACAGATCAAACTTTCAACCTACGCACCTCAAATTATGGGAACTTAGAAGTGAGGCAGCAGTTAAGGGCCTCAGCCACTTATATTGGCAAACCCGTCTTTCATAAGCATGCAATTTAGATTTAATAATATGCTTAATGAATGGTAATTAAAAACAAATTGCAATTAAAACACTATTTAATGAGGTTTAACAGTGATGTGATAGATATGTATCTATCACCAAGTTCAACTTCAATAAATATTTTCTTAATAACAAACTGGCATTTAATTAGTATGGGAAAAATGTTGCTGTTAAATCTAAATTAAATTAAAATATACTTAGAGCACTTACCCACTTATAGTATGTGTTAATGAAAAATATTTAAAAGGCTTTTCCTTTTTTTTAAGGGTAATGCTTACAAGAATTAAATAAAAGGAATTTAATTGATTGCAGCATATGAAGGCATGATCCAGCCCTACACATAAACACTTCATTGATTTCAGAGTTTCCTAACCCACAATATCCACACTATGTCACATGTAAACTAACAAATAACCTGACTAGAATTCAAACTTTAAGATTTAACAAATGCAACAGTCTGCAAAGTCATACTCAAAATTCCCACCCTACCGTTCCCACTGACCTTTCTGTGTCATTTTATGATCCTATTATCATAAATATCTGAGCACCTGCCAAAAATTTTTAAATAAAGTGTTTTCTTTCTCTCTTCCTGCAGATATAAAGTCTGAATATTTCATAGATCTTTATTTGTTTACTGGGAGAGGGCAGGAGAAGAAGTTTAGTATCTGGAGCTTAGCATATGTCAACTATTTTGTTTGAAACTGAGGTCTGTGAAATCTTTATTTCTCATAAAAAGTCTTTCGGTAGCTTAAGCCCTGATCCGATCTGTCTCCTGTGCTCCCAAGACTCCTTATAGTGGCTGATACTTTAATTGCTCCAGCACTCATTATGACTTGGACTAAATTCAAATAAAACATTTTCTAGTGAAAAATAGCTTTTAGGAGAATGCAAAATTGTTGCAGAAAACATACATCCTTAAAATATTTTACATTTTTTAATGAACCAGTCAGAATTGGGAAGGATTCATTTTGACAGAACTTGTGGAAACACAAAAAAAAAATTCTGAAGAAATATTTTATAATTCCCTTTTTAAACCTTTCTTTACTGAGTATTTCAGGACAGAAAGTGAGAAAAAACTCAAAACTGAAATCTTTTCCTCACAGATATGACCAGGACTCCATCCTGTGTCTTCACAGCACCTGGCTCACAAGAAGGATGCAACAGTAAGACATATTTACAATATGAATGCAAGTGGTTCCCTAAGGCAAAAAAAAAAAAGAAAATAATAATAAAAATCCTGGTTTTCACTCTGCAGAGATGTTGTACATAATGTCATTGCTGTATAGCAACGTGTTGCATGTACAGCTATGGATTTTATTATCACTAAATCACATAACACACCTATCTGCAGATAGAAACAGGCTCATAGGGAAAAAACCCCAAAATGCAAAGCATTAAATGTCATTTAAATAAAGATGGAAAATGCATCAGGACAATATTTGCCCTGAGTTCGCTATGGCTTCCTTTTCTTCTTTGCAAATAGCAAAGGCTTACAGGAACTAGTTATCAAAGAAACAATTTTAGCCCTTTGCTCTATTCCTCTTGAAGACAACATCAGGACCAGGAGATGATAATCATAAACCTGATCTCTCTGGATAGCTTCCCACTTAATCCCACCAGCAGCTGCTTGGCTCAGAACTCTTCTTTCTCTTTACATGCCACAAACAGCCTAGACTGAAGACTACTAGTTTTAAAATTCAGTTGTTTTCGGTTGGACTTAAAGTGCCAATCTTGATTTAGAGTGACTGTACCAGTGTAGCACAGTATTACTTTATAAAGCAAAAGAGCCAGCTGCAGAGAACAGGTAGCACAGGCAATGTAAGGATGAGTTACTGAGTATGGCATATAACGTTCTGCCACACATGAAAAGGGAGAAATAGTGTATACACCCAACCAACTCACAATTGCTCCTGAAAGCTCAGATATAGTAGTTGCAGAATAAGAAGGATGTTTTCCTGGCATGTTCCAGTTTCAGATATGATGCTGGTAAAACTTAGCATTAAAATAATGCTCCTATCATTCCAGTTATAATGCTCCTATAATTCCAGTTTTCAAGCATTTCACAATCCACCGCTAAATGTGACATCCTGGATGAAACAAATGACTTGATTAAGGGCTTATTAACATTGAAACAGAACTGACTTCATGAATTATGACAGGTCCTACTGTACATGTCACATTGCATCAGAGCTGAAAGCATAGATATTGTCCTTACTTCAGAAAAACACAACTATTTGGGTAGGAAAATGCCATCTCCACAGCAGCGGGCACAGGCAGTGCCTAGTCCCAGCAGGCAGAACAGAAATTCACACCCAGTTTTTCATTCCAGTGTCTCCAAGTGCACAGTGGTGGGTGCCATACATCCCACCATACTCCTACTTGGAGGGAACAAAATAAATATTTAACTTGAATAAAATATCTGGATAGCCCACAAAATGAATAGTTAAGCTGCTGTGCTTTGAAGAGGACATTCTCGGGCCCCTCAGTTCAAGAAGGACATAGAACTCCTTGAAAGAGCCCAGCACAGGGCCACCAAGATGATGGAGTGGAACACTTTCCTTATGAGGACAGGCTGAGGGAGCTGGGCCTCTTTAGCTTGGAGGAGACTGAGGGGTGACCTTATTAATGTTTGTAAATATGCAAAGGGTGAGAGTCAGGAGGTTGGAGCCAAGCTCTTCACAGTGATGGCAGTGATAGGACAAGGGGCAACGGGTGCAAGCTGGAGCAGAGGAAGTTCCATGTGAATATAAGGAGAAACTTTTTCACTGTGAGAGTGACAGAGCCCTGGAACAGACTGCTCAGAGAGCCTGGGGAGTCGCCTTCTCTGGAGACATTCAAACCCTCCTGGATGCACTCCTGTGGGATTTAGTCTAGGTGATCCTGCTCTGGCAGGGTGGTTGGACTAAATGACCTTTCGAGGTCCCTTCCAATTCCTAATGTTCTGTGATTCTGTGATCTTCTTTCACTTTCTTCATCAAAATTACTCTTAGAGACCAGAAATATCAGACGAGGACCTTGGAAAGATGATTTATAATATGGATCATTGGATAATGGTGTAAATGTCCCAGATCACAGTGGTTTTGATGCCCAGATCCCAGCATACCAACCAGTTTAATGTCACCATGTCCACAGCATATTCAGTAATATCATGAAAGCTCCCAGTCACAGACAGGCTGTGGAGCTGTCCCCTGTAAAGTCCCAGAGAAATACGTTGGGTTTTGGCTATGTTGGTACCCACTGTGGTCCAAATTAAACAGGAAGTTGGTTGGATTTGTCTTCCTAATCACCTGGAGACTTTCAAAGGTTCCACTGAAGATGCAAGAAAAGAAAAACGAGAAAAGCAGGACATCATCAGAAGCTATGAAAAATAACTTGTGTGGGGTTGGTTAGACAGCTCCAAGTTTTCCAGTTATTCTCAGCCAGGAGAGCTAATGTTCCTCACCAAGGGGACAGCAAAGCACGTTCGCTAATGCCACCAAACATCTTAAGAGTCAGGAACTATCCTTCCTCCTTCCAGTGTTTTCCACCAAAAGAGGCAGAGAGGGGCTGGTTAAAGAGAGTGCTGAAACACTCTCGGCTTGTGGCTAGTAGTCTGGCATCTCTGGTGATGCTCAGCTCAGGCAGAGACAAACAGAAGACCTATGCCAAGTTGTTTTGCAGTCAGTGGCCTGTTGCCAGAGTGTCATTTTTCAGAGAAAGAACACAATACCAAGCAATCTGGCTGAGAATGAATAAAAACATCATCTGCATTCGCTCCACTTCAAGGGCTCGTGCAGTATTGTTCTCCTCATGTGCAATACAGTTCCAATTGATCCAACAGAACCATAAAAAGATGCTTCTCAGGGACCTTTTAGTCAGTCTTCCAACCTTGACAAGGAACTAACATCAAACTATTACATTTTAGAGCAGTGATTAAAATGAGTTAATTTCTTTCATGAGCTGGGGATGGTTTATTTTTTGCCTGCTGGAAATTTGTCTCTTCTTTCACCCTGAAAAATGCACAAGAATTAGACAATGAGACAGCATGGAAAAGAAATATGCTTAGCAGAAATAGCAAACCATCAGCTTTGCACATTGCTGGAGATACAAAAGGAAAGATGATTGAGAAAAGGCTGCAAAGCCAAAAAAGCACTGACAAGATTTATCTGCCATCTGCAAAAAAGAAAGGAGCAAACAGAAATAAACACATGCGTGAGAAGGCAAGAGGAATGAGAAGTGGTCTGTTATCATGGGGGACCTTTCACTGGCTGATCTCTTAAGATTTTACCTATACAGAGACATGGATTTTGAAACAAAATACATGTAATTTTTGTCCTCAACAACAGTGACCAAACAGGCACAATGAGACCACATCTTGGGCCCAAACCCATACAAAGCATACAAAGAGGGCAAAGGAGGGCAAGAATCGCAGCTGGCTTTTATGTGTTTCCCTGGAGAGAGGTGTCCATGTCTCACTGGCCATTTGTGCACAGTCTGTATGTGCTGTTAGGATATAAAGCTGGAATGGACAGTTGTGCTAGGTAAAGAGGTTTTTTACTTTTTTTTTTGGTTAGCCTGAATTCAAGATGCTAAGCACTTTGAGAGTTGTTCAGTCTCCTCATCTCCTAAAGACAGCAACAGATGTTGGAGGTATTGAGTGGCACACAGAAAATCCTAGACAAACAGGCTGTATCAGCTAGTCATAATGGGAAAGAGCAGTAGAGAGCTGGGAAGAGTAAAGCTCCCTTTGCCACCATAGTACAATCCTGCCAAGAGCCTCTGATATGATCTGATTGCAAACAGAACCCTCAAGACTAGATTTTCGTGCTTGGAAAGAGAGGAGGAATGGTTTACACCAAGCCTCCATGAACCATCAGAATGAAGAAACGGAATATTGGATACAGAAAAACACAAGCTGGCAACAGCGGAGAGCATGTGTTCCTCACCTACTGTTGTGCAGGAAACAGAGGTGCTGGATATTTAAAATCAGGAGCTTTTTTTTTCTGATTTCCTCTGAGAGGGTTCTGCATCCTCACTAATGAGTCAAACATGCTCTGACAGGCAAGTTCTTGGGCAATAAATGAAAATATGTCTTGAAAAACACCCAAAAAAACACAGAGACTACCAGAGAAGACCTCTGTGCTTTGAAAAGCTGAAGAATGACCTGAAAAATAAAAGCAAACACTGGAAGAAGTCATGACCCTTTTCTCTTGTCCCCCAAGATAGAATGCGCTCTCCATAAACCATCCACGAACCAGAAAAGGTAACCCCTGACTTAAAAATAAATCACCGGTAGCATTTTCCCCACCCACTTTAGCCATTAGCATCAGAAACCACGCGAGTGGGAGCAGCAAGGAAGATATGATTGCATTCAACACTAGCTTGCTCTGTGACCCAAAGTTTCCCCTGGCTGAAAGAGGAAGGCTTTTCAGACTCCAGCCTGACATCTCACTGAACCAGTCTGGCCTGGTACCCTGCTAAAGGTATCCTATCCAGAGAGGATAAGAGTGACAGAACTGGATTCAGCATCCCAGGTGCACTGCACAGTCCATACATGTGATACTTCACTTAAAATGTGGCTGCAGAAAGAAGTTACCATAAAGTTTCCATTCCAAAGCACTAAAATCTTACATTTGCTTATTAAATTTCAGCTGAGGCCTCGGGCATCTGAACAGAACACCGTTCTAGCTAGTGCATTTTGCTTTGCTCACTGCTACTGACATCCAGCCATAACTTACATGAAGAAATTGCAAAACCCAGGACTTCAATCTTGGCTAACCATCCTTTCCACACTGGCTTTCAAGGTAAAACTGACATCATGTTTCAGGTCTAGGTTTTGTTGAGCTTGGGTTTTTTTCCCCTTTTCTTTTAAAAGCATTATGGAAATGTGGAACAAAAGAAGAATAGCATATCCTTCATTTAAGAATCCACGATTCAAAGAGCAGTTGAGACAATGGAAGGATTCCCATGTATTTTGTAGGCTTTAATAATAACCCGAAGAATCCAAGTAGAAAGTGGGTGTTCTTGGGGACCTGCTGGGAAGCTGTGCTCCCCCTGCTCGACGGTGCTTTCACAGGGCTGCTCATGCAAACATGTCCATCCCTGCATGTGCTGACACTATGGCAGCCCTGAGAAATCCCTCAGCAGCCTGATCTCAGACCAGCAGCCTCCCTTAGATGTGCACTAAGGAGCTGAGTGCCACATTAGGTCTCCGCTCCTACTCTGAATGCTGCAAAACAGGCCCCAAGGTGACAAAAACCTGTTGCACTTGTAGTTCCTACTTTTTAGCAATCATTTTTGGTCCTACAAACTTTAGAGCCCCAACCCTCTCTTATGTGGTGTTTCTATAATGCTCAGCATGCCAAGGAAGGATGAACTTTTCTGAAAAGTTCAATAAAAATCTGATTCCCCATAAGCTGGGCTTCAAGGGCTCAAGGAATTTCCAGCACTAAGTGCTCAAAACCTGTCAGGTCTTAGAAAGGCTTGAAACACATAAAAAATAGTAAGAAAAGCAGGGCACATTTTATTTCCTCTGTGATTTTGGAGCCTAGAACATAACACCCACATCATGTTTCACGTTCTCTTCCACAATACCATGAAGACTAGAAATGTGTGGGTTTGTGCCTCTATAAATTACAAAATGTGCTGTGGTTTATTTTTTGTGTATTAAAAGTGAAAATTCAAAGAAATAGATAACAAGAGCCCAGGCTTTAAGAGAAGCCTGCCCCCCCCCCCCACTAAGCATTACGAGCAATATTTACAGGAATATTACCAGGCTTGGTAGCTTTGTACTCTTCCTCCAAAAGCCAAAAGTCTCCACTCAGGGCAGAGGATCTCTTTCCCTCGTGTAGTACTGAGTTGAACAGTGTCAATGAGAGACCAACGAGCTTGTAAAATTCATAGTAAACAAGCAGGCTAAGAGCACTCAGCTGTTGTTACACCCCTTCCCTCTCCCAGTTATACTGGATAATGAATATATTAGCTATTTTTTTCAGCATTTGCTAATTCCAAAGGTTTATTCCAGCCAGACAAAACCAGAAAAAGCACATCTCAAACAAACACCAGGAGCGGCACATGCTGGAATTCAAGCAGCTGTAGAGCAAAAAGTTAAAGCATCTGCTTAACTCTGATGAACAGGAACGCACACATGCTTGAAAAGTTAAGCACAGGATTAAATATCTTTCTGGATGGAGACCAGATGAATTCCATAGTTAGTTTACTGTTGTCATTACTACGATCATCATTACTACTGAACAGAGAATGGTCCATGTTAGAGCTGGCTAACCTCTTCCACGATAATATTTCCATATAATTTATCCAAAGCACATTTCAAGCTAAAGATTTAAAAAGAAGGATCAGCGACAACCTGATTCATTATGACAAAACAGAGCAGGTCTAACTTCAGAAAATGGTGCTGAACACGAAGTGATAAGGCAGAAGGTGCAACAAGTAAACACTAGCTGGAAAAACTGGATATGTGGAGCAGCGGTATGAGGGGACTTTAGGCATTCCTGTCTTTTTAGGTTTTAAATGCAATGTTCCTGCTGTAGAGAGATGGTTAAGAGCAGAAGTTGACACTGAAAACTCCAATTTTTTTTCTTTTTTAAAATACTAATACCAGATAATATTATGAAAGATGACCAAGTTGTACTACTTTGGAGAGTTATTCCTCACTTTTTTTTAATCGACGGGCATCTCAGATGTTCAGGAACTGTGACGGTAACACATCTGTATTTTGATTTAATTACCTTTTTCCTAAATGAGATTACAGCATGTCAGGGGTTTCTTTCAGCCCAGACACCTGTAGTCAGAATTAGAATCTTCACATCTACCGCCGCTTAAGTTCTCAAGGGTTGGGGGAAGGTGGGTGAGGAATTGTTCAACTCAGACTCGGGAAAGCTGGCAACCTCATCAGCAGCGTTATCAAGGCCTCTCCAGATCTGAATAGCTTTCCTGTCTGCACATTTTTATATGTATAAATATATATTTATTTATTCATTTTATTTTAAGGCTAGTTCCAACAGGAAAAAAGTAATAGAACAGTGAGAATTTCCTGTGACAGTATCACCAGGAAAAAAGAAAAAAAAAAAGCCCATTAAATAAAATAAAGCTAAACAAAGCCTTATGTGAAACTGAAACAAGGCCGGGATGCCCCAGGTGCAACATGGGTCAACTGTCCCTACAGCTCAGTGCTGGAAACGTGCCCAGCCTTTGTGAAAGGTCCCAAAGACACACTAGAAGGCTCAAGATGTTGACTGGCCTTGGGCTACACACTTGGCTGCTGCAGAGGCAGCAACCTTTGTTCCTGACACAGGGCTGGGATTTTTTGTTTGGGTTTATTTGTTGTTGGTGGTTTTGACCAGAGTTCTTCCTTCTCACAGGAATGGGAACAGCTGGGCAGTTGGGGTTTGCAGCCCAAACATTTTGGCATCTGATTTTTTTTTTTTTTTGTCCTTCATAGGCAAAAAACCCCTGTTAAGAAAATGGATATAAGCCTGTTGTTCATACGGGCTTCATGCGACTGGCAGCTTTGGGAGGCTGTGGGCTGCAGTACAGCTGCAGAGCATGCCGCCAAGCCCCGTCAGTGTGCATTTGATCCTATCCTGCGCAGGCTGGGACTGGAGAGAGGGCACCAGGGACTCCACATACAATGGCAGGCATCTCCAATGAACACCCTCACAAGAATAAAGAGTGGAATCAGATGTGGACCCCTGACATTGCTCTGTTTCTTCTCATAAACAAACTGCAGCTCATTTTCTGCCACTCCCCAATGCTATCTCCCAACAGGCAATCATTTCTGAACAGACTGGGCAGAAGACAGAACATTTCTGAACAGAACTTCTGGGCAGAAGTGGAGTTGCATAATCCTGGTCGCACCACTTGCAACTCTGCTTTTTCAGCTTTCTACCTTCATTTTAATGGGCAATGGTGCAGTGAAAGAACCCTGTGTGAGAGGCACAGAGTACGGGAGGCATCCACCACTCCACATTTTTCCAGACCCAAGCAAGACCTGTTCTTTCTCCAGAACCAGTGCTTGTTCAGTGTCACGCAGGGAACAACAGACCCATGACAAGAAACATGTGGTGCTACTGATGCTTACTTGTTAATTTAACAATATTACTTTGTATTACCATAGCACCTGCAGACTCCCTCCATGGGACAGTATCCCACACTGACAGGCACCACACAAAGCCAGCACAAACAGATGGTTCTTGAGCCAGGGAGTCTTCCCTCCAAGCCAAAACCCAACAGATGATGTTACACACAAGGGGAGGCCATGGAAACCACGAAAGTTTGCATAGCTGTCACAGAGCTCAGCACACAGACAACTTCACTGCTGTGAAGGTTTTACAGCCATCTTAGAAAAGGAACTTCGAAGAGAAACTGGGAAGAGAGTAATGAAACTGCCTTAGCTGCACAGGAAAACACACGAGGGTGCTTTCAAATTCTAAAAACTGGGCAATAGAGTGTGGCACAGCATGCTGATCAAAGCTGACATCTTAACAGCAAAAGATAAAAAACTATACTGTTTGGAGAAAGGCCATGAAAGACTTCAGGACCAAAGACCAGAAGATAATGCAGAGACTTGCAAGAGACATGCAGCAAGAGGGCTGATGGGCAAGGAAGGCAAATGCGTGAACAACATGAGATTGGATCTGCCAAGGCCAGAATTAGCAATGTTGTAATACTGATTGAGGAGGTTGATGACAGCCGCCTCAGACACTGTGTGAGCCATGAGATGGGGCACAAGTGGCAGCGTTTTAGAGAGGCTGCACAGAAACTGGTCGCAAGAGTTCAACATCACCTGGAAGAATAACCTCAGAGAGACATGTGAGTGAAAGATAGGATCCATTGGCCCAAGTGACTGGAAGGATGGTAGCGCTGTCTGTGGTGGTTAAGAAAGAGCAGTTCTATGGGAAAAGCCTTGTTTTAGGTGTGTTGAGTATTAGCTCACAAGTGGTCACCTGCAAGGGGACATGAGTGGGACAGGAACACCTCTGAGATGGAAAAGCTATGTGGTATAAGCACGTAGGTCTCAATGGCATCAACACAGGGATAGAAGTTGAATTTGGGTTTGCAGAGAAAAATACCAACAGATATGGTGTAAAAAAACAAAGGGCACTGACCAAAAACGAGTCCCTTGGAGCCTCAAGGGAACACTAGGAAACACTGGCAGTGCTCGCTTCTGCCTCCACTGAACATCCTGCCGAACTGCTCCTTCTGAGCCAGCTCATCTAGTGCTCATAAAAACACTCCCGAGAAAGTAGCTGTGTTCTCTCAACCCTTTGTGCCCTCCCCCTTTTCAGTTGTAATTAAGCAATGGAAAACAGGACAACTTTTCCAGCAAACATGATTTTACAGCACAAGCCTCATCACTCGCTCCCTTCTTCTCTTATTATAACAACAGTATTTTTGTTTGTTTAAATGGGAAAAGCAAACAAAGGAATACATTCCGCAATGCATGCCCCCAGCCCTCACCCACAGAAACACTCCGAAAACAGGGGGTTTACAGCTCGCTGCTTGAGAATTCCTTTCATGTCCCTACCCACCCTGAAACCTTGGCAGGGCAAAGTGCCTGAACCAGTGCCCACCCTCAGCTGCCACCCCAAACTTCCTCCTCCTTCCCTCTTCCTAAATACAGCCTCACCCTCCAAAAAGTCCCCCATGGAGAAACAAACCCAAGTTCAACTTTGGCTTTACATAAATTAAAAAGCAGAGTGTTTATACAGTCCTTCACCCGCCATCAACCTGCTCCTTCTGTGAGCTGCGAAAGCCTCACTGACGTACGAGGAGCGATTATAAGGTTGGTCCTGAAGGCAGCTAATGTATGTGCCAAAACAGACGTCATAACGTACGCACAGTCACCACTGACCTGCTGCATCGCACTCCGAACTCTCGCAATGTTCTGGCAGCAGTCACTGAGTCCAGTTCCACTTCAAAGCTACCCCTGTGCTTTCAGAGTCATGGTAAGCGCCCTCACTAATTACTACGTGTTTCCAGTATGGTTTTAATCATCATCATTAAGGGATTGAGCATAACCCACTGAGATACAGAAGTGTAAACACGAGCAACAATTATTCCAACCTCTTCACAGGTTTCAGGTAATGACCACGTTATATATTTAAAGCTGCTGCTCAATTTAGAATCATAGAACCATAATGTCCCAAGCTGGAAGGGACCCATAAGTAACATCAAGTCCAACTTCTGGCTCCACACAGGACCAGCCAAGTCAGAGCAGGGCACTGAGTACATCGTCCAGACCCTTCTTGACCTCAGTCAAGCTCAGTGCTGTGACCACTTCCCTGGGGAGCCTGTGCCAGTGCCTGACCCCCCTCTCAGTACAGAACCTCTTCCTAACATCCAACCTAAACCTCCTCTGGCGCAGCTTCATGCTGTTCCCTCAGGTTTTATCACTGGTCACCAAAGAGAGGGGATTGGTGCCTGCCCCTTCGCTCCCCCTCGTCAGGAAGCCACAGATCACCATGAGGTCTTACTTCAGCGTCCTCTTCTCCAGGCTCAAAAAATCCAAGGGCTTCAGCCTCTTCTTCTAAGACTTCCCCTCCAGACCCTTCACTGTCCCTGTTGTCCTCCTTTGGACACTATCCAATATTTTTATGTCCCTCTTGTACTGTGGTGCCCAAAACAGCACCCAGTGCTCACAGTTTATGATGATCTGTTTCAGAATCACATTATCCTGGGTGTTTCTAGTTAAGGCTAACTCAAGTTTAAGCTCTGTAGAGGAGTGGAAAGCATGTTTTAAAATTATTTTAGAGGCTTTTAGCTATTTCAAGTCAATGCCTGTGACCTGTTAAGCACCAGCAAAGATGAAGACATCTGCCTTATGCTATTCCAGAGTAAACAGATCTGCTGCAGAACTACAAGACAACTTGAAGTTGGAATTTCAGTTTAATTTATGGCAGACATGCCACTGGCATTTCTCAGTGTAGAAATGGTCACATTCATTTTCATCAAGCTAACTGGGGTGCTAGAAGCACTCTGAGCACAGCAGCCCAACGTTTGCAGATGTCCTAATATTTGCCCTAGCTTCCAAGAAAGAAGTGGGAGAGGAAGGGAGAGCTTGTCAGTATGCATGACTTTGAGAGGGCCTCTAAGGCCACGGGTCAATGCTACGTTCACCAAACATCACATGTAATCCGTCCTTTATTATAGTCCATCTCCCCTAAGTAAAGTATATGGGGTAGAGTTTTTCCCCAGATAATTTTGTAGTTACTGTTCATCTTTCCGGCCACTCAGGTGCCACAGCAAGGCTACGTGCAGATAAATAACCCACACTCTGAACTCACCTCCAGCTTGCTGTGTGCCAGACTAACATCACAGCACAGTGTGCAGTCGCCAGGGATTATTTCTTGCTCTGGGACTGTCCCAAATGTAACCATTTCAGATCTGACCCATCCCCCATATGACAGGGATCTGCAGTCATCCACAACCTTAAAATAAGCTTGAGGGCTTCAACACCTGAAAAGGCTCCCCAAGTGCTGGTTGATGGGCGGTAAAGGACTGTGTACATTACCTAAGGTAAATTTAAGCATTGAGAGTTAAAGTAACATAAAAGCCCTCACATTTGCCACAGAGGAAGGCTGTGAATATCTTGATTTTCAATGTCTAAGCCTCAGATACTTTTCCTTAGAAAAACTGTTTGAATTGTTTACATCAGGAGGTATGTTTTGTCTGGGGTTTTGCTGTTTGACAACACTCTTGTTTGTGTTTTTAAAAAAGCTATTTTTGCCTTGCTATTCAGTGAAATACCAGAAATGGAAATTTGTTGTCCACAAGGTTTTAAAACCCCATGATTGGTTTATTTATGTTTTTATGTCTCTTGGTAAAACATAAAGGAACTACCTGGCCACTGGAATATGTGAAATAAAAATAATATTTGAAAAATACCTTCTGAAACTTTGTGGTGACCTTCCCCCAGACATATTCCGGTTTATCCTTGGCTCTGATGTGGAGCTCCCGGCTGACCTTGTGACACAATTTTCTGTGCCACCATTCCCTATTTGTGGAGATAATAGAAATTCTAGACTCCAAATAAGTGATTTTTCATCAGAAAAATGACAGTTCATCAGATTGAAAGTTACTGAAGAGATATATATATAAAGAGAGAGAGACTTTGAATAATTACAGCTTTTGTGGGAAATCCTTCTCCTCCAAGATGGAGATTCCAGTAAAAAAAAAAAGAATAAAAAAAGGAAAAAAAAATCCCCAAAACACACTCAAATCATCATCATAGTAATAATAAAAAGCCCAAAGCAGGCTATTTGAAACTATACCAAGGCTTTGTTTTTTCCACATGCAATCTGGCATAAATAATAGGCCAAGCTTCGATCACAGGCGCAAAGGTGGATTTTCATTGAAAGTGCACTAACACCGCCCACCATTCGTGCCCAAACATCTAATATGTAAATGAAAGTCATTAGGCATGTACTCCAAACAGGCTGACACCCACTTGCATGGGCGCAGTCCAAGGCATGTCCCAAACTGCTGCACGAAGTTGGCAGAGGCACAGAGGGCTCCCAGCAGCCCTGCTGCCCAGCAGCCATCTGTGCCCACACGTGGAGATGGGAAGAAAGAAAGGCTCCACCCTGTTCCCAGAAGACGGGTTCAACCTCTTCCCCCAAGTGAAAAGAGCTAAGCCAGGCTCACAGTCTTCAATTCACAAGTGTTCATCTATGAAATCGGATTCCCACCCCTCTCCGCTAAGAATCTGCAATTTCAACGAAGCACAAGATGTCAGGATTTTTGCCAACATGAGCACAGCTGTCAAAATCTCATCCTTGGAAAGAATCCCAGATAGACACATGTTTTACCCCAGCCAAAATGGTCAAACTTTGCAGAGAAACATTCAGAGAGGAAAAAGGTTCCATATTGTCACTGCAATAGCTTGGGATTGCTCACAGCCAGACAACCGGGATGTGATGTTTTAATAGCTGAACCATTAAAAGCAACAGGCATCTTGCTATTGACAGCAATAAGAACAGATTCAGTGCCTTTGGCACGAGATTATCAAAAGCAGCATCGCAGGAAAGGAAATAAGCTTGTTTGGATTAGGGAGACAACAAATAAAAGGGAAAATATGCTTGCAATTTTCTATTTCTAAAGGATGTTTTTCTAAATAGATTTGGGATTCTTGCCTGGCATTTCCAATGGAAGTCTGAAAAGTCTTGGGTTTGTATTGGGTCCTTGGTTCATGTTCTTTAGAGCTCACCTGGAAATCCAAACCTAAGAGATGTGGCTGGACTTATCAACTGGTGCAGCGAGGACTGTGCAGAAAACCTCCTCTAGATTATCCCAAGGGCTGGAGACATGGCAGCACATCAGCCTTCCTGGGAACCACCACAACCCACCCTGTGGGGTAGTGCAGGGAGCACTGAGGCTGTGGTACTGCTGACAGCGCAGACCTCTTGCCTTCAGCATTCAGTGGGGACTTTGGCTGAGGTTGGGTGGGAGGTCCCTAGCCTGGAGTTTTGCCGCTTCCCATTGCTGTCCAGCCTGAACTGAGCAAGTTTCCCAACCCTTTGAGCCGGTGAGCATCAACTTCTTTGTTCTGATCCAAGACGAGAACAAATGGTTTTTCTCAGGTACAACATAGGGACAGTGGCAAAATTATCAGAGGTCCAGCAGCTCCTCGATCCACTGTGTGATGGGACCTGTCCGTGTTGCCTTTACCAGCGTGTCCCAATTTGCGTGCAAGCAGAATCAGCCAGCAAGAGGTGAACTCCTGAGGCTGAGGGGCTGGGGAGGGGAGGTGGCATCAGAAACAGCAATCATTATCCTCTTTACTGGAAAATGTCTATCTGAATGGCCAAATTTACTAGCTGTTCCAGATCTTTATGAGATTTACGAGGCTTAAGAAAAAAATTTACTAGGAAGACATAAAACTTCAGTGGTTTGAAATGGAAATGTTTGTAAGGGACTTGGGATCAGCTGGTTTCAATTGCAGCCCTGTCTGAAGCAGGGAGGGCTTCACTTCGGGGCTGAGGACCTTAAACCTCTCCTGACCTGACCCTCCAAAGACAGCTAGAGATTAAAGCTAACTAGAGAGCCAATGCTCCATCACTGGGAGGAGCTGTGGTACCCCAGATAAAGGAATAACAGATAATGGAGATGATGAGGAGCACATGGCAGAGACGCTCAAGTCTTCTTGTGTGAACTAGCCCAATCCTGCAGGGCCAGTCCTGAGCTTAAGCTAATAATACCTGGTGGATCTAAACTGCTTTCTGATCCTGCACCGCCCATACCGGCACTCCTGGTTCTATGGGGCTTATTCATTTGCATGGAAAGCTAAACCCAAGCTGGCTGTCTGCATTTACAGCCTGCTGGGAGCAATACAGCCTGACCTCCTGGCACACAGAGCTCTCTGAGTAGCGCAAGGGCAGGGATACCTGCATGGCTTCACATTTCAGTCCCACACAGGACTAGTCCCCAGAACAGGCACGTGGACATCTACCGATCCTGGTCCATGTTTTCCCTCTACCCACAGGGAAACCTCTCCTGGTTCTGGCAAAGCACATTGCCCCAGACTCAGCTTCTGCCTTCACAGAGCATTCCCAAACTCAAAACTTTATGAAGCAATCTTATCTTTGGGCTGAATTTGACCCAGTGCAAAAGGGAAACTGAATTCCCCTCCAAGCATAACAGACAGGACAACAAAACACTTGGAACGTGTTGTTTTTTCCCTGTATCAGAAGCCTGAAACCACATTACACACATCTCTTAATGAGGGTAATAAGCTTTAACTTAACAGCCTCTGAACTGAGCTCATCATCCAATTAGAGTAATATTCCCTTCAGTGCCTTGTACAGCATGTTGGGATAGGTTGGCCAACATTTAACACCTTTGCGTTTGCCAGCATTTGTTCCTGGCTCTGAAACAAACACAAAACACGGTGAAGATATCCAAAGGGTATCTGAGAGGGGCAGGGAGTTGATGCAGACGCTGCTGATGAGCTTATCATAGAGCTGAAACCCCTCCTCACCTTACAGGATGCTTAATTACAGCAGGCTCCTGTGGGATTCACACCTAACAGCTCGCAACTGCTCCGCTGGCAATTAGATGCGGCGCAAGCTGGAAGGTGTGTGGGGTTCCTTCCGCCTCTCTCCCACCCGCAAATTATTGGAGAATATTTCCCTTCATTCTTCCTCTTATTTGATGACCAATGGACAGGTGTATAGCTGCCTGGAGATGCTCAGTGAAACTAGCCAGGCAGTTCTCAGTCCAGAATCCTTTTCCCTCAAACTGCGTTTTGAAAATCCCAAATGCTGCCCTCAAAAAATGTAGGAAACTCCTTTTATGTAAATCCTCAAGACTACAGTGAGACTATTGCTGTTGATATAGGATTTCCCTCAGTGGACCTGATCACCTGCCCAAGCTCCTGCCTGTGTGCTGGTCACGCTTGGTGGTGCCACATCACAAAACACACTTGCTGATATTCAGTGTCACATAAATAGTCAGTGTTTTACATAAATCCCACCCAGGCATCCTCTATATATCAAAATGTGATTTTTAGCTCACTTTTCCCAGTTTAAAAACTACTTACAGTGCTTACTTGTGTACTACTGTTCAGAAAATCATCCTGAGCTGTTCTCAGTCATCCGACTTCTCAGCTTGCCCTGACAATATCCTGCAGGAGGGAAGCCCACAAATTGACCTTGCTCTGTACAAAGACATATTTACTTGCTAGAATTAACATCAGCATTATCTTTGTAAGATCTCTTATGAGGCAAGCATGATTATGAATCTTTTCTGGCCTTAAAACCTGTTTACTCAGGTAGTTTCAGTTAGTAATTAGGTTATGAAACACAGAAACAAACTTCTCACTCTACTTATAGCAGAAGTTAGGAGCATCTCACAGGTTGGCCAGTGCTTAGATCACGATTTCTATAGAACTGGACAAACATATTTCCTCAAAATCTGTAAGGATTTTGACAAGAAAATGCATGTTTAGGTCTAGCTTGGAATACACCAAACTAAGTTTTCTTCAGCAGCAGCATCAATGTGAACTATTGCCTGGAATGAAAGACAATTCTGGCTCTTACCTACTAGCTCATTGCATGACACGAAGCTTACGCAGTTTACTCCCAGGCAATGCAGTTCAGCATACATCAGGATGTAGCTGTGGTCCTGCTGAAAGTTCTCCAAGAAAGTAGATGATGAAGAGGTGTTTGCCAAGCCTTGATCTTTCTGATTCTCTTTCCCCAGGACACCCATCAATCCCTTCTCCTTATCGGTGATGTTAAAAAATAAAAACAGAAAAAAGTTTACTGTTAGTGAGTTAGATTAGAATTAGCTAAAATATCTTCAGTGAACTGTTCAGTGCTTTTCATTACATGAAGCCTCAAATCAACCAAGGTCCATTGTCTTCACTGCATACCAGGGCATCCCATGATCCGAGAAACTTATCACCTAATTTTTTTCATCTCCCAAGTCATATGGAAACAGGCTTTGATTTTTACCCCTTCCAACTTCTGGCTATATTCAAATTTTTTAGCTAAATACTTTACATGAACATATTTCAGCCACCCAGACTCCTTGCAAACGCTACACATTGATTATCAATCGAAATAGCAGTTGTGATCCATGACCTACCTGCGCTACACGACTGCTCACTTAAGTCACACAGAGCTGTTTCTGTTCCTGGCTTACATAAGTAATGGCTTTAAACTTGGAAGGACAGTTTCAGGAGTGCACAGGACAACCATTTTCATTAGTATCTCTGATTAACTTACCTTCTTTTTCAATAATTTCCATTAAAAAACCCACTAGTGGTGATATGAATAAACTGGATGAGGAATAAATATGACTATTGCAGTTTTTGTCCTTATCTTATTGATATTTTCCAGTGAAAACACTCACACTATTTTCACTGGCATTCCTCACAGGGTAACTACCCATCCTAAGAAAAGAGTGCTCAATGTGAATTTCTGGGGTTTACCCAAATATGGTTTTATTTATAGTGTTTCCACATTTTAAAATTACGAGTGCTATTCCCTACTAAAGCTTTAATGCATATTTATATTTACCTGATTAGAAACTACTGGTAACTTCTTTATCTGTCAAACACTGCATCCATGAATAATGATCCATCTGGTTACACAAAAGATATCAGAGTTTAGCTTTTTAAAAATTAAATGCACTCTTATAACCAAATTTAGCCTTTTTTTAATGTTCTGTGCTTACCTGTACATTTTGCAGAACATTAACTAAATACCCAATTCATTAATGAGCAATGTTATTATTTCCCAGAAACCTGAGAATCTGTGAACACTGAAATAAACAAATCAAAACAAACCAATCAAATTCCAACCCCTCCCTTAGCGTTTGTTAATACACAGGACTGTAAACATTTTCTCTGGTATGAGTCTTTTTATCTCCAGCTCAAATGGATTTGTAGCTCGGGTCATTGTAATATACTGCACTCTGACACATTGAGCCTGAAATTTCCAGTAAGGCACGCAGCTCTTTTTGGCTTCCTACAGGCATCAACTACTAAGTCTTTCAGGCCTCTCTCGCTAAATCTCAGCCTTTAATAGTGCTGGATATCACAGCAAATATATAGATTTACTGCTCTAGCTCTCTTTAACCAACCAAAAATAAAGCATGCTGATACGGCATTGCCACATTGGGGAATAAGCTGAGGCAAAGAAGTTGTGGTTGGCCTTGAAATTAATTGTTGATGTTTTCCAAATTTTTCAAGACAGCCAGGACATTCATGGAGAGGGAAAAAAAATAAGAGGGAAAGAGAAAGAGGGACCATGTGTAAATGTAGAACAACCCTTGTTCAGGCGTCATTCAGGGGATATCTGGTTTCACTGGTCAAGTACAGTTTGTCTAATCTGACTTCAAAATCATTGTTCACCCCTTAAAATACCTTGGTCATATGAGACAAGATATGAGTCTTTAGGAGGCTGGCAGGGTGAAGAGAGGAAGAGAAGGAGGGAGACAGAAAGTCAACAGATCAATAAAAGCACTTTAGGATAATGGCTCTACCTCGAGCAGACCAGGTCTGGGTTGCAGGCCAGCCCCAGCACTGCCAGGAAATGTGCATTTGCATGAATGAAACCTTAAATCCACAAGGCCATGGCAGAAGGTAAGGTTCTGGTTCTCTCCCCATCCCGTTTTAGGTGTGTTTACCTTCCTGTTCATCCTTGATCACACTCACCATCCTACCAGAGTGAGCAGGACTGGAGCTAGGCAGCCTGGATATGCTGAAGATGGGGGTTTGTAGCTTTTTTGGAAAGACAGACAGTCTAAAAAATCATTAGGGGAGAGTGTGGTGAAAAGGAGAGTGCACAGGTGTATGCGAATTGGTTCCTCCCCTCACCCCCTTTGCATTTTCAATGCTGCAATTACATGGGAACAACAAAGTGCCTCTGTCAAGTGAGAGCTGATCTTCCAGGCGTCAGTGCCCATGTACTGCAGCAGGGCACCATCTCCAAAAAGCTCTCCAACTCAACAATTTTATTACAGTAGGGCCCCATCTACTGCCAAAAATTTGCAGTGAAACAAACCTCACAGTTTTAATATCTTTTGTTGCATTAAAACACCTTCATTAAATAGCTCTAAACCATTCCAATTCCACCTTCTACTTCTCACTATCATCCCCCCACATGAGTGAGCATCCATGAGCAAGAGCCAATTCCACCAAGCGCACATGCAATGCACAAGTCAGGAAAGACCACCTTGTTTCTATACCACTTCAGAGGGTCTGCTCATCACGGTGAGCCACAAAAAGAGACTATTCCCCCTCCTACATCCCTTACAAGATGAAAAACACTTAGTAAGTGGCAAAAAAGATGTGGGTTTCCCAAGCCATGCTGTGTAGTCAACCAGTCAGGCAAGGCTGGACCAGGAAACATTCAGTCATGCAAAATTTATTTTCTTACTGTACACATATGACCTGCAGGTAAGAGGGCTACAGCCTACTTCCATACAGCCCAAAGCTCAGGCTCATGCAGGAGGTTTTAAGAATATCTTTGAAATGGATAAACTTATGACTGTGGCACAGAATCAAGTGCTGGAAGAACTGGGACCTGAGCAGATAAAATAGTTAACCCAAATAGAACAGAAAACTCACACTAAAATAAGTGGGTTAATTATGGGGCATAGGTCACCTGCAAGGTTTAACTTACAGCATTGAAGTTACTCTTGAGTGGAGGCACGGGGGTGTATTTCAGAAGCTATCGATATTCTTCAGGGGACTTCTTTCCCTTATTAGCACAATAAAAGGAGTCACACAAGTGGATGGTCCTAGAGCCTGATAGCTAGAAGCTCTGCTATCTGCCAGCACTTCTGTACAAATGGCCTTAAGTCCCTTCAAGGTGCAAGCTCCGGAGTTGCCCATGCAGCCACCCACGCATTGCCCTCCTGAAAAGCAAAGAGCAGCTCTGTTTCTCAAGACAGAGTAAGGGGAGCACAACAAAATGAGGAGAAACCGTAATAAGACAAACATCAAAGATTGTTTCTCTTTAATTACCCTCTCTTGGTATCATCCAGCTCATCAGCTGGAACTCCCCATTGCTTTTATAAAGTAAACAAAACAGCGAGGTTTTAATACTGACCCACCTCGCTTCTTTGGTCTGACTAATTGCTGAAGCCGGCCATAATTTGTCCATTTTGTGACATTTTGAATAGCCTCATTTATTCTGGACAGCACACATCTGTTTTTGTGTGTGTGCACCCGCACGTGCACACTTACACAAACACAACCCTCTCTCCTGCTGCAGGGATGGCCAGGGACGGGGACGGCTGCAGCCCGTGTACAATTTCAGCCCCATATTGAGTTTTGGCTGGTGTTGAGGTCCCCGAGGCTGAAGAGAAATAAAGCTCTCAGAGGGGAAACGGCATGTAAACACGGCTCTTATGTTCGCCTGCATGAAAAATGTTCCCTTCAGACAGGGCTGGCAAATTAATCACGTGAGAAAGGGCCTGGGAGCGTGCAGGTTGGGAGCAAGCTTGCTTGCAACCAGGTGGAGGAAAAAACTGCAGAATGCATCTGTACTTTCTGCTCACTGAGCAACCAGAACCCGGTTCCCACTTGCCTGAGCAACCAGCAAGAGGAGAGCACAGCCAGGCCAGGGAACACACTTCACTGAACCACACGAGGATGTTTCAGACATGAAAGAAATCTCACTTCACACATCTATGAACCTGACCTAAGACAAAAGAAGGAAAGATCTAACCAGCCAGTCTGGGTGCTTCTTTATTCTTCTCATAAAACAGAATAATTTCAAGTAATAGCTTCATCATGGTTACTGCCACAGCTTTAGACATAACATTCAATAAGCAGGCTGTTTAATTTTAATCAGCGAGTTCTCATACACATAGGTCCCAACTTGTTCCTCATGTAACACCTATGCTGTTGTTTTTTAAAATCAAACTCCACTATTTTTAATCTACACATTGATGACAGATGTGAAAGAGGGGCAGAAATTCCTCTGTCTGCGTAACACGCACGTTTCTGAGGAATGCCGAGATGAAGAGCGCTTGTCCAAGGAGATGGCCTTGGCTCTCTGCCTCAGTGGGCATGAGCAGCCTAACCCTCATCTGGGGCAATTCAGAGCCTCACCTGCCCCTCCGGGGCAACTCAGAGCCTCTTCCCCCTCTCTGCCCTCGCCAGCTCTACTGTGCTCCTGCAGAATGTGGCACAAACAACTGGGAAAACAAGAAGGGCTCTCTGGGCAAGTGCAAAAATTCTTCTTGCTCATGGGGGAAGATGTTCAGACACACAATTCACACACAACCATCCATCAACACATAAAGGAAAATTTCTCAAGAACTCCGATAGCACAAAACATTCAGGGGGTTTTAAGGGGTCTTGTCTTTGGATTTGAGAGGGGTTTTTTCTTCATTCCTGGTGGGAAAGCTTATGCCTTTAATTCTATAACTATAAACTAAATAATATATCAGTTTTTTTCTGTCAGGCATGGCAGTGGTACTGAACGTATGCAAAGTTTCCACTAAAGGTTTTTGTAACTTAATTTTCCTCCAGAGATTAGAGGAAGCCAGATATTCTGTTTCTCGCTGGAACTTGGCTGGTAGCCACACTGCGCTCCCTTTCCCTGTCATCCATCCCCAGCCCTCCCCACCCCCCCCAGCCCCCGGCACTGTTAATCAGATGGCTGTATCTTCCCTATATTTCTCCTGTCAAGCTATTAAGGGGATACGGAAGAGAGAAAGAAGAGAATCAGCTGAGCTATAAACCAGCCCAGCTCCCAGAGTGCCTCTCCTCCTTCTCAAGGTTGAGCTTGCTGTATTACTTACTGTACACACTCCTGTCAAAGCAAAGGAGAAGCTTTCTTTCCCGTGCTGAGAGAATGACTGAAGTTTATTTCCCAAACGAAGAGGGACAGACAGAAATTCTTCTGCACAGAGCCATCATGGACCTGTGAAAACAGGGAAGTGCAGTGCGGAGAGGGAGAAAAATCCCTGAGCCTGGGCTATGTGCTCAGGATATTCCAGTTTGGCCACACCATGCCCCTGCCTGCAGTGGGGAAAGCACAGCTCTGACGGGGAACATCGTGCCGTTCGATAGCAGAGAGTTACCACAGCTCCATGAGTTTTGGCAGCTTCTGTCAGTAGGGAATTCCTGGCACATATTCGGCAGCAAGTGGAGGTGGTTGGTTGGAGAAGGAACTTTATGAGGTTCACAAAGAACCCCCAGATCCAAGTATGACTTTGGGCTGAAAACACTGATTTTATTGCATCCCTCCCTCCTCCTTAGCCTCTGGAGCACAACAGAAGCACTCAGTCCAGCACACCAAATGTCTGTGGAAAGCTTTGCCTCCCGTGGAAATCTTCCTAGGGGACTCTTTCTTCACCAGGACAAAACAAACTCTCACCACTGGAAACCTTAGGACTTTGAAAATAGGTGGATCCCACTACTTTTGGTTGAGTCTACCTTGCATTCTCATACATATCAACTAACGAAGAAAAAAACCCCTCATTAACACAGCTCCAACACATCGGAAACAAAATCTATTGCATGGTTTCAGCTTAAGCTTTCTCTTTGTAAACAACCAGGTAGCAAACTAATCCAGGGCACCATAAAACCTGTTTGTTTTTCTAGTAATTTGAGAGTTTCCAAGTGCATTAGAGACCAGGTCGTGCACTCCAGCAGCACACTTTGCAAAGACTGATTTTATTTCAGGCAGATCTACTTTGCTACCCAGTGCTCTGATTTTTAAAAGTATTTAAGAGAGTTTTTTCAGGATATTTCGTGAGCTAGGAGCTCTCAAGCACCTCAAATGTTTTAGGGGATAGGAATTAAGCTACAAAAAAAGATTTGATTGGGTAATCCAAAAGTTCCTTTGAAAACAAAATGTTCATGTACTGCTTAAATACCTGTGGATAAGAATTGTGGCATGATGGGTCACAGTGCAGATTTTTTCCAAATCTACATTAAACTGAGAAAGAGAAAAAAAAATCAAATTAATTTACCAATACCCAAGTTCCTTATTCAGGAAAAACATTAACACATTTCAAAGTGTCTCAGACTAAGGAAGGTTGTAGATGTGCTAATAAAATATCTGTCCCTTCTCTTTGGGATTTCTGCTTGCTTCTCTACTTAGAAAGGGACAATAAAAGACATTTTTATAAGTAACACTGCTAGAGAATGTTTAACACATATGCAGCTTGTGTTTCTAGATAAATGTTTGACTGCAAAAGTCCACATGAAAGGAGGTGAGAAAGAACACAGGAACATGTCTGTGTGCCTGAAACAGCATGCCAGGCATGCAAGTAGGAATGGTGCAGCCAAGTTCTTATCACACCCTCCCGTATTGCACCGGGACACAGCTTTCCTCCACTCAAACACGCCTATTGAGCATCCTCCCCAGCCACGCTGCCCTTGCTGCAACCTTTTGTCTTTCACTCGCCTTTCCCTCCTTTATCTCTGTTCTATAACCATTATCTCCATCAGCATAACTCCTTAAGATACACCTAGACATCATTTCGCCAATGAATGCATTTCACACAACATTAGTCATATTGTACTGTGGATAATTTTTATGATATTGCTGTGCCTCTCCTTGGTACACTGTTACAGTTTAATTTGTACATATTCTGCCACTGATGTAGTGTCATTCAGCTGTAACCAGAGAAAGCCTGATGGCTCTGTATTATTGCAACACATTTTCCCTTTAAAAAAAAGGAAACCTTTTCTTAAGAGTTTTAAGTCTGTTTGCTTTCTAGGATTAGTTAACTGCAGATCTGCATGCCTGCAGGGTCAGTGAAGAGCTCCCAGCTCTGCCCAGCAAAAAGGATTTAGATTCAGGGTTACATCTCAGGCCCATTACATAAATAAGTATACGCCAAAAATTTGTGTTCAGACCCTTTCTAGCTACTTGTCTTTACCAGGCGAGCTAATACCAGCTATCAGCTTCCCTTCCAAATGGTGATACCCATTTTGTGGTTAGAATTTAATGCTACAGATCAATTTTCAGCCCCAGGCATCAGTTTTACATTTGGACACGCAGAGCAGCACTGCTAAAGCCTGTCAACTGCTTTAGGTATTCAACAGCCAATATCAGTATCTACACAAAGAACTGGCCACACTATTTTCAGGGCTTCTGCTCACTGATTGAGTTTCCCATATGGAAATGTTTTGCAAAAATAAGGGATTACTTGGAAAGACACTGGGCTCACCCTGCTGAGTATCTGCTTTTCTTCTTCTTAGTTCTACAGTGTGGAACGTTACCGCTGGTATTTTGGACAGGGACCATAAGGTCATAAGACTGAGTGATTGAGACTCCCTCAGCACTTTGTTTACCTCTGGAAGACAAAACAATTGATAATTTCATCTGATAAACAAGAGTTTTGTTTAATTCTTTAAAAATGCTAATTTATTTTTAAAGAAGCTAAGTTTGCCCCACATATGTGAATGCTGCCTGAGAGAGTAAGTTCCCTTGAGAAATGATGTCGCACTCTTGTTTCCAGCCAATCATAGTGGTAAACTTTTTTTTCCCCTCCTATTGATCCTAATCTAAGATTTACACAAATATTTCTTGCCCTACAGATTTATTCCTCCAAGTTGAGTACATTAAGCAGACATGACTGGCTTGTTATACTGTACCATAAGTAGAGTTACTTGCCTCTGAAGGCAAAATAATCCAAGTTGCTAAAGAAGAGCTAATGTCTTGGGCTGAGATCCCTGAAATATTTTTTGGTACCTTGAAGGTTTTGGGTGTTCACCTCCCTGAGCTGTTTTGAAGTAGTCATGTTCTTGCGAGTTGAGAGAATGCCAGTACAAGGAGTGCCTCTGTTCTGGGTCAGATTCCTATCCTCAAAGAGTCATTCGGTATCTTAAACCTCCACCATTTCCTTTAAGGAAAAGGGTTTTTTATGTCACCTCTGAAGATTAGTCATGATTCAAGACCTTGTCATACATAACATGTTTTGGGTGCCCTAATCCTGTAATACGGGCAGATGCAAGGAGGAACTATGGCAGAACAATCTTCTACTTTTATTCCTCCTCAGATCCTCATTCACAAAAACTGCCCTGGAAGGAAGGGAAACACAGCCGCTTTCTAAGTCTTCCCCTTCTTCTCACATCAACTGTTCTATCAAACAGGCATTTAGAAAGTGATTTAAAGGGGGCAGAGAGATTAAGCTCTGTAGCTGATGCACCTGTCGCACCAGCTTGCTATAGGGCTCAATGCATCACTATGACATCTCCAGCTTGTTCTGTTTATATTGGAGCTATATCCACCTCCGATTTGCTGAGATTTGTTTACTTGTTCAGACATGAACTTTGCAAAATGCTCTACCTGTTTATGCTATTTTATAATTGAAGGACCTATTTAATGAACTAGAATATCAGTTACAATCAGAGAAGTTTTGGCATGAGACAAGCGGGTAAGCTACAGCTAAGAGGCTGACACATGGACTAACAGGATGTTCTCATAATGTTGAGAGGTATAAACAGTGATTCTGCAGACTACATGGGTTTCAGGCCTGAACTCAAAAGATTATAGAATATAATGAGTAATTCTGGAATACGGCAGTTTGATGCTGTGAAGAAAATTACCTGACATTATCCTACTCTACATTGTACTAAGAGAAAATCATACTGTAAGGCTAAAAATTCAAATTCTATCTATGGGGAGATGATTGAAAGAAAAAGTTAAGATATAAATAATTAATCCACTTCAGACTAGAAAGTTGATTCATAGTCATAATATTATTCGTCCTACGCTTACACAAAACTGTTATGTTAGTACCTTCACGGAGCTAGAGCACATATCCTTGACACATTGTTATACCTGTGGCTTCTCTGGACTATTGTGCCATCTGGGAGACCAAGCTAGTGATCCTCCTACTGCCTACAGAGTCCTAAGTAGGTCACTTGCCATATTTTAAGTGGAGTGCAAGAAACAAGGTCAGGTATTAGAAGGCAAGTTTCTGCCCAATGCCTGTGACATTATTCCGCAGAATGTACCCAGGCCATGCCAAAATTAATGTGTTAAAATGTCCATAAGCACTTGGCCTATGTAGAAATTCTTGTTGTGCTTTCCTCCTGTGAATCAATCCTTTCAATTAAGGTAACTGGGGGATATAATGATGCTCCTATTTGCAATTACAGCTTTAAACTAGGATCTATAGAGGCAGCTACAGCCCTACCATACCAACAGTCCTGAGAGGTTCACAGATTTTCAGAGAATGCATTTGTGAAATAAACACATCCTTTTCCTGTTTAAAATATAAAATTTCATTGGAAAAAGACTTAGGCCTTAATACAAGACTCAAGGTACCTTATGATTTGTTTTTTGTTTTCTTTTTAGGCACTAAGCCAGCAAAGCCTTCTTCCCTACGGTTTCTCCCTCTATGGACTTCCCATGGTCACACCTGGAATAAAGTGGGTGGGCAGTAGGCCAGGTACAAGCTGACTGTCAGAAAAGGAAAGGAAAATATGCATCTCTTAGTTACCATCCTACATTTCTGATTTCTTGTCCAGAGTAAAATTTTGTTCAATATGAAGCTTGTACCAGAAACAAGTTTTACTTGGGGTATTTTTAATTGACTCTTCCAAGCAAGGATGCTGCGTACTGATATATGCAATGCTCTCAGACTGTACAAATTGTGATTATAAAAAACAAGATAGTCATTACTAAATGGAAATTTTTAATACAGTTTTCTGAGGAATTGAGTCTGTTTCCCTTACATTAAGGTAAACTCTCAAAAAAAGAAAAAGGCAAAAAAAAGCATGAGCTTGTGTCAAATTAAACCTTTTCTGAGAATGGAACTGCAACAAAAGAACCTCTTTGATGAGTTTCACAGTTAATAGCATATTTCATAGTTGTTGTAGAAGTTGGGGTAATATGTGCTGTGATTTATAGAGGAACAGTGCTGTAAGATGCCTCCCTTCTAATTATAACTGGTTATGAGCTACATCACTCATATCAGACTGAAATTTACTTCCATCTCAAACATGACCTTTTTTTGCCTGTTTATTATCATAAACTGGCCACAGAAATGCTGATAAAGAGATTACAGAAAATGCTATTAACTTAATCCCTTCCCAGTTGGAGTTCCTTCTTTTAATACAGACTTATTTTGAGTCTTTGTTTACACGTTGCGATGTGTCAGACAGTAAACACTATCTCTCTTATGGAAAGTTGTGCAATGAAAGCATTTTCTATTCCATGTGCTACATTAGGCAGAAAGGCTGACTTTGACAGAATGTGCAAAAGAATCTATAAATCCCACGATTCCCTCCACTTCCACAGGCAGTGTACGCAAGGGCTTCACACGTATCGTAGATGTTTCATTTGAATGCAAAACATGCTAAAATTTGTCCTGAAAAGCACTTATGCTTTAAAAACATACCATAATTCTAAGAAGAAAAATGCCTGACATATATTTTGGCTGATTTCAAATTCATATATAGTTTAAATGATCTACATACCCTAAGCTGTGCATTTTATACAACAGAATGATAACCATTACCATTCCACTCCATCTAATCCACCAATGGTCTTGATTTATTGGCTAGTTGTGTATAGTGCATTGCCCCTCCTGAAATTCATGCCGTAATTTTAATTTGTGTTGTTGCTGCTGCTATCTGGATGCAGCACTTGCCATGAAGATACACCATGGTCTTACTCGCCCTGTAAACATAATTGATGCTATTGAAGATAATGATTTAGGATATCATCCATCTCCAGTACAGCTTGCTAGTACGTGACTTGTTCCTGCAGGTATCTGATTTGTATCATAGACGAGTTGGCACGCCTAACTCAGTGCACACAATTCAACATATGCTTTCTTCCATATGCAAATAAATGCTACAGATGCACAACCCACTTGCACGTATCTGCACATGCCAAAGGGATTTACACATGTTAATACTTGGAAAGCAAAGTGAGAATGTATATAAAATGGCATGCACAAAGTACATTCATCCATGTGCATATCCCTCTGGAGGCATCACTACTTGGATGTGTTTCTAAGTGGAAAAGCAGTTAAAAAATTGATATGTCACCCTCTCTCCAAAACCTAATGAATACAGTCTGTTAATTACACTGCATCTGTTGGAACCTTTAGCAAATAAATTGTGGACCTGATCTATTATGTATAATACCAATAGAAATTAGAAGTAATGTCTTAAAGTCAGACTTAGGCAGAGTGGGAACAGAAGCAAAACATGCCATGTTACCCCTATCCTGCAACTTCCCCGTGCAAGTACTACATATTGTGAAAAAGCAGCTATCATAACCTTTTCTGAATTTTACTTTCTGCAGATGGAGAAAAAGCAGTGAGAGACTATAAAGACTCACGTAGAGGAAGGAAAAGAATATTAAAAAACCGTGTTTAAAATGTCATATACAATTAGTCCCAGAGTAACTCTGAAATACCATAGGCCACATATTGCCATCGCTTTTCGCCAAGTTTCCCACAGCCTGGTATTCACTGATAGTTTTGGAACGCCCAACAGATAGGTATATGGCAGGGTCTGCAAGGGAGAGAGTCATCTTAGCACAGCTATGCCTTGAGTTTAGGCTCTAATTGTGGCTTCTCTACTCCTGGTGTGAAATCCATATGGATTTAAGAAATCCTCGTGCTTTAAGGGACTTTAATGCTAGTAGGAATTCGCAGAGCTGCTGACCTGCTCGTGTGTTGGGAAGCAGCTCTCCATCCTGTCTTGCATGAACCTCTGAACCACAGCCCTGCTTTGTCCCCACCTCACATATAGTGCGACCACTACCTCGCCCTACTATTGCTATGGTTTCTACAATGTAGCAGTTCAGCTGGCAAGCAAAAAATAGATTTTATTCTTTTTCCAATAGATGGCCCAGAAAACAAGGCAAGATTTGAAAGTCAAGCTAGATCCCTTCTTCCTTGGCTTTCTCAAAGCAGTAACAAGTGTCCCCAGAGCAAATGGCAATTGCCTGGTGTAAACTGGAGCAGAATTGCCACTCTCTTCTATGTAAGAGAAACAAGAGCCTTTGCATCTCATTATTATTACTATGGGACCTGAGCATTAGTTAGCTGTTCTTTTCATACCGCTTTAGCCAGACCCTTATTCACCAGAAAGCAAATAATCGGTCAGGCTGAAGTTTATGAAACTTCTGGGATTCACAAACGTGTTCCATGAGTTTCTGGCAGTTGTCTCAATGTTCAAAAATAATGTGATGCCAGTAATCAGAACAAGTCAAAACTTGACACTTCTATTCATAAATCAGGAGATGTTTTATTTTTATTGCTTGAACAGTTCTTTTCCCAAGCACGACTGGATTTGAACCACCAATCTGGAGGTGAAAGGACCTTTATTTAATGTATTTGTTTAGGTTTATAAGAAATATAAAAAAGTGTCTATCCAGGATTCTAGCCACCTTTGCCATATATTAAAAAAACAGGCCAGCTCACACAGACAAAAATAAACTCAGCAACTTCTAAAAGCCAAAGAAGGCACAAAAAAAGCCTCTTGGCCAGAGACCTCAAATCTTTCTGTATAAACTGAAAATTTCTGAACACACTATTTCTCTCTTCTCCAGAGCCTGGACATGAGGAGATGTGTCCCTCAGGTCAGCAGAATTGGACTCTCCCAGGCTGGAGTGGAAAGAGAGTATTCAGTCATGTTCCTTCCGAGGAGACCTAGCCAGTATTCTCTCTTTTAAACAGAGAGGACTTCAGCCAAAATGCCTCTGTGGCTTACAGCTGCAGTAGTATCGCTAGGGAGACAGAGCAATCTATTAAGCAAAGAGGATCCAAGATCCAAGACCTTATGCCAAGAATCTATTTTAGCTTCCCCCGCAAGCCCACAGACACAGTGTAGGTCCTGGAGCACCAGTGCTAAGTGCCGACGGTGAAAACTCCCCTCATCACTCCACGAACGTGGACAACACTCTGCAGACTCACATCCCATCGCTGCCCAGTGTTCCCCTACATGCACCGCACGTGCACCCTGCCGTCCCCCCCAGTACCAGGGACGTCTTCCACTCAGAGCAGTCACATTCAACTAGTTCCTCTTTCTGTGCTCAGAGAACAGTAAATTTAAGACTCTAAAAATAGGAGAGGGAAGAGAAAACTGACCTATTGTCTTCAAAGTATAAAGCAAAACAAATCCCTATTACGATTTTCTACTGCAAGGTAGAAGGGCCCTGGAGACCAAGTTCTGTCCTGCTGCTGGCATGATCTCTTCTGGTGGCAGCCAAGATCATTACTCACTGTCCCACTCAACCATCCTCTTCCCCCCTTCACTCTCCGTTTGGGGTGGGGACAGGTAGATGTAGGGAGGCAAGGGCAGAGAAGGGAAGAGTATCTTTATTAAATTGGCTTTTGTCATCATGTAGTCAGAATACTTGAGATGTAATTGCAGCTTGGTATCATATAGACAATCCCAGTTGTGTTACAGAAAGATCCCTTCCAAAGTAAACACAGAAGTAACAGAGGATCAGCTCTTCGCTCTTTTGAGTGCTGCAGAAAGGAACCGCCCATAAAAAAGGTTGCAAGAGATTGCTGTTCCCTGACATGCTGTAGGTTCTGTTCTCCAAACCCTCTGTGCAAACACAAACCACCACGTTCACTTTTTCTTTCATTAAAGGCTGACAATATTGGCAAAGGTTTCCATTTAAAACACAGAGCTGAGGTTTCTCTCGGAAGAGAAGTGGCAGTAGGAGGCAGGTTGAGCAAAGACAGACAATCTCAGTCCCATCCATCCGCCCTGCCTCTCAGCAAGGAATGCATCACACCAGCAGCTGCCAGACGCTAAGGGAGGCTGTGAGCAGGAAAATAAACTCCCTCTGAATTTCTGCTCTAGCCAGAGGGGATCTGGACAGGAGCAGGATCCACTGCAACCAGGCATGTAGAGCACAGTCAAACTTCCTCCCCTTCAAGGGTCTACAGAGCAACCTGACCAGATTTTTCTCTGGACAGCTCAGCATTTAAATGAGCTGATTAATAAAAGCACCTCCCAATTGAAATTACATCCCACTTGCTTTCTGACACTTACCACTTACTTCAATTACAACATTTATAGCTCCAGCGTTGTGATATGAAGCCCTAAGAAGAACTGACTCCTACAACAGGTTGCCATTCCAATCTAGCCCAGGCTGAACGTAGCTGAAAATCTCCACAAAATACAGTGGAGATCTATTAAATGCAGAAGTTCCCCAGGACGAAAATGTTATTCTTTTAGCAGGTCCTCTTCCTCCTTGGGACTCTGATGAAGTGTCCTCTGTTGTATTATGAAATACACCACATTTTAGTGTGATACACAGAAAATGTCTTTGTTTATCACAGCTTATCTTTTATCGTGTCACTTTTCTATTGAATTTCTTTTCTGTGCACTGGAAGCATATTATTGTGACAGATACACTGCTTTACCAGGGGGCTTTGCTGTGCGACCTGCAGTGTCAGAGTAAGGATCAGATCCTCCCCGAAACACAGCCTGGACAACTTAATACCACATAAAGGACTATGGACCAAATAAAGAACTCGGAAGAGCAATTCAGCAACAGTCCCATCTAAGTGGGCTGCAGAGGAATTTTCCAGCCTAGAGATACAGGCCTTCTACAAAAAAAAAAAAAACCAAAAAACTAAAATGATACTTGCTGTACGATGTTCCTCCTTCAATTTACACACACTTACCAGAGTTAACATGAGAGCTTGAGAAAGTCAGGGAATACCACTGGCACGTCCATTTTGCTGGGAAGAAGTAATATGATAACAAAGCACAAAATGATCTTGCAAATCTGCAGTAGGTCCCCTCTCATAAACTTCACTCTTGTCATTGCCTCCGGATCCTTTGGAAACTGTAAAAAGGAATGCTCAACAAATAATATCGCTAGCATAGTACTCCAGGTGCAAGGATTTGATGTTCTGCTTCATTGTGAACTTCTGCAAACACCTGACAGGATGAAGTCCCCTGAGATACTTGCTCTGATAGCTCACCGCTTCTGCAATGTGGGCAGCTAGTTCAGCAAAAATCTAACAAGAGCTGGGTGGTAAAGAGAGACTTCCCTAATTTGGCAGGAGTGAAAGCCACCTTGCACAACCTGCCCCTTGGGCATCTTCATTGAAAGAGGTGATATGCCTAATCCCCAAACTTTTTATCCATCTTTGTTTCCAGCAGCAGCACTCCCTACACAGCTCAGCGTCTGCTGGGCTGCACATCAAGCTCACACCTAGTTTTGTTCAGGCTTCACAAAACAAGCTTTCGTCTATCTAAATCCCTTGCAGAACCTGCAGGTGAATGACATGCACTCCTAGTTGAGGAGTGCTCCTCCCAAAGAGGGCTACCTGGGTGTCATTTCAGGTCAAACCAAACCACAGAGATGTCACCACTGCTTCCCTGAATTAGTCAGCAGCTCCTGCACTCCTGCAGAAGCTGTACTGCTCAACCAGAGGGCTTCAAACAAATGTTTCCCCTAAGAATGCTGCAATTCCCTAGCTGCCAGCTGTTCTCAGAGGTGTTGTCACCCCCCTTGTTAAAGCCTTGCTACTTCACAGAAAGTTTAAATTTCATTGAGTGAATGAGCAGAGGAAACTTGTCATATAATCTTTCATTTCAGGACCATGATGCTCACTCAGGGACATCTGCCACTGCCCTACTACGAGCTGTTTTCTGAAAGATGGAAGCCATTCTTAAGAAAGATGATATCACGACTTACGTGTCTTTCTGCTTGAGCAAGGGCAGGATACCTTGGATTTCGTTGGCAGCATCACAAACCTCCAAAAGGAAGGATGGACAAAAGTTCCTTTTAGGGCAACCTTGAAAAGTCAGAACATTTTTTTTTCCTGGAAGAGACAAGATATGGCCTCTAAGTTTCTTGTTCTTCAAATCAGGCAACCTAGGTAGCTGATTGAGGTCTCAAACCCTGGCTGAAGTTAGGGGTTGCACTGCCAAAGTAATCCCTCACCCATGACACGTTTGGTACCCTGCTCATGTTTTCTGAGTTTAGTGGTTTGAACCAGTCATATCTTTTCCCCATAGGGACACTCAAGTGGGAACCAGCATCTCACAAGCATGTTGACCTAGTCCAGAGGACAACCGGTCTCCGACAGTATGGAGAAGTAAGTAGATCAGGTTCAAGTCCAAAGGCAAGCCCCAAATTGACTCAACAGTGTATAAATCTGCAAGTTCCTCCTTATACCTCACTCCCTCTCCTGTGGAGTACACAGTAGCACTCACATCCAGACTTTTACAGAAAAGTTACATTGAAGATTTTCAGGTGCCTCTAGCAAAGACGACAAAAGGAAAGGAGACAGGTACATTTTAAAGCCCCAGAAGCTCTGCTTCCTTCCTGCATCCCTCAGCAGAGAGGATTTGCTATGCCTGCTTCTAGTCTTCAGATTCATTACAACCAGGCAGGAAGAGATAGCTCATATGCACACAGCACTTATCCTGCTGATCAATAAGCTTCCTTCCTCCCAATAACCAGACCACTTACAATATTAACAGTGTTATTTAAGAACTGGGGAAATTTTGTCTGATCCAAACAAACCAGAAATATCTTGACCTAGATACTGAGAACAAAACCATGTTGAGTAAACTTCAGGACTGCCAGTTCATCTGTCATTGCACTTGACATTTTATTGAAGAATTGGAGCAAAACTATTTTATCCCAAACGTTCTTACACCAGCATATTTAACCAGTGGATGAGAGAGAAATGTCTTTCTGGCACATTCCCCCTCCCAATTTAGATTGAAAGGGGTGCCCTTATAGTCCGTTAATAAGGTGCGAGTTTCATACAGGCCCCTTTCAAGGGAAGAAAACACAATTATATCAGAAAGCATAAATGAATATGAGGCTCATTTATACCTCCTTCTGAGGAAAAAAGGAGTGTGATGAAAGAGCAAAAGAAGAACACAAAGAGAAATACTCCACCATATTACAAGTGCACAAGCTCGAGATGGTGACCTGCATCATAAAAGGTGGTCACTGGTGCAGAATGGTTCAAAAAAGCTTTCAGAATGACTGTCAAGTTGTTGCTCCTTGTGGCTTGAAGAAATGCTGGAAGTATACTTTGGAAAGCAAGGCCTTATTTTCTTCAAGGTCTGTACCAAAATTCCTAACAGCCCACATAAAGGCATAACTGCACAATTTGTTGAACATACCCAAAGCTGAGAGACAGTTGGAGTAACCAACCTTCTGTCCAGGAGCTGGAGCCTCACTGAATCTTGCAGTCTAATCTAGCAGTTTGCTGCTTATTCCTCTTATCCATGCAAATGTTGGTGCTTACCTGCACACGTTTCCGTAGGAGGAGTATTTTAAGTAGTTACCTACCTGGAAGACAGACTGTCTTATGAAAGGTAGAAAAGGAAGAGAAGGACTTTCAGAAAAGATCAAATACATCATAAGCTTGGCAGACACTGTAGCCCTGAAACAGCAGTTTGAAACTTGCACCACAACAAATCTTCTCCTATACATTATCTCACAGGAAACAACACATGATAAATTCTTAGCACAATGTGATTCTCCTCCTTCCACCTCCTCCCCACTTCAGAAAGATTTAACATCTAATTCAGCTTTTGACGAGCTGCTTCATCACTGCGGGAACGCTGTTGATCTCTGTCGGAACCCTGCGGCCTTGGACAGAACAAACTGAAAGGGAAAAAAAAAATTTGGCCGTCTGTAATGATAAATAAATACATTACAGGATACAACTCTGGGGAATGGAGGCTGACACTGACTGAGCACCATGACCTCCATGCAACTGCCAAGCCTCAGCCGTTCAACAAAAGTCAACTTTTGTTTGCCTTCTTCCTCCCCAAAGACAATTTCTTAAAGTGCAAACGCAGGATGGAAAAGGAAAGAAAAAAAATAAAAATTAAACCAATAAAAAATAGAGGAGGATTCCAAAACCCTCCTCATCTGCCCAAGGCACTCAGGTTTTGACAGAGCAGTATTTTATTTCTTTTGTCTCTTGGAAATTGGGGCAGACCGGTCCATGATGCATCAGTGGCAGAAGGACAGGGAAGCTGTGCCACAGGGAATGCTCAAATCATGAGGATGTGCCTGCCTTCAGGCTGGTTCTTGGCACCAATTTGATTTTCTGTCCACTTAAATCCCACTTACAAAACATCAACACATATAGCAGATGTTGGGTCTTCCCATTGATGGCAACAATAACAAAACAGAGAAGGAAACATTGGTTACCCCCTCAGGTAATCCACATCCTTTCCCTGGAAGCCTCACCCACCACTTGTGTCAACCTATCTTCTAAACTCCTTTTTGATGACCAATTCTCCTATCTCTTGAATCATAACAGAAAGGTGACACTTACTGCCACCTCTCATCATCTTACAGATGTACAAACTGATAAAGTGTCACGACAAAGTCAATCAAGTTGAAAGCCAGGTATGGACTGCGAGCGTCAACTCTTGTGTCTGCACTGTGTTTACTATAATGCATTATTCTCCTAACTCAATGCGCTTTATGGGAACCACAGAGGATTTAGCTTGATCAAATAAGTTCACCGAAAAGCCCTCAGGGCTCATCAACACCTTGCAGCAAAGTGCAGCACAGAAAGCCCTGTGCTAACACTGAAAAAACTAATTCCAGGGCAGAAAGGGAAAAATCCTTACCGCCACGGTGCTAATCAGCCTCGTTCGCTTGCTGTGCTATTAATCTCAGGCACAAAAGCTAGTGCAGCTACACCACCACTCCTGAAGCCCACACCAGTATTTCTTCCCAACCTTTCATTGCACGGTGCAGACACTTCAGCCCACTCAGACCTGTCTCAGGGACACACAGCACAGCTTGTTCCAAGTGTTTCTTGTGTTCCCTTCATTTTCCTAAGAGACATCTCCTGCCTGCTCACCACCGTCTTACTGCCACCAACACCATGTTCTATCTTCACAGCACCTGGCTTGCAGGTGATCTAACTCAGCTTCTCACCAAAGCACCAATTTAATGCACTCTGCTCACAGTTACTACTATTAAAACCCTTTGTATTTTAAAATGTCCTGTGACTACTTAGGCTTAATAATATCGTTATTTCCCCTCCCTGTTGACAGCCCTTTATATACACTGAAAAATGGATGAGAAATGATTCAACTCACATGAACAGTAGAAGACTGTTCAATGCCTTTATAATTTCTCTCTGGTTTACATCTTCAATTTCTCTTGTATCACCCATTTCATTTTTTTTGTTTTGTTTAGGTTTAGAGGCTTTGAATGATTCCCCTTTGGCTAAAGGCAGGACCTTTCTATTATGTCTTCTGACATTTGAATATTCTCTTGAATACTTTCCATTGCTTCAAAATTGTCCTCTGAAAGTAACTAGAGAAAAAGAGTTTTCTTCAGCTCGACCAATTCCTTAAGTCTGCTCTGCCAGGGAATATTTCTTTCACCTAATCAGATCTTTGATTGTCCTGTAGTTGTTTTCTGCAAGAGTAAGTTGTGTGCTTTACAGTCTCCGTTAGTGAACAGCTGCTTGATGCACCACAGGAGCAGAGTTCACAGAAAGATTTCCACAAAACCAGGTGCACAGGCATTCCCCAAAACACCGCTGAGCTCATGCCTTGACCTGCCCATCAGAACAAGATTGACACTTTCTAGGAGAGAGTGGATAAGGAAAAGTATATGAAATAAATATCAAATCCATTTTCAAAGCTATAATTCCGCAACCTTTGACCTGAGCCAAATACAACAAAAACCAAAAAGAGGGACAAACCAAAAACCAAACCAAATGAAGAGAAGCTCTACCTCTGAACCAGCTACAACAGAAGCATAGGTCCCTCTAGTTCACTCAAAACTTTGAATGTGAATCCCTGTCTTTAGAAACCAACGTGGCCTTTGCTATACTCTACAACTCATCCAACAGCAAAGGTTATCTACTGTGATCTATGGCTTTAGCTGAGAGGAAACACAACATTTCTACAGAAGTCAAAGAGGGGAGGAAAAAAAAACCCACAGAGCTGGACATCTGGGTGGACATTATCTGCCAGTACAGTCCACGTTGCTGGCATGCCTCCTCTCTCGCTATAGCAGATATCCTACGTATGCACACTCTGCATGTGTGTTTAAACAAAAAAGCTGATAAAGAGTACTTGCCTGTCAGCAGTATCTGAACCCCACGGCTCTTTGAGAACGTTTGGGTTTACTTGGCGGGTCATGCTGACTCCTTGTGAACCATTTATCATCCCAAAAAACTCCAGAGTTTGGCACTATGCCAGTGTCTTGTCTCCTCTTCCCTCCCCCCACCCGTTCCTTCCCTCCTGGGTATTGATGCTACATCAAAACAAACCTCCAGTTCACATAGCAACAGAACATTTTTATGTAACCTCTGCATGGGAACGCTACACAAACCATTGGACAATCACTTGGAGCATGTTAGGTAATTCCAGGATATTTCGCTGGTTTCTGTCAAAAACACCTCTGATTAAATGAACTATAAAAAAGGGAAGAGGATCTTTTGCACATGGGCCAGACTTGAAACACATCTTGGCACCAAGGACATCAGGGGATTAGTGCACCTCTTGGTTCCATGTCTGAATTTTGCCATTTTCTATCTCACTTGGAATGAAACTGGGGAGTCCAAAGCATTTAATCCAGTTTGTGTGGAATGTAATTGAAAGCAAAACGATGCTGAAGGGATCTGCTGAGTCAGGGCTTCAATAACACAAAGAAAGAAATTTAGATTTTGGTGGACACTGAAAACTCCCACTGCTATCTGAAACACAGATCTGTACAGACTGCATACTTACATGGTTATAAAACAGCCAGGTCATCTTTATTTTCCCCCCTCCTGTCACAAGAGGTTAATACTTTCAATAAGGACATAATAAATATATTCCTTCAAATCTTTCCAGACCATGCCCACCTCATCTTTACATTGTGTTAATCTCATATTTTAGGCTTCCACCAGTTTGCCACAAGGATTCCAAAGCCCTTATATCTCAAAAGTGTAGGGAAAAAGGAAGGGTTTTTTACTGCTTTGTCCTGATTCAGTGAAGATAGCTGTAACTAGAAATGGGACAGCAAGAAGGGCACATTAGGGCCTACAGCAGCATTAGAGCCATTGGTTATTGCTTGGTATATCTTACTTGTGTACAAGGAATTCAACCCATCACAAGTTATAGGATTAAGAAGGAAGGAGCTTTCTTCCAAGCCATATTGACAGCAATCACTGAAGACTTTTTGCCTGCACTGCAGCATCCTAGCATTATCTGGGAACTTCAGCAAGTTACCTGCAGTCTCCAGACCTTAGGAAGCTGGTGATGACTTTGATGCCTCCTGCTTTCTTCCTCTAGTATCTTACAGCCTTTTAGTCTTTTTCAGTAAGTCTTAAATAAGTCCTTGGAAAACTTTTTGTGGCAAGTAAGCAGTATGAGAAATACATTCTCTGGACTTTTCCATCTATGATGTGATTACTTGCAGTTGCGTTGTAATGCACCAGTCCAGTGATTTTTGGTGTATCTATCTAGGTTATTATATGGTACACATCGCTAATGGATAATTTATGCAGCAGCTAGAATAAGTTGATACATATGACAAAGACTAAGGACTAACTTTTGTAGCTCTAGAGAAACTCTTCTATGCACCATTTTCATAACTGCAATGAGAAGTGGTAGAATGCCTTAAGACACTCTTTCCCCATTTCTCTCTTACTTCCCTCAGATCATTCCCTTCTTTTTAACTGCCTGCAGCTAACAAGTGTGGACTAAACCCAAACCCTTATGGCAGGGTTATTTTCAATTCAAATGTGTTTACTTGCCTGATTGGCAGCACAGTCACACAGGACTATCCCCAGAACCAAAGGGTCAGCATGCTGCACAAAGTGCCTGGAAACAAGCAGGAGACTGGGGGAATTTGGCTTTCCCCAGTACAGCCACCAAAGCTTTCCTCTTGTGGCACCACAGCCCTGACTGTACAGCTGTGTAGTCTGCATGTAGGCATCAGGAGACATATTAGTTATGATTATTTCCAAGCGAACAGTATATTAATTTAAAAATATATTTAAAGAATGTATCACTAAACTATCACCTTTTAACACCATTATTACTACTGAAAAGGACAGACCTAAGAGCTTACAGCACCTAGAACAAAGGCTGCCTGCTGGGGTAGGAGAGAGGTCTGCATGACCTTACTGAGTAGCCCACAACATCTGGTACCCTACTGTCACTAAAAGAGCAGGAATTTTACTGCCCTCCCATTTTCCCCCCTTCCAGTCACACAGCTCCAAGCCTGCCCTTGCACCAGCTCTGCTGCTCTCATAGGACCTTTCTCTGAGCTATTTGAGCTTCCTAAGTCAGGACCTAGAAGCTAACTAGCCCAAACTCAACTGTTCTGGGGATCCTATTCCACCCTTTTGCAACAGTAAACTGATCAGGTCAGCCTTTCTTCAGTAACTGTACCCCAAGCCCATGACCTTGGAGGTGAGTCGTCTGAAGGATGTTCAGGGAAGGCACATCAGGCTCAGACCTGTTGTAGGATCAAGACTCCCCATTGTCCAGGAAAGTTGAAAGGTAGCACAAAAATATTTAAGCAATAATTCACGGTACCCTTTCTCCTGTCTACACCAGGGAAGATGTACAGGACCCTGATGTAGAAGTCCAGGGGATCTGCCCCTCGTGTAAACTCCCCACATACATACATGCTGGCCACTGATAATGAAAATTTTTCAGATGTATGTGCTCCAGTCTCAAACCACCTCAAAAAAAAAAAGCTTCTAGTTTTGCTGTCCCAGGAACATTTGTGACTTCATATGGGCTTCAGTTTTTCAGCCTTTATTCTAATGCCTTTCAGGTTCAGCAAAGCTAAGCCATACAGGATTTTTACGAAGTGTTAATGGGCTGCAGTGACTCTGTATAATCCAGCACTGGCTGGTGAGTTATCGCACCCCATTGTCACTTCATTAGCTGGCAGCCTGGGACAACACAGGTGCCTCCTCCATGCTCACCAGCATGAGGTTGCTCACACCCCTGAAGAGCCCAGGGAAGTACCCGCCAGCAGTGCCCATCCTCAAGATCAAAACTGACAGTCCTCCATAGCTGTGTGATCTTTGGATCTCAAGCCAGGATTTAATTCTTCCCAGCAAGTTGTTCAGTAGAACACCCGGTGGGTAACTCCTTTGTCAAACAAATCTGCCTCCACACATTTCTCCTCTCAGCCTTTCAACAAACTCCTGTACTTTCGTTCCTGGAAACAAACCAGGGAAGCCTTTTCGGGAACACTTAATTCCTTGTTTGGTAACAAGACAGCAGAACACAACCAGCGTATCTCAAAGGTTAAACTCATCATCTATTTTAGGTGCATAACACAAGAGCAATGCAGAGACACACACACCCAGGAGGAAATTCAAAGCCCTAAGTAAGGTTCTGTGAATCAGCATGAATACCTCTCACATGCAAAAATAAGGGAAACCAAATGTATGCAGCCACCTTGGTGAAGCTCCATTGGAAACCAATTACGCTGCGAGCCTTATTTTCAGAAGTGCGTGCATGTAATAGTGTGTGCAAAAATGAACAATCAATAGTATCCTTCCTTTATATGACTTACCATGATTGCATCTTGCAGCCATGGAAACTGTGCACCCACTTGCAGAAGTGTATGAGCAGCCATGGAGATGCGTATCGGCCACGTGAGCTCCCATCCCAGCTGCTGAGAAACACCTTGTTTCAAGTAACCCTGAATGACAAAGTCATTCTCTACAGAACAGCCTTCATAGAGACAAGTTAGTTCAAGCACTTCACATATAGATATGCAGATACATATTCAAAAGTACACACAGAGACATCTATTCATATATAAATCCAACATGACTGACTTGATCTGTTACATTCCTGGTGACAGTAAGGAACCAAGCACCAAAAAATGCCTTGAACATGCTGCGATGGCACGCAGGGTCAGCAAGGGCAGCGCTGCACACCCATTCCTCACATGCATATACATACACAGATAGGCATTCGGACCAAGTGGTGACACTCCAGATATGCTCCAAGCAAAGGGAGAAGTAGTGCCTCACTTCACTGATGAACTCATTTGCATGAAAAGCCATGGCAAGTTAGTGCTAATGAGAGCAAGGCCAAACAAGCTTGTGTACAACTTCCCTACAAAGCATGAGAATCCCTCAGTGCTCAGGTCTAGTAAACGAGTCCAAAGGAGATTTTTTCGAGAGTGAAGAAACCTCTTACTCTATCTTGTGTTAAAACAATTCTAAAAAACATTCAGAAGACAGAGATTTGCTTCCTTGCCTTTTCTTTACCAAAAGTCCTGTTCGGATCCCCAAGAAGGCACCGTTAAGTTTGGAATCCCAACTTCCCTATGAAGAGAAGCCCAAGGGTACAATGGAGAGGTGAGATGCCAAAGTGATGCAGTTGAATGGGGAAGTCCACACACAGCAGAGATTTCTTCTTTTTTTTTTTTTTTTCCAGAGCAAGACAGAAAAAAACCATGAAAAGGAACAAGAGAAACATTTACTGAATCTACAAATGCTCACTTCCTACATTGAATTGAAATACTTAATTTCATAGCCAGCTAGGGGAGTAGTAAGCCTTGCAGGGCTCTTTCAAGCCACAGCACTGCTGTTCTGATGCTCAGTGTTTTGAGAACAAAGCTGCTCATGGGAAGAGAAAACCAGAGGTGTCCAAAGAGATGCACCACGCCAGGTGAGCATCAAGAGCACCAGAGGTGCTGAAAGTGGATTGAAGATTGGTGCTACCTACCTCACGGCATATATTTTGCAGTCTGCTCTGCAATATACACTGTTTCTGTCCCGTGCATTGCAAACACAGACACTTGGCTGGCCTTGATGCTGTTTAGGTTGGGCCACTCCTGGAGGGTTTTGTTTACTGCCTGTTATTTTTTCAGAACCGTGTGTGGCACCTCCTGTTCAAGAAGTCCTAACTCAGAAAAAACAAGGCTCTTTTAGCCACTTTAACCACTGGATAAAGCCTAAACACATCGGATAAAGCATTCTACAGCCTCTACATTCATTACCAATTAATTATTGAAAGGGTATCTATTGAGTGTTTTAATATGCATAAAAGTAAAGACAATTCCAGTTGCCACGCAACTGGCTGAGAATCATGTAAACATAAATGCAGTAGTTTCATTTTAATGAATAATCTTACGTATCTGGAGAGAGAAGGGCTCAGCAGAGCCCCTGTACATCAGCGCAGAGAAGTAGCATTAAAGGTGCTGGGGAATTAACCACTGGGAACCAGAGAGCCTACATTTTAGGAAATAATTTGATTATCAGTGTAGCAAAAAAGGCCAGGACCTTGTATCTGGGGCCTAAGATATAGCTGTTTGGACCCTGGAATTGCATCCTACAGATTGACATGTAATATTTATATAAGATGCAATCAAGAGATGTCTTATTGACAATCAGATGTAGCTCAGCATGCAGCCTGATAAGACTTGTAATTATACAGATGGAAAAAAAATTACAAAAGATGTGTGTGATCATTCCAGCTGATCTCTTCTGTTTCATACAGACAGCATTAATCTTTGTTTAGTTGGGTTTCAAGTCCAGATGGTTCCACTAAGCATCAGAGATTCCAGTACACATCCTGAATAGGATTGCATACCTCCTCCCCCATGAAATTTGCTAAAAAGATGAAGTTTAGAAAAACAAAAATATTTGTCAATTCAGGCCAAATGTGGGAATTGTTGCTGTAAATTAAAAAATTGTTCAAAAGCTTTTTTTTTAAAAAAAAAAAAGAATTAACCAAAACATTTTTGTTTCAGAATAACTGCACTTGGAGTTGAACAAAGAGGAGGTTTTTTGTTTTGGTTTGGGCTGTTGTTGTGGGGTGTGTTTTACATTCTTCTTTCAGTTTCTCCTGGAATAAACTCTTTTTTTTTTTTAATTTATTTTGGTTGGTGACAAGAAAGAAAAAAGAAAATTATTTGCAAAGTGCATAGACTGAGCAACATAAAACCAGCAGAAATATCTCCCACATTTAGAAACTGCAAGTAAACACATAGTTTGTATTTTATTCCAGCTTTCTCAAAAAAACCCAACCCTTCTCCTGCAGTCTAAACAATCTGATTTAGTTGTTAGCAAGTTCAAGTCCTGCCTTAATATCTAATTTACAAACTCCTGAGCTTATTTTCCTTGCTATACCCTTCCAAAGGCTGCAGCCTGCCTTATTCACAGTGAACACCCGTTCCCTCCAGATGATGCAATCGTTGTTATTCTCTGTACCTGTTTCACAAAGTTTTCCCTTCCACCTCCCTTTCTCCTTTGCTGCCGACAGACCTGTCAGGGACCAGACTCTCTCAGGTTGGAATTTAAATCACCAGAGTGAGAACTTGAACCAAATTTGTGTAAGTGATCGATGGGTGTAGCTGGTGTACATTTTTTTTTCTTGGGGTTTTGTTGTTGCTGCTTTTTTATACCTGAATGCAATTTATAAGAGTAGGCAGTATGGTCTTAAACACAGCAAATATTATTCCTTAATCCACTCAAAAGAAATGTTTGGCATTTAACTTTATAATAAAAGGTATCAATTAGGAACTGTCAATGTTTTCAGTGGTGATATCTAATTACTGTAACTTGCTATAGGCTATCTTGTTAAATTCTAGTTGAATGACTAAGTATTCCTGACAAGTTTAATGCATTATTAAAGGTGTAATTACTTGGTTATTGCTCGTGTAATTCTGAGTTAATTACATGACATCTAAATTCATCATTTTTATGTTTATTGAACTTTGGTAAATTCACTTTTAGCTATTGCTTGATATTTACACCATGGCTCCTTCTTCTACTAATTTTGAACTTAAAGGAGAATGCTGCTGCAAGAAAAACCAAAGGGAAAGTGACTAGAACATAACAAGTCTCATTTTCCTATCAGCTTTCTATTTCCCTGTGCTTTCCTTGCCTGCTGCCATTTAATCACACCGTGATTCAGTAAATTTACTCGATTTTCAACAGAAAAAAACCCCAAACAGGCTACAAGCTTTTAAAAGGGCCTAGGTGACATTGTGACCCTATTGAAATCAGTGGCAGAGTATTCCTTGACTTGAGTAGAGATGGGATTTTCCCTTTGGGAACCCTTGTTCTGGGAGCAGAGAGTGAGTTACCCAAGGAGCTTTGTGATACAGGAGTTTATCAATGTAGGCATCAGTAGGTAGATGCCACAGGGATGGTTCCATGAGTCAGGCAGTGTAATTTCCACTGGCAGCATTCAGAAGAAATGTATAAATAACCAGCACATTTCAAATTCCCTGCTACTACTTTGCTTCCTCCTTATGTATTGCCTTTTATTCCCCACCCTTGCTTGTAAACACAGGCTCCAGTGCTCCACCAAGCACATACCACAATCCTTTGCCCCCTAGGGTCCACCGTGGTGGGTGGAAAAAGTAAACGCTGTCCATTACACAGCTACCATGTGAAAACCTTGACAAGCTGAAATGCCATCAGTATACAGACAGTGAATCCGAGGTTATAAATCTTGCTTCATTCCCATTTGGAAGAAGGATCTTCAATTAAGCAAAAATTGATTTTCTAATGATTTTTTTTTCTGCTCATGATTGGTAGATTGTTTGAAACTGTTCCAGCCCAACAAAGTACAGACAGAACAATTAAACATGCATCGCAGCTGACAGCAGGACTTATTTTGAGTCAGTGAATGCAATTTAGCCCTTTGATTTTTGGCAAGAAGTGCACCTTGCAACAATTATGAAGGAAGAAAATATTATTCTAGCTAAACATTGCAACTACCAAGCCAGTTAGAAAGCAAGGAGGAAATGCAGTGGGCCAGTGTGATGTTGTTTCCAATCTTATGGAATCCCTCACTACTCCCCATCGCATCTAGCACTGGAGTTACTGCACTTTCCAATTAACTTAGTGACTGGAGTAAAGGCTAAGAAATTAGCAGAGGTTTGTGATAGTTATTTGGCAGACCAGATACTGCAATATCATTGCTAATAATGATTCTTTGGAAATTAGGGACCCACAATCAAAGTCTCCAAAGCATATTTAAATTTTAGTGTTGATGTGAATGACTCAAACCTGACTGATTGAAAGCCCGCTAAGATTAGTTGAAGTTTTTCCATTAATTTCAAAGCCCTCTGGACAAAGCCTTAAGGCACAAGCTGTCCTTAAAAATCATACTTTTTGATGTGCACAGAGAACAATCAGAATAGGATTAAAATCCTATTAGATGTGGACTAAAGTAATAATTCAGGTGATACATTGATAGGCACTGGTTTACCCTCTAAACTCTCTTGATATATTTCTGATCCGACTAATTTTGTTAATCAAGTTATAACTAAAATTTAGATCCTTACATTTACAAGGACAATACTGAATATAATTACCCAAGTTTTGTTGGTGTTTAGAGGCACTTGCCTCTCAGACCAGGACACAACCGTGACAAGTGTGATACAAGCTCAGGACAAAAGACAAATTCTGTTCCTTGAAAAGTTACAATGCCCAGACCAACAGACAAAAGTAGACTCAGAAAAGCTGAGAGTGCAAAGAAACTTAGAGACAATAGAATTTGGCAAGGAAGACAAGAGATAGTAGCACACCATCAATTTAATCCTTGATGTAACTTTGTGGGCATCATAGCCACATGCAAAACCACTGGAGCACAACCGATGCTTCTGAGCCAGCCCACGCTGCTGGTCATGGTGTTTTTCAAAGCTGGACTATGGTATGTCTCCAATTTAATCTTTTTCATCTGCAGATGATGTTGGCCAAGATGCCTAAACCTCGCTAGAATGAGTCAGTAGAACTAGGTGCAATGTTTTCTTGAAGCAATCAAAGTAAATCCCATTTTCTATCAGTCTAATAAGGAAAGTTTGGAGATTTTCAGCTTGCATTTCCTCGTATGTTAATTTCATCATTGCCCACATATTATTCTGCTTGATCTGACCTGAATCTGACTTATTGCATTTCCCAAACTACTTTTCACTCAGCGGTTAATTAAAAGATTTGGTCCCTGACACACTGCTTACAGCCCTTATTGGCACCCATTAGCCCAGCTAGACTAATTCTCCTGAAAAGCAAACCTCCTTATATTCCCAGGGTCAAAAGTTCACAGCCAATTCCCTAAATCTTTAACATTCGCTATTAGTTCATTAGTTGAACCTACTCTGCTGTAAGAGGCTGTATTCAAATATAGGCATAAAAAGGCATTCAAGAAAGATGGTTTTTCACACAAACTCATCGCTCGCCAGACTGCTCCATCACTTTCTATACAACACTGGGACTGGACAGAGCAAGAGATATGAAATTAATTTTTTTAACTTACCTTTAAGTACCTTTTTCTTTAACGTATAACTAAGAAGGAAACTGCATGTTCTAATTTACACTAAGCTATTAGTATATGCTATCGTGCTTCAAATTTACCTCATCAGTTTATTTTCCTGTGTATACACCCAGGGCATAGCATTGCCTTTCAGGCACATATAGGACTGAAATCCATACATAGACATCAATAGCATGCTGAGAGCAACAGCAGCATTACTCTGACAGTCCCGTTTAAATAAAGAGAGTCTAAATTTAAAACAAGACCTCAGCTGAGATTGTAAACAAACACACAGAGACATGTTCACACACACATCGCCGCATGCACACGTAACGCTCTGCACACTTAAAGGCACATGGAAATACATCCCATTTTAGAGATATAAGATAAATCACAAAATTTGTGTTTGGATCTAGGCATTAGAATCCCTAAAGCCCTGAGAAATCTGGCTCCAAACTTTGGTTCAAGCCCAGCTTTACTGTACTGACATAATGCTAGAAACGAAGTCGACTTGGATAGGTGTGTGGGAAGAGAAAAAGGCAAAGTTTAATAATTAAAACTATGTGGCCATGCAAGCATCCTACTTCAGTTAAGAGGAGTGGTCATTAAACTCAACCTTTCCCCCTTGAACCTGAAGTCTGGAATAGCTCAGACACCAATGACGACCTTATGTATTTCTTTTAATTATTCTGAAGTAACCTCCTCCAGCTCACTACAAGCCCTCAGCTACTTCAAGCAAAGACATTCTAATGATTTCGATTAAATCTTGGCCTCTCCCCAACAGAGCACAAATTAAAAGCATTACTAGGAGGATACAAGCTTCAGCGCTTGCAAGTGTTATATAAAGAATGGGGAAAGCTGCCAAGAGCTTGTTGTCATTTCATATGCAGTGGGGGATGATTAACCCCTTAGTGGTTTCCCATACCCTGGGAAGATCACACGACAGGCTCCCAGGGTGCTCCTTCCTCTTAACTGTTCACCCCTCCATTACACTTTAAACTTTATTTGATATTTGGAGAAAATACTGCTTCTACTGAAGCTCAGTTATAATCAAGTAAACTGTGTTATTCTGACACAATTTGGAGAAGAGATGCCTACTGACCTCTACAAATTCAGTTCCAGAGAGTATCTAACCCATCTTGTACACAGCTGCAGTTTTACACATAATTTCCACTTTCACATACATGTTGCCTCAGTAGAAATCTGTGGATGTAGAGTTTGAGCACAGTTTTGCTGACATCCATCACTTCAGCTGAAGGACCAACTCCATCAGCTGGTGGCAGCAGCAAATTGACATCCTCTGCTGGCCTAGCCCCTAACAGGGGTAACCATACACATTTTCCTAACGTTTTGCCCTCCACGCTACGTTACATCTCCTACTCCACAAACCAGAGAAACCATGATGCATGTGAAATAAATATACAAAAATCTCATGTAAGTTATTTCAAAGTAGCCAATCAAGACTGGGAACTAGGGAAACTTGATTTAGATCCTGATGTCATTGCCTCCCTCCACTTACTTTTCCATTTTCTATATTGTTAAAAAGTGAATAATTAAATGATTGAAAAGTAAATTTCATATTTTTTGATACAAAAGTGAAAGGCAGATACAAGACCAAACTGCCCCTAGGGAGGAGCAACTGTCAAGTCGCTTATCAAAAGCTGCTTTACCTGGGTTCCTATATGCAAAACAACCACAAGCCTACAAATCCTGAATCTTCTCCTTTCCATGTGGCCGGTGTGCATGCAGGCAAATGGAAAACAGCTATGACATCAGTACCACTTGTACACTAACACACACTTTGCACAGTGGTAACTGAATATCTGGGTGCCTGGCAGCATCTGTCCTTCAGCATGCTAAAACACCCCAATGCATCAACATCCCAAAGGGTCTCATGGGCAATACAAAGGAGAGGGTGAAAGTTCATTAGCTTCTAACACAAAGGTAAAATCAGTGGGGGAAAAAAGTTGCTATATGCAAGCTTTTGGCTCAGTAGTAGAAAATGAGAGAGCAAAAGCATCCCAGCAAAAGCTTATAGAATTGATTTAGAAGGTGTATTTTGAAACGTGGTTGAGACGAGACACTGTTACTCGGAGGTGGCGTGGGGGAGCTGACGCAGCCTTGCGATGCCTCATCCTCCAGATTTATATGAACAAAATCAAGGAAGCACTAAACCAGCAGGGGATTATTATCTCCAGAGATAACTATAGACAGTTTCATTGTAAAAACAAGCAGCGTCATCATCACTGTATTTTCCATTTCTTGAAACACGGGCATGTGATGGAATATCCAAGCTCCTTCTAGAAGTCAGAGCAACTTTCTCTCTAAAACAACATCTCTGTAAATAGAAGCAATTTGTTTCATTTGTTCAAATGTTTAAAGACATCACTGTGCTGAGTCCATGCTTCCCCTCTGCCTGCATCTCACCAGCCCTAACGCTCAAGGATATTACTCGTTCTGCCCAACACTGACTACATCTTCACTGCAAGGTTACACATTTCTCAAACATTTCTTCTGATGGCAATACCAGATCAAACACTACTGAAGTGTTATATTCATAACAAAATTAGATATAAATTGCTTTAGCCAAGCTGGTGTCCCCTCACCAGTCTGAGCAGCAAGCTTGGCACATCAAACAGGGTACCACCAGGGCAAGCACTGATGCTAAAAAGAGGCACGTAAAAGCCCACCAGAGCAGCACATCACATTCAACCAGCTAAATGGTCTGGCTGAAGGCTGCTAGGGCTTCTCGTAGTTTTTAGAAGCTGGTGTTCAGGGTTGCCCAGATTGTGTAGAAGACAGCTTAGACCAGCAGTAATGCTGCTAAACCAGATTTTGCTCAGTCGAGCAGAGTGAAGTTTTCTTTGCAGTGTAGCTTTCCTTCACTACTCAAGACCTTCTCCACCACCCTTCCACTACCTATCATTTACCCTCCATTTTCATTTGCCATTGGAAAGAGAGGGGAAAACCCAAAATTCAAAAGGTTTTAAGTTTTGTTGTAAAAGAATGTGGATTGTCAACTTCTTACATTAAAACCTTTCATATTTTTCAGCCAGCACTATTTCAAAATTCTTTTAAAAGGAAACACTATCTTTAAAAAGATGTTCTGAAGCCACTTCAGAGAACAGACTATGGGGCTGATGGTAATAAGAGGAGAGGGAAAAAGATTAACCATGTGTAATAATCACAGCAAAGTATGCTTAATAGTTCTGGTTTTTTGATTCACCCTGACATCTTCATTTTTATCCTCCTGTTGCGATGCACCAATGCTGCAATTCAGGATGAAAATTCCATAATATAATAAGAAATCCCCAAGCAATTAGGATGTCAAATCAGGAAATAATTCCCTACATCAAAAAGACCCACTCCTATCTTTTGTCAGTCATTGGATTGAAATAAAGAGGTAGCTACACACAAAGAGAGCTGTCACATCAAACAGCACATCCTTCACTCCTTCAAGATATAAACATATTAAAATGTGGCAGGGAAAAAAAAAGAGTCAATCGAACCTGTTTAATGGAATCAGCTAATTGGATAAATTACACTTTGATAATAATAATTGTGGAGACATCCTGACCTGTTCAGTACTCCTGCTTGCTATGTACGCTTCTCATTTGATTCCTTGGGCTAGATAGCATGGTGTAAAACTCCTGAAGGACTCAAGCTCTGCTTGACTGGAGGTTTCATCCATAAACCTGTACATAGCCCAGGCTTCCAGAGTTTGGGTAAAAAACTCAATAAATAGGGACTACAGGCACAATAAGCAAACACGGCTCTTCAAGCAAGGTTCCACCAGAAGACAGGAAACTGAAAGATTACTTGGTATGAATACATATCACTAATCACATGCATAAAATTCTTTCAGCAAATTCATATTGCTAGAAAACATGTAGGATGGAATAAATACTATTAACCAGCTTGCCATTAGCATATGGCAGGCACCCACTTTGAGTAAAGTTTTAACACCAAGCAAACATTTAATAATTAGTGTAACTATCCATTTATGGAAATGATATATTTGGTTTGAAAAAGATAAAATTTTAAAAATTAAGGGAGTTTTACCAAACAACCATTCTTCTTGATACAAGCAGAGTAAAAAGTTATCAAGTATATGAGAAAAACTACACATCTCTTTCATCACTGTGCAATTCACTGTGTAATTCACATCCATTAACACTGCACAGAAATCCATGCAGTGTGAATGATGTTGACTTCCAACTCAGACAATTTTTTTGCCCCTAAAAGTACAAAGAGCAACAAAACCCTAATTTCACACTCCATTCCACAGGGCACAGCACCCACCTTCCCCTGCCCACCATCACCACCCATTGCCCCTCTCAGTGGGCAATTAGAGTAAATAGTGACAGCCTGCAGTGACGCATTGCCAACCAGGTGTGGGTCTAATCTAAGTTTAAAATAAAGATTTCTACTTGCTTATTTGCTTTTACAATAGAAGTCCAAACAATAAAGCCACCAAAGGAAACTGAAAAGTGAAACTGCAGCCTCAGGTCCGGATGCAAGGAGAAATGCTGACCTCATCGGAAATGAAGAGGTAACACCAGCTTTTTGCTTGTATTCTGCGTGCCACAGACCATCCTAAATGACTCTTACCACAGCTCTATTCAAAATCAGCCATTACCAGATTGTATACAGAGTAAAACATAAAAAAGAACAAAGTGAATCCTGTTATGGGTCATTGGGTTTTTTGGTTTCATGATTTTCAAGATAAACTCAGAGAGACAAAAGCTTAACAGTGTGCTGAAAGAGAAAAGACCCTGTGATAATTGATTTAACATGAAAATCGACCAAGTACTTTTTGTAAGGTGTAAAAGAAATGGTAGTTTCAAAAAGTAATAAAAAATAGAAACATTCATTTCTTATATGCCTATAAGCCACACAAGGAGGAGCCAGCCAAGATCTCCCTATCAGATGGTTTGCACTATCCAAGAGAAGGCGGCTTCGTTTGCAACTTCATTTGTACAACACAGGGTTGAAATGGAGGGCAGCGAATTTCTGTACTACATTATACCCATCCTGCCTAGAGCTGCATTTATCAGATTTCTTTTGTGTGTGTAAAGTATCTTTTAGTAACACTTAATATTTGACTAAAAAGTTAATGGTCCTAATGATGTTTGCTGCTATTACTGAAGATGTAGGAAAGGGGAAGAAGGTTCAGTGGTTAATTTAGTCAATTTTATTTTTCATGAAACATCTAGAAGCTCATGCTTGCCAAGGTTCATGGTCTGGCAGTTCTGCAAGATGCAATTTTCTAAAAGTGAGACTCTGGAGCACAGAAGTTAATGCTTGGAGGCAGCTATATTATTTGGCTCCTGGGGATTCCTCAAGTAGCAAAGAGTGGCTTCTCTTCCCTTTTCCAGCATCAGAACCATCTTACACCGCACTGTAAGAACAGACAACCAAGTTGAATAGCTTACATGTAACACCATGGCATAAGGACATAATTAGCCATGAAAAAGCTAACATTTACAGTCGAATAAACAAACTCTGCATTAAAAATACGTTAAGTGTTCTAAAATAAAAAGCAATTTGTCTTAATAATTTTTCTTACTCAGAGGCTACTTGGTACTGGTCAGAGTGATACCACTTAGAATAAGCAGCCACAGCAAAGCCACAGGTGAACTTTGTGATGTCTCCCTTTGCCTGGGAAAAGGTGGGAGCTGGGTGAGGAATAAACACTCCATCTGGCCTAAGCTTAATTATAGAATTCAACTTTACATTGTTATTTGTCTTGTTTTCAAGCAGTAAATTGCGTTATCTTCTTGCTGATTTTGATTTGTCAGCTGAGAACTGTGTAGAAAGGGTGCCGAATCATTACTGTGCCATTTAATGTGGGAAAGACCTTTTAGAAGGGAAAGACTGTGACATTTGTCAGAGAGAGTCATACCCTAAAAAGCTCTTTTCTTTCAATGAACTGTTTAAGCATCACTTAGGCCCCAAGACACAGATTCACAAGAATCAGGAAAAAAAAAAAAAGAACTCTGTAAAAGAGCACAAGATTCATCTCTTGTTCCTTCCTTCCTCAGGCCAGAAGAGACTGCTTGTCTTCTAGCCATACATCAACCACAGGTTAAAGTTAAGTCTAATCCTGTTGCCTCAACTGTTCCCAAAACCAGTATCTCTCCATATACTCTTTTTTTATTGTAGCTGGGTATTTTTTCCATCTTCACAGAGATAAACCGAGGTTACTGCTTAGGACAGGGATACTTTGGAAGGACAGAGGGTGAAAGGAAGAGATGGGCAAGAGAGGGGTAGCAAGAGAGAAGGATTCAACTCAACTCCACAAAAGAAACCATTTTAAGCACTTTGTGATCCACTTCCATTGAAAGGGTTGTACACATGAAGGAGAGATGTCCCTAATCTTCCCAGGACTTTCTTACAGGACCCTGGTGGACTTGTAAAACTTTACAGTAAGAAAGGCAGCATGACTGACTTCCTCACCCTCTCTCCCATCCCCTATTGACAGGGGGTGTTTGCAGGGTGCCTTAGAGAACACAAACACTAATCCGAAAAAACAGTTGGGGAGTGGAAATTCCTAAATTCTTAACTGTGCAACACACGGTGTTTCAACAGCTTTTGAGAAAGCTTTTGAAAACATCAACAAGCTGTGCAGCTCCCAGCACTTTGCAAAATAAATCTACCCAAATATTAAGGCCGCAGAGGTGACTTTGTCAACCAGTAGAAAACATGACAACAGCAACGCAGGGAATGCGGGGGAAGCTGTTTGGAATTTTTATTATTGTCAACTATGGAGATAAAAATGCAGACAGAGCTCAGCATCTACTCCCACAGGAAAATCACATTTGGCCTGGAAGTCTACTTTAAAAGAAAAACAACAAATAACAGAAAACGAGCAGGAAAAAATAAAGGCTTTTGAGCCAATTTCTCCATTCCCTATTTGGCCTGAGACCACAAGAAGGAAGGGAAAAGATAAGTTTAAGGCATCTTTTCACCTTCTGAGCTCTAAGCATCAGATTAGCCAGGACTAGAACTGCCTCAAGCTATTCCTACCAGTGTGTGGTTTAACCTTGACACCAAAAAGGGAGGTCCCACTTCCCCCAAATTGCGGTACCCTGTAATGACCTGCAAAACCCTCTCAATGAGGAGTCCAGGGAGATAAAAACAATACAAAAGTAAGGCTTAAACAAAAGTACTTTCCTGCCTGGATTAGCTCAGCTCAGGATTACAATGGAGGAAAAGGGAATGCACAAAGGAGGGCTGTTCCTTTTAGTGCCAACAAGCCATTAGGTCACTTGGGCTGTGATGTCAGCTGTACCCTATTCTCTGTGACGATGACACTTCCTGTGGAGACCAAAGGTCAGTGTGTTCCTCCCACACCCTGCCTGTCTCACACCTTATCCCTGGAGACGTTCATCATGCTGTGTTCAAACACCGGTCTGGTTAAATAAGGTTAACAGCTGATTTGCTTCCCCAAAACTGTAAAGATCAGAAGTGTCACAAAATACCGGGAGTATCGTCTGAAGGTTTATTTTGGTACCAGCATCACCCCTGTTCACACTCTTACCTGCCCTTCCACCCACAGTTGCCAACACAAGTATTTCTAAGGCATCAGTGTAAAATTATGCAACGTATAAATAAACTTGAAAATGAAAAGAAGAAAGTGAAGAGCAGGTACTAGTCCTGATAACCTCAAAGAACCAATTCATTCATCAGATCCACAAATGACTATGCCAGCACAGCTGGGATGAAGAAAGAGAAACATCAGCATGGCACTGAGAATGGAGCTGGGATAGGAGAGGAGGGGCACAGACATCTTAAACCATCTTTCCTGCCAGCACCAGAATAGCCACACTGGAGCAACCATGAAGCATTTAAAAAGGGCATTTTACACTTCTCAAAAATCTTCAGAATACATGCCATGGACTTCAAGAGCCAAAACTCTCTTAAAACACATTTTCCTCGGTGCATAAAACTGCAGGTTGGCACAGGGACAAAAACAAGTGGAAACTGTTTGCATTTGTATTGTTTTAAAGGGGATAGGGGGAAACCCAAAAGGAATTTCATCTCTTTGGGGCCAATAATGTTCAAAGACAAGAGAAGCTTTGTGTATCAGGCCTCCATCTGGGCTGTACCCAGGATTCCCATCTCAAACTCATTGAACCTTGCAACGTTTTATCTTACAGTCCTCAAAGGCAGTAGCACGTTGAATATGATCCATTTTTTAAACATACAAAGCAAAGGAATATATTTTCCATATGTTTGTCACATGTTTAGCTGAAGTCTTATTGCCAACTCTTAGCACAGCTGATACACAGTGTATTTTTATGGCCTGACCTTGGAAGAGTTTCATCTCAACTGTGTGTTTCTGCCTGTTTAGTTTGTACACCGCCAGTACAACTTTTCATACACACTGAGCAATTCACTGCCTGAAAACTTCCATTTCTCAAATACTTACCTGATATCCCATCATAAAAGATATATTGTACAACACAGCTACAGAGTTCTGCTAAAACCCTTTTACTCTTTTTTAAATGAGCCCATATGCACACAAAGACCTACAGAAATCATCAAGAAAGGCCAAAACCAAAGAAGGGTAAAGCAAAGTGAATAATGTTAAGAACACACCCACTGCTTGCACACACAGTAAGAAGGATTTTATCGCTATAGAGTTTGAACGTTCTCCAATTAAACAGTTCCTTCCTTCACTCTCCAAGTATAAAAGAAATAAATCTATAAGTGTACATGGATTTATATAGTGTATGGAAACAATTCATTTTCCCACTTTTAGATTACTGAGTTTTGTTAACCACAAGTTAACAAAGCATCCTTTCTAGAACTAAAGTTTGGAAATTTTTTTAAACCTCAATTATTTCATTTATAAATAATGTCATAGGTAAAAAAAATTAAAGTATCATGCTGTTCAATGGATTTTTTTCCCCATTTTTTTTCCTAGAAAAATTCAACAAAATGTTTTTTTCTTTCTTTAGCCTCAGAGGAAAAAGTGAAATTCATCTTGGAGGTGAAAGCTGGGACAGTCCCCAATGGGCCATAAGAAACAGTCTCAGCGTGTATGCCATTTCGAAGGTGTCTATAGTGCACAAGAAAAGAAAACAAAGCCCTTAAATCAACAGGAGCATCTTCACAAAATTCTTCACCTTCAATCTGTGGAAATAGAGGATAACTAGTAGACAAATTCAGCTACAGTCTTGTAAGGAATGCAGCTGGTTTATCCATTGTAACCTCTGCTGCACCAGACTCCAGAACTCAGTTCTGGTTCTGCCACTGACACTGTCTGGCCTTGGGCAAGTCACGTCATCTTGCCATTCTCCCAAACCTTTTTCAATCCAGGGTTTGATTTTCCATCTAGGCTAGACACTTCTTAAGTCAGAAACCCCATGTCATGATTTATGTGCCCAGAGTTTACCACCAGCAAGGGTCAGCTCTCCACTATGGTCCCAGTACTTGGGATGATTGTCAAGGTGAGACAACGCAAGCAACCCACACAGTCGGTGTATCTGCTTGAAAAGAGGTCAGGCCCACTTCTAGCCTTCATCTGTTCAAATAATTACCTTGAACATGTGAGGAGTGGGCACAACCCAAATCACTTAACAATTCTGAAGAGCTAAAAGGCCCATGAGGTGCAAAATGGTCACCTAGGGGTGACCTAGGGGTGCAAAATGATCACTGGGCTTCCCTGTCTCGATAGGGACCCGGAAAGAAGTTTCTGAGCATATTCAATCACACTTCTGAATTAGACACGTTTCAGTTCAGGACACTTGTGGGAAAAAAATAACATCTCTACAGCACAAAATTAATCCAAGAGGTAATGTAAAATGTTTAGCTCCAGCCTGCTCACTCAGCTGAGCTGGCTGCTCCAGCTTTCCTTGGCAGCTGGGGTTAACAGCCAGTCAGGCAGCAAAGAGCTCTCTGTAGCAGACGTTTTCAAGCCAGTGTCCCATCAAAACAGCCAAGAATAAATGACCTCTCACAATTCTCTTAAGACTCCTTCTACTAACATCATCTTTCCTGTTGCTTACTCTGGGTTCTCAGACTGAATGGTATTTCCCCTGTATAATAGGTCAATTTACAGTTCTTGCCCTTGCTAGAAGTCTCTTACTGATGATAATGGACTTGATTCTGCCCTCATCAAACCAGAACACTCCAAGAACTAGGAAAAGACAGTTGCTTCAGGCCCTGCTCCAAAAGGTCAATTTAAAAGCCCTGCAGCCATCACCTGGTAAACCACATCATACCTCTACTACAGCACTTCTAACTTAACTGGAGTGCAACATAGTGTCCCTTGTCAATCAAGTACTTTCATTTGCATATGTTTGAAGTTGCTGTAGATGCCATCTTCAGTCCTATGACTGTATACACAATCTTCTGCTACACCTCTGTACATCAATATTTGCCACAAATCATCATTATCCAGCAAGAAGATGGACACTCTACCGTGTCGTACAAGATTCCTGTGCAAGTTATTAATGATTAAAAGCAATTTCCTACTCCTATGTTCACATCTCCATTGCCCAAGCACTTTGAAAAACAGTGTCTAATACAAATGACATGGCTTTCAAAAGTTTCTGCTTTACCCCTGGGCAAAAACAATAAACACCTTGATGGAGCTTTTATCAATCAATTTTCATTTAGTTTCCTTCTATTAAAAAGTCTTAAGATGCTATACTTAATACCAGGAACAACAGCAATGTACTTCAAGGCAAAACAACAGTATTACTCAGAAGAATGTGAACGGTATGTTCAGCAATTTGTGGAGGTAGATCACATTGATCAACTTTATTGCAAATCACAGTGTATCACGGGATTCATTTGTTTTTTCAAATACAAAGCAGAGGACATTACTCTGACTTGAAAGGATTTTATTTTGTATTAAATCAGTGAAGTAGCAAATACTATTTCATATACATTTACCAAATAAGAAAAGCCTTATGTATTGGGCAGCACACGATGTCATAAAATTATGTTTTAACTTCCTTAGGGAAAGATACCCCTTTCCTAATCAAATACTAATTATTATATTAATAGTCAATGCAAATAAAAATTTTGATCCTGGAATGACTTGACCCAGCCTGCGCAAGCAGTGTAAATCCAGAGAAGTTCCCCTGGAGTTTTCGTGGTTTTACATCAATCTGTTTGAAATCAGAAACTTGGCCCAAAATGCTAAAAAGCACGGACCAGCTGCCTATTGATGTCTGCACAGGTTTGAAAGCTTGATGCAACAGTCTTAGTATATTGATTCCAACCCTACACCCCCAGGAATCTGCAGGAAAAGAAATAGAAATTCGGTGTTTGATCCCTAATCTGAAAAAACTTCAGGACTTGCTTACAATTCGGTACAGAAAAACAAAGCAAGGGAGATAATGCACAGACTTCAGTTCATAGCAGGCAGTTATGAATGACCTGCACCGACTGACCACAAAGATGACAAGAGGCTCTTTTAAGTTAAAAGAAGAAAATAAACATGGGTTGGAAGTTATTTTCTTTGAGTGAAACGTTGTGCAATGAAATGACTGGATACTGAGGATATTCAATTACTATTGTTGTGGGGGAAAGAAGCCTTTACAAATGGTCTGTTTTAACAGAAAAGCAATCTTATTAAAGATTTCTTAATCAAACCTACGGTCTCATCGGAATTACAATTTGCTAGGTACCAATGTGACAGGCTGGGTCTGACCCAGCTTCTACTCAAGGAAACTGAAAAAGTCCTGCTAAACTCAAAAGGCCTTAGATCAGGACCGAGATAACCACCTCTGGTAAAAAGAAAGTTTGGATTTACAATTAGTGCTGGTTTTAGGAGTTGACTGATTGTAACTGAAGATGAATTCAAACTGGAGCAATTCCTACGGAAAGTAGTTTGAGCAGAAGCAGGTTCTTTTATATCCAAATTCCAGGGATTTTCAAAACTAATTAGCACGTTAGAAAGTTCACCTAGTCACTCAAAATCTTGACCATACTTTGGACTTCTCACAAAGAGCCAAGGAAATTGAATTCCCAGAACTGGCAGTGGAGCAATTCTAAGACTGCCCTGGGAATTATCCCGGGATACCAACATTTCTCCTATAAATATAATCCACCAAGACAAGGATGCATCCCTCCTGCCTCTCTTCTCTGGCCCTATCCCTAGCAATGGGTCCCTCCCATTGCTCTAGGTGTGGTGTTCACCAGTCCCATCCATAACCTGGTGAAACTCCCCAACACAGAGGGAAAGCTGTCCTTCCGCAATGCTTGACTGCCAGAACAGCTCAGCTCTCTCAGGTAACTGCCTCCACCTCCTTGTTATTCTTGCTTTGTCTTTCCATCTCACAGTCACTCATTACCTATCATGCAGTAGGATGTAGAAGCCACATGTGCTGGGTACTGCAAAGTGGAGGGGAACAGAAAATCTGCTTCCCAAAGAGATCACACGTTCATAGTCCACCTTTGAATCTCCAAGCACAATAAACTGTCCAGACAAGATTTTTTTAGCCGTTTAACTCCTCCATCTCTCTTATCACCTCACTAATAGTCTGATAATTATTGGAGTAGAAATTTAAAACCATAAAAATAATTAATATTGTGTCCTCAGAAACAAACTAGTCTGCACTGTAGCAAAACAAGTGAAAACTGGAAGGCAACCACGTCATTTGAAAGCTCCATCTCATCACACACCCCAACTGTGCATTAGGAAGAGCACTTAAACTCATTCAAAGCCCATGGGAAGCAGACCAGCAGCTTTTTGCTGACATGAACACCAAATGACCAAAATATTTTCCTGCTCAGTATTTAAATCTTGGCTACTTCTTAAGTCTACACAACGCTATGCAAGTGCCAGCTCTGAGCATGACCCATTATTTCCAGGCAGCGTTCTGCAGCATTCCCTGAGAACCACAACTCAAAGATCTCATTCTAGGAGTCCTTTCCATGTGGACACAGGTTTCGGAGAGGCATTCTGTGAGGTTCAAGCACAGGTTAAGCTGCCTATCTAGACATAGCAGAGCAAAATCTTCACCTTCAATTGGAAAGTTATGCATTTCCACAATAAATGTAATAAATAACCATGACAGCAATTGTGTGCTAACTCCTCGTGTTGGTACTGGCATAGGTGTAAAATTGTGCTTCCACCTGAATTTTCTGTGAACTAGTTAACATTTCCATTGGACTGTTCATATGTTAAAAAAAAAAAATAATCATCAGACAACTCTCCTAGCATAACTGCAATTTCCAGCACAGCTTCCAAAGCTGGAAACATGGGTCAACACTGGAAATATTTCACATGGCACCTAACCAGCGTGGAAACAAATGCCAAGCATGATCTAGTGTCATCCAGATTAGCTCCTGCTGGTGCCTGGATTCAAATTAATGGGTTACCCTCCAAGCAAATGTCACAGGAAACCTCGCCAGGAAACAGCTTACCGAAAGAAATAAAAAAATTTTAAAATCCTATTTCATCTTGAATGAGGGATTCCATTCCAGTCAGAAGGTTCCTTTCCATAGCCTCTGTCTGAGCACAGCTTGGGAAATACTTTTGGGAAATGAGATTAAACAGGCATAAATAAACATGCACTTACGCACACGCAAGAACCAACAAGGCGTCCAGGAGTATCAAGACAATTCCTGCCCCCTGAGCCTATTTCCTCTCTGTAATATTCCTGATTCCATTCAAAACACTGGAAGGTATTACACACCTTTCAGAAAGTAGAATGTTAACACCAAGAAGCCTCAAAAGGCTTTGCCTTCGTTCTTTCTCTGGAAGAGGTTTAACCTCTGGTAGTGGTCTAGGATGGGACAATGCTTCACATGGTGACTGGAGAAAAAAAGTTCCTGTAGGTCTTACTGACCAGAGAGAACTGGCTGTCATTTTTTCTCACTGTACCTTACCTGCAAGTCTTCTATCTTCAAACATAAAAAATTCCCCTTTTAATTAGCTTTATATACATCAGGGTAGGTAAGTTTCTTCTTTTGGATCCAAGGGGCTGAACTGAGGAGAATCTCAGTTTCCTTGCAGAGGTCTTTTTTCACAGTGAGGGTGACGGAGCAGTGGAATAGGCTGCCCAGGGAGGTGGTGGAGTCTCCTTCTCTGGAGATATTCAAGTCTCATCTGGATGCCTATCTATGTGATATGAGATAGGGAGCCTGCTTTGGCAGGGGGGTTGAACCCGATGATCTCTTGAGGTCCCTTCCAACCCCTAAGATTCTGTGATTCTGTGTGATTCTGTCTTCCTTATCCATTTTAAGTCCTTGGCCCAGGTTCTCTCATGAATGTCAATGAACACCAAAAATGGGGCAGGAACATGCAGTTGGAAGCAAGAAGGCTGGAAGGACTGACTCATTTGATAGGAGTGGGGCTGAGAGCATCACACTCAAAGCAGAACCCTGAGCCAACCCACCTGGGGCCCTTACAGCCCATAAGAACCAGCTGACTTCTAGTAGTTCTGAAGAAGTGATATCCCCACAGAGCCATCTGTAGACCACAGCTTTCCAATGGTACTGTAATGAAGAGTAGTGCTCACACTACTCACACACAATGGCGTTTCTTTGGAGGTAAAGCCTATATGCTGACATGCTCTGGGTTTCCACTATAGCCAGGAAAGCTAGAAACTCCCTTTTTTTTGAGTGGGACCTCTTGCAAAATGTGATTACACCAAAAGGAGAAACATTCAATAATGCAGTGCAGTACTCAAATACACAGTACAATTAATTGCCCAGAATGGACATTATTCAAAGACTTTTTGATGAAATTCAGAACCTTTCTAGCAACTCTGAGTTATTATTTCTCTGAACCAATGCAGTGAATTCAGGTAGAGTGGATGCTGTCACCGTTCTACGAGGCTTAAGTGAAACTAGAAAAGAAACAAGTCCTGGTTTGTGTTGTTTCCCTCACCATAGTGAAGTTCTGTGCTCAGTGGTACAAAACAATACCTGTGAATTGCTGCTGTCAGATGAGGCAGCGTTAACCAATGGACACTCTCCAGTAAGGCCATCACAGCGTCTCCCAGTGACACCAAGAGTTGTGCTCAGAGCTGGCTGCTGTAGTGCTGGGTACGTATCACATGCAAAACAGGAGATCACCTTCCTGCAAGGTGGAAATGTGTCATGTCCTGTTTTGTTTTGTATTAGGTGTAATATAAAATTAATCTGTATTAGTAATTAAAAGTCCTTTCCTCTTACAGTATTAAGACTGGGGAAAAAATAGTTAAAAACCATATTACTTATTATCTCTTCTGCTGTTTGTTTACTCCTGTATGCCAGATGGCTTGGAACGTGAAAACAGATCCACGAGATGACACATAATCCTGCAAATATTCAGTGCCTGGACCTCCAGTGGAGCTTGCTAGAAGTCCCATGCACATGGTGCCTGAATGAATGTCTCCTCCTTTCTGTTTATAGTCAGCTTCACTTTCTCATTCTCTCACATTAACGAAGTATTGCACACATTCAGGCTGCAGACAACGTACATCCTACACATAGCTTCTATAAATCATTTTCCTTCATAAACAGCATCAGAAAACTCTGTTTACTTCTTCCCAAAGAAGGGTCTCCATAAATCCATTTGCTTATCAAGACTCGTGATTATATTTTTCCCTTTGAAAGTTTACTCCTTACAAAATTGTTTCTAAAGGTGACTTCCACTTCCTGTTTCATCTGATGTTCTGCCATGAATTAATAAATGACACTGAATCTTTAGCATCACACTGATTTCCATACTATCATGCTGTAAACACAGGAAAGGATGAGTCACACAGCCCCGTGACTGCCAGCTCCCAGTTTAGCACACACCCCCCAGCACAGGTGAGCTGTGAGACCCCTCCCCATCCTCCTCTCTTGACCACGGGCCTTTTCCAGCTTCTCCAGGGCTTTCCCAGAGCTCTCAGGGAAGCCGCATACAGCCACTGCGTTAGCTTGCTACTGCTGCTCCACTACTGCCCTCCCTCTTTCACCTCACTCCTCCTCTCAGAGCAGGCTCTCTGGACATGTACCTCTCCATACATGCCCTCTGCAAGGAATCCACCTGCAATAAAAGACCCACAAGCAGAAGAAGCCACTGAGCTGGAACAGCATCTCTGATCAAGCAAAGCTATGTACCTGTGCCATGTAAGAGACACAAAGGTTAAAGCAGCATTCACCAGCTTCCTCTCCAGATGGGGTGAGACCTCCCAGACAACCATCTGTAGCGCTTCTCCACATTCCTGCTTGCCTGGATCTGCCTGCATAAATCTTTGAGAGCCTTAAACAATTCCATGAACCCTAAACAGTTTGTAAACAAATTCATGCTCCCTTAAAATGCTAAAGGAAAAGGAGAGTTTTTCCAAAGGTACTAAGCACCTCTACCCTCTCCTTGCTGACTCACCTGTCAATATTAAACTAATATCAAAGGCGTAAAGCAGCATCAGGACTACTGCACATTAGGTGTTCTACAGGTAGAGGCAGTCATCATCTCTTTGCACAGAACTTTGGGAATATTGCCTTACTTCTTTCTTGGAAAGCACTGAATTGTCAGCTGAGGATGTTGGATGACACCAAAAAAGAGTGCATGTACGTCTATCACAGTACAAGCATATGTTCTGATTTCCTTGCAGCTACTGAGGTCTACAACTATCAAAACCAAGAGAAAATAACAGGACAAGGGGAAAAAAAAAGCCACAAAAAACCCCCAACCAAAACTAGAAGGCAAAAAGGAGATGCTGAAAGTCTATGCTATTTCACAGGTGTAAATCTGTAAATCACACTTAATGATATGTCAGTTTTAAATTCAGATGCCAGCTGCCTCTGTCCAAAGGTACAATGCCTAACGAAGTCAAGACAACTAGAGTAAAATACTACTATTTTGTAAGGTAAAACTTTTGCTTTCCATTACTTTATCTGCGTTTAACCTCCTAGAGCCTTCAGCCCAGCACAAGCCCACAGAATTAAATTCATTATTATTCATTATTCAAACACCATCCCTTTGTTTTCTGGAATAGCTTTGTAGCCTGGAGTCAAATGAGCTAAAGTAAAATTATGTGACTTGGCATTGAAAATATATTACCTCAGCTGCCAGAACGGATTTAGCAGAATATGTGCGCAGTTCGTCACTTCTTCCACAACTGCCTTCATGCACACAAAGGGGTATGACAGCCCCTGAGTTATGAGGGGCCATTCTAGGGGCTGTGATGGATTAGATTGTTTTATGCACTGACTTAAGATCTCATTTCCTGCAACATTCACAAGTGCTTTCTCCACGGCTGAATAGAAACCTGTTCTATCCTATGTATATTGCCTTCCCTTGTTAGCCAGCGAAACTAGAGATGCAGGGAATTCGCACTAGAAAGGGCTCCCACTTGTTCAGGGATTCAGGGGAAGTCTCCAAACAGACTGAGACATTTAAGAAGTGACAAGCGGGTTCTCCCCATGCTTTTTATTGAGTCCTAACCGATTTACTCTAGAGTAAGGGGAACAGTGAGCTGCGCCAAGTGAGAACAGAGAGTGAAGCAAATTCTAATCACATCTCTGACAGGTCTCACTCTGCAAATCCTTCAATGCAGAACTCCAGCTATTAAGAGGGACGACAGCCTGAACTCTTCATCTGGGGCTTTCTGCACATTGCTAAGCTCCTCTATTACCAGAGCTACAGTCGCATGAGGTGCTAAATCTGGTTTTAGGTGTGGTGCTACCAAATGAGAAGCACCCCAGGCACAGCACCAAGCTGTGCTTTGGTCGAATATCGGGTGCAGTGCCAGCTTGGGGCATTTTTCTCCTGCACTTCCCACCTGCACTTCTTGCACTACAGCAAGCTGCCTTCCACCTTGCTCCAGACCAACTGTTTGCAGGGCCAAACTGAGAGCTACACCAGTTAACTCAGCCAAAATTTCTAAGAACTATCCATTTTTTGAACTACACTAAAGCAAAGCCCTTTTGAACTTGCCTTTGCCACCAAATCCCACCAAACACCACATTATGATCTCAACGTGCAGGTTCAAAGTCTCATGGTCGCTTGCTGGCTCCAGGAGAACAGAGCACCAGTGTTGTGTCTGCATCTTGATTAACTTGTGAGAAGCACAATCATACCCACACACATGCAGGTCAGGATTGTTCCCTGGGTGATGAGGCAGTGCACAAAGCCACTGCTAGCGATAGTTGAGCCACAGTCAAAATTGCCGCGTGCAAAACGTGAATAAAGACTTCCCTTAGTCTGACACTGAGAAGATTCATGTTACCTGTTTGAGCATTAACAATTTGAACTGAACTAACCTGACCAATATCACCACTAATATTTTTTGAAGTCTTAGAAATTCATCAACAACATTAAAATTAATAGAGATGGGAAACCAAAACCATGTAGCACTTCTTGCATCACGCAGTGACAACCAACCAAAGACCATAGGCAAAGACTAACACATAATCACAGACTAATCAGCTGGATTTCTCCCCTGTTCTCTTTGCTTGAGCTGTATCATAATAGAATCTATGAACTGCAAGGTACATGGTAATTAATCTTTGAACTACTTGTTAAGTTAAAATGTGAGTTGAATATCAAGTCGAATGTGTTTGCAATCACTGTCTTCAATAAGGTGTGTGGAAAAATTATGAACAGAATGAACAAATGAACAAAACACAGAGCATCCTCCTCGCCCAGTCTAAATAAAGGGTAAAGGGGAGTAAATACAGTCAGTATTAAATATAATCTCTTCACACATTCTAGGCCTAATTTACCCCAGTGCAGAGTAGCTAGAGGTACCTTCCAGGAATATGATTACAAGGCCACCACCAAAATAAGCCTTTCCTCTAGAGAATTCACTAACTCTACACTGGCATGTGAGAGAATAAACACTTTTTAAGTGCCTTTTTTTAATCCCCCTCACCACCCTAGTCTCTGAGTTAGATGAGGAAAGGGGAAAAGCAGGACACACACACACTTTTCTCTCCTTCATGCATTTTTTAGTGTAAAGATGGCAACAACAATATTAACAAAAATTAATGCAGGAAGGCATGGGGAAAATATAATGAACCAAGAAAGAGTTGCTTATGCAAACCAAGCTAGTTTTTAAAGAGGAATCTGAAAGGCTGAACAAAGAGACCTTGATAACTATTTTTATGGAACATTAAAAGTTTGAAGACTCTCCCCTCCAATTTTGAAGAATGCCAGAGATCAGAATGCGGAGCTAAAGTTTACTATCATCAGTATGTCTTTTCATATGTTACTAGTCCATCACTGCACAGTACATGTGCTATAAAACAGATTCTGAAACATGTTTTTAATTTGCATTAACAAGAGCTCCATTCTATACATATTTAATAGCCCAAAAGATAACAAATAATCCAAAGTCTAATTTTAACCCACCTGTTTCCCACCCTCTCTCCCTGACTTTCCACCACGTTTTTAATGGGTTTAGTTCTGGGGTCCTTGGATTCAACAGAAAGTTTTCTGTAGAGTCCAATGAATGTTAGGTCCAACCAGAAGACAAAAGTTAATCAGCTTCTTTCTAGTTAGCATATGCTTAATACTGAACACATGTGCAATAGATCTGCTAAAAAGATAGATTTAAGCATGGACTTATATCCATCCTCGAACTGGGGGCTTAAAAAAAAAAGTAATAATAAAACAAATTCCTAAAATACTGCACATAGACCAAAATATCACATTGTTTCAATAGGCTGTTTGACACAAACTTGCTTATTCTGAACAGATTATTATGAATATACTATTTATTTTTTATATTTGAATGTCCACAAGTATATGCTTTTGGTACTGAAGCATAACAAAGGGACATAAACCAAATTATTTATCCATGTCTTAGCAGAAATATATAATGCACTGGAGTCAGGAATACCAGATTCCATTGGTGGAACAAACAAATATTCTGTGCAATCTGCTAATGTATGGTTACAATCGCATATCAGAGATGGGCTGAACTGCAGGAGCATCATATTTATCTGCAACTAGAAGCACAGTCACATTAAGGACTGACCCAACCTTGGCTAGCTGGTTCTTTCCACATTTATATGTGTTCTATTTGTTCATCTTTAATTTTTCTTAGTCCCTTTATTTTTTTGCCTATTGAGTCTGACAAAATCATCCCACCAGTCACCATACACACCAACACAAACCTGTCAGGTTTACTGGTTTTGTTGGGTTTTTTTAAAGGAAACGTAGAGATTTGATCTGTGATGCCACTGCTTTGGACATTACTTGGGGTGAGTAACTACTTGAGGTGATGACCTGCGGACACGGTGCTATTACAGGACACACACTGCAGAGTGCCAATACAAATTGTTTCCTCAGTAAGAGGATAACATTCAGGTGTGGGGAGGGGGGAGGTGTCCTCTCCCATCAGGGAAACTATGAGCTGAGCTAAAGCCTCCCCACTCCTCAGATGATTTTATATATATTATGTGTATTATACAAACATTGGTATATTGCCATGAATATGTTATTTATAATATCCTATATTACTATAATTATATTACTATAGTATCTTATTAAATGCAAAGAGATATGCCTAGTTGCAGTGTAGTTATTAGATGTTCAATTTCAATTGATTGTCAGGAACATAGTCATTAAGATTAAACATCTGTTTAATAGGTATATCTTATTACATAGTTGTACTTAAGTCCACAGGCAAAATCTGATTTAACATGAGACATAGTTTAAATAAACTAATTATGCAAGCATGATCTAAAACCAAGCTAAACATGGACCTTTGAAAATGACACATGAATTTAATCAAAGCCAGGGCCTCAAAGTGAGCAGAACTTAACCACTGGCCTGACTCATGCATATGTTTTGATTTCACAGCTGAAACCAGTAAAGCCAGCACCCTCTGGGGGCTTCCTGACTCAATAGTGCCTCCCCCACCCACAGATTACAAAGCAGCAAGTTGTCTCTTTGTTTCAAATTACAGAAAACATTGCTGGGCTTTGTTTGGGAAAGTGAAGCCATCACCTCTCCAACAGTAGTGAAGTCTCCAGGGGGTTGAGCTGGAAGGCTCAGGACCAGTTTGCTCAGTTGAAAGCTCATCCCATCCATGGGTAACAGGTGCTTCCAGGGAACCCTCTGGCTCCATGGGCATCCTACCCTGCGTCCCCACTGGGTCTAAACAGAAGACACCAGACCGATCATAGAGCCTTTCCCCTGCAGCTCTAGAATTTGTACAGACTATCAACATTATGCTCCTGCACAAGTGAAAAGATGGGGCGTGCAGGAGGGCGGGCAGACCTGACATTGGTGTTCAGCAGAGATATGGCAATGAAGGCACACTCCTGCTGAACATCCAACTCATCCTTGTTCCTACAGTCCAAAAACATGGTCCAGCAGCATAACATACTGAAATTCCTTACCTGAGTGAGGAAAGCCTGGTCTGGTTTATTTTCTGCTAAGTTTAGGATGTAAGGGGAATAAATCATGTATTTGGATCCAGGAAGACGAAAATGTGTTTCCACAAGCAGGTCTCGACAAGCCTCACTAATATTTTTCCTGTGTTATTAACGGCCACCCCATGAGCAGGCTCTGCTCTCAGTCTCCAGGGAAATAATCCTACATGCCTTACTGACAGTGGGAGACCAGCTGAACCCTTTGACACACCCGTTCCCCAGTTCTTTCAGGACTTGACTACTTTCTCAAGAACTTTAGCTTATTGCTGCATGAGAAATCAAGCTGGTCAGGAAACCAGATACCAGCTCCATTCAATTCTTTAAGTTTGGGAATTTTTTCCATCTGGAGTGGGAAATCAGCTCCATGTCATGGAAGTGAAACTCAGCTTTAATACTCAAATATGTCATTTCCAGAATGAATTACTTTCTCTCATTGGTCTAAATACCTTCCTAGAGGACTACAGCAAGTGAAGCAGCCTTGGTCGCTCCAGCCCCAGCCTGACAAAATTTTCATTGGCTTCAGCACTGCCCATCACAGCCAGTCAGGGGAGAAATAGAATCTCAGTAATTTTGCCATTAGCAGTCCATGCTAAAAAGAATCACGTTCATTTTCAAACCTGCCACAGCCATTTGGCCACTACAGACCTCTGAGATCCCAAAGCCTGTGAAACCTGTAGGTCATTGTTAATATGTTGGGAGGTGAGAAGCTGGGAGCTCAGAAAGCACCTTTCTCTTCCCCTCCCCGCCCCCACATCCTGTGCCCAACATTAGGATGATGTTCTCAGGTAACTGTTCCTCTTTAACCCACCTGAGCTGGCCAGGCCAGTGATTTAGGCAACTGAAGGTATTGGACTGGAACAAGTCTTTGCTTGAGGTTCACAAGTTATTGAAACGAAATCCAATAGAACCTCAGAAAACTGGCTGCTAACAAAACGTGTTTGCTTCCCACGTGAAGCTCTCAAAATTGCATATTTTCTATAAAATCTTGAAATATCTCTAGTCAGTGAGCACTAATGGATGAATTAAAAGATTTTCTTGGGATTTTTTTTTAATTACCTCAATTTTTCCAAAACATATTCACCTTTTACAGTGTAGAAAACCTCAAAAACAAACGTGAGTCCACCCTATTGATACACAGTCCAGAAAAATGTCCTTTTTTTTTTCCCTCCTGTTTTTTTAATTGCTTGGAGATGTCAGCGCTGGCAAGTGATGCTATGGAATGCTACTACTTTTCCCACATCTCAGTAATTGTTCTAATGACCTCCTTGCAACATATTGGTGGAAATGTCAGGAAATTTCATGACAGATATAAAATTCATGTGATTGCCAGTAAAGCAGTATGAAGACTCCAAAAAAATATCCCACAAATATTTCCCCACATTTTTTAATATAGCCATGTCAGGACTACTAGAAGCTTTTGTCTTTGTTACACAAATTGGGTGCCCACATCCCATCTGAAGACAGGGGTTTCTAAGGGCTTCCAAAAGTCAACACATACTTTTGTATAGCTTCAGGAAACAAATAATAGCCTCATGTTTGCCAAAACTGTGCCTCTTAGACTGCAACATATAATAAACACTAAAGACAAACATTATCTGGACTATAATATCTGTGTTTACACAAAAATTTCCAGATCCCTATCTACCCATGCTGTTAAACTCATTAAAGATACGTTGCATTTCAACCTGCTACACTGACAGCGTGGGTAAAAATAACTTAGTAAGCCATACAAACTCTGCCCCATGATGAGCAGGTTCCCTCAGCTGTACAAGAGGGATATCTATGTACTTCTTTGCTCCAAGTGAAATAAGCCATTTCTAGTAAGTACATTACAGAGATCAATTCCTAAATTAATGCTTATATAGTTACATATAGTATAAAACCACCTCAGGCTCACGCTTGACATCCAGATTACTTAACATAATTTCTAACTGGTTTAGGGTTTGTTTTTTTCCCCTATTTTCGTCCTACTGGTTCAGCACAATGCCCTGAAATGCACACCCCATCAATGTCCACAAAACACTTCAGAAATCCCCCCAGCAAGACCTCATGTTATTCCCCCCTATCCATTTCTTTTTTTAAATCTATCTCCTAATTAAAAATGAAACACCACAAATCCACTATTCCCTGCAACAGAAAAGCCTCTGGTCCCTGTGCTGTCCCACATCAATGCTATGAATGCTGTGAGGTACCTACTGCTCTTCCCCATAGCAGCTCCAACTCCAAGGAGCTTTAGGCATAGCTGTACAAAGCACCCAAATTCAGTCAGCATGCCTCCTGGCCAATTCCAGGAGCAAGCAGTGAGTTTGTGCAAAATCTCAGTTAAATAAAGATATTGCATCCAAGGGTTTGGGTCTAATCATTAACTTAAATTGATGCTTCTGTTGGTCACAGTGTTTGGAAGCATTCAGGGAAGGTAGAAGCATGTGAGTTCTCCACAGGAGTAAATGCACACTAAACTGGAAATAAGCAGACATTCAAGAATGGCCTTTACAGATTTAACTCCAGACCCTCAAATGGATCCATTCAGACAGCCACTTCTCCTGCGCAGAGTATCACCAAAGTCAATGGTTTCTATAAAAATCCACAAGAATCCTCACCTAACATCAGGGGAAAGAAACAAATCAAAGAAAGCCAAAGAAACAAAGCCAGTACAGCAGATCCAACGTTTCACAAGCAGTTACTACACATTATTTTACCTTTTTCCACCCGGTATAAACACAATTAGCAGGAAAGCCTGTATCTGGAAGCGTTTGAAATCCCATCCCAGGGCTGGGTCATTTCAGATCTGCTGTTTCATGCTCTGGGCCAATCGCTGTAATGTGCCAGCAGTATTTTTCCAAATTTGAAGAGCCTCTGACCTTCAGGAGAGCTTTCCATACCTGCATCTAGATCCGATCGCTGGCTCTCCTCTGTAAAAGATGTACTCAGATCTTGAATTTACATCCCAAGTTTCTTTGCAACACAAAGAGTCTGCAGTGATTAATGTGCTCTCAATGAAAACCATAGGAAGTGAAAATGATTTGCAACCGATTCATTAAAATAGCATTCATCATGATAATTGATTGGTTAATTAATTATGACCATAATGCGGATGTCATCTGTATTTCCATAGGAATCCTTTGGTTGTTTCAGAACTCATTCATTAAAGCCCAGCTAGTTCACAATGCCAGCTTCTCATGGGGAGACCTCTGCCTCCTTACCAAGACAGGGTACCCAAGGCACTACATTCTCTAAGAGAGAATTTGCTAGTGCTGTGGTAAAATCACTTCACCAGCAGCACCACTTGAAGCTCCCACAGTGCCCCTCATGACTAATACTGCACGTTATAATGTCATCCAGCCCTGTGCAGCACAGGAGCCCCAGGTCATCAGGAGAGCAGCCACAGGTCAGCACAGGAGCCCCAGGCTCCTCTCATCCTACACCTAGTCTGTCCAAACGAAAGCATTTTCACTCCCAGAGTAGCTGTTTGTTGGGAGATGGGTACTGAGTAGGACAGCACCCACAGCATAGCAACACACAGGAAGAATTATTATAGAACAGGAAATGCAGGGACATATCTGTTCTTACCAAAAACACCCAGGGATCTTTCATGTGATGCACGTCACAGAGGATGAGGTTTCTGGGAGCTCATTTGACAGCCATACACACAGGCAAACTGCACAGCTAATCTGACTCAATTGGAGGGTTACGTCAAACTTTGAATTATGAATTGCTTGCTGCCAGATGCCCACAACGCTGGCATGTGGAGCTGTGAGCAACCTGCGGCCTCTACCTTTCACATGGTTAGGCTCTGGTATAGAACAGCAGGTTGAGAAAGCTGGGCTCAGCACGGAGCAGACTTGATGCCTGAACTCACCTGAGGGTGTTACGGCTCACACAGGCCAAAGGCAGGGATGTTCTCCCGGCTATGATCCAACATCGCAGAGCTTGAGTTATGTGGGTTCATTTCCTAACTTTGCCATAGGCTTTTCTGCATGGCTATGAGCAAAACCTTCCTTCCTCTGCGCTACAGTTTTTATCTCTAAGACAGAAATGATGGCAACTCTCTCTCCAAGGCTATGGAGGAGATGCGCTCACAATGTTAATAACTCGGAAGCGCTTAGATATTACAGCTTTGGGGGACACAGACATACCCAGAGCAGTGATCCACAAAGAGCAGCACAGAATGAAGAGCTTGCTGCGGCTACATTCGCCTTACTTCTTCCTGATAACCCTTTCTTAACTTCTTTTTTTTAAGTCTCCCAGTGCCATAGGCACTATCGTAGCACTCGCATGCTGCTGTCAGATAAGCACCTTAGGCTGAATCTTCAGCTGTGGAAAAGCAATGCCAGCCCATTGACTTCAAACACATGTGTGTCCATTTTCACCCCAGAAGATCCAGCCCAACACTACCTTCTTATTCTTCTCAGGAGTGACTTGAATCCCTCCCCCAGCTCTCAGAAGAGACATCCCTGTGCAAGTAGGACAGGGAGGGGGGCACCACTCAGACCCTCACCAGGTCCTGGCAGTGCTCCCAGCATGGCATCGCTCACAGCAAGGCAAGGCACTGGCAGGCATTTGAGGAACATCATGGCCGTTAACACCATCAGAGGTGTACATACAGGCCACTGCAACTTGTCAGAGTTGCTTTGGTTTGAACTCTATTTTAAGAATCGTTAGTAACAAATGTAAGTTTTCGCTTTTTCCTTCCCTCCCCCTGTATCTCTGATCTTCGTGGGATAAAAACCAAGTCAGGAGCAGGAAAAGCTCTTTCTGAACCAGTAGCCTAAGTGCACAGGACTATCCGAGCTCTCTAATGCCAGATGAGAGACAGGGGGTGCATCTGTGATTTACCATTCCCCATCTCTCCCTTTGTTCTATCTTCACCTCGGCTGTCAGCTGTTTTGCAAAGGGGCTGGCAGTCGGGGGAGAGGGGGAGAAGAGAGGTTGGTGTGTGCGCACATATCCAGTTCAGGCTGGTTCCTGGCTCAGGGAAACGTTTTATTGGATTTGTTACTCTTTGATGCTGATTAAGCCCATGGGGTAGAAAAAAAAAGCAAAAGAGAGGGGGAGTTTGGGGGGAGGGGGAGAGATGCAGTTTCCCTGTGGCTCCGATGTTTTTAATTTATTATTAACCATCTCTCATGTGTTATCTGACAGCTCTGTTGAATTCTGGATGCAAAGGAACACAGTTGCCTGCATATACAGTTTTCCAGGGTGTATGTCTCCAGTCTCTCCGAATCAAAGTCCAGGCTGTTCAAGGAGTTAACTTTGTAGATACTAATTTTAAACAAATAGATTACCAGGAAATTAGTTCCCTAGGAGTTGGATGCCTGACCTGCTTCAAGACTGGGATTGCACAACAGAGACCTTAGTGAGAGCCCAGGAGCACCGCGCAAGATACACCAAGGATCCAAGATCGTGGAAAGAATCTGCAGCAAGGCAGACCCCACACTGCACTTCCTGCTTCGTCCTCAGGTTTTTTTCATCCTGACCTCCAAACTGGCTGAATATGCCCCAATCTCTGTGCTGCCCCCTCACATCACAGACATTTCAGTGTCTGGACACAGCACTGCCATGGGCACTGCTCCAGTTTCTCCAGTGATAGGTTTACCCTTTCAGATGACCTTCCAGGAGGATGGTCCCTCTAGGTACATGAGTACCGGTGCCTCGATCCTACCTGGAAGCCTGCAATACCCATGGCATTTCCCCAGCTTTACTACATAGGTACCAGAGGTCAAAACTAGCTTGGTCTGTTACATAAAAAACAGAGACTGGAGATTCGGAGTCTTGTTCTCCCTCGTCTTATGCAGTCATGTACAAAGTAAAAGCTAAAAAGCTCTCCAAGCGCTCTAGTGGAGTACCAGCATGCTGATTAGGTGGCACATCACATAGCTACAAACAACTGTGCAACCTGTGATGCTGTAAAACCCAGCCTGACAGCTTGGAGTTTGAAAGCCACCACTTGATGGTCCCAGCCAACAAGGACAGTGGATCTACATAGCCAGTGAGAACTGGCAATTTTTCCCTGACAGGTCTTTGAAGAAACTGGGAAAGAGCAGGCTGGATCCCAGTTGAGTGGCTCCTGGACAAGCACGTGTTGTTATGACACCCGTTACATTTTGTGCTATGCCAGTTCCCAGGGCTCCAAGGCAAAGTCCCTTTAGAAATGGACTTTTGGTTTTTACAGAAAGCCACAGCTGAAGGTAAATAAGTTTTAGCCAGTTAGGTGGGATTTGCCATTGCGGTGCAGACAGCTGAGGGCTGGGACAGAAGCAAAGCTACAAGATCAACATCTTCAAACATCTTGCTGTAGACAAGCCCAAACCAGAAACCAATTCAAATAAAAGCCCATTAAAGCTCACAACAGAGGTTCTGCTGCAATGCATTCCTCTCTCCATTCTTGGGTCAACCCATGTTTTCTCTTCCATTAGGCAACTACCATGATATTCATGAACTACAGATCACTGAGAACCAGGGTTGGTTCAAGGACATGAGGTTAATGACATTCAAGATGCTCTGCTAATGCTCTTAAACACTGCCATCTCCTGGGAGAGAGGAGATAACACAGTCCTTCCTCTTCCATCAACGAGTTGTGTGTTATAAACTAGATTGTGACATCATCTGTTGTGGACAGCAGCAGCTCTGTAACTCAGTAGGAGCTTCAGCCAGAAGGAACCAGTCATTAAACCACACAGCATCTGGAAAGGACACTCTTATCATGTCTATCAACAAGATCTAACTACCAATATCTTCAGTTAAAAGATATTTTTCAAGGCCATCTAAAACATGGTGCCACACAACTTTGTGCAATTTAAGGGAAGTGTGGGTATTAAGCGCACTATGTAAACGAGTGCAAGAGCAGTCTCCTTAAGGTTCACCTCAGGGGAAAACAGAAAAATAAATTTCACTTGACCCCAGGCTCCTCCACAAGTATTACTCCCAAACCATCTATATCTCTGTTGGCAAAACCCTTCACACCATGTTTTATCTTATTGCTAAAAATAAATCACTTGTAAATTGTTTTATAAATTATGTATAAGAAGAGACCTCATAGTCTAAGATGTGCTACCAGTGTATTCTACATGGTAAAAAAAATATATAAAATTTAAAAGGATCTCCAAGGGTGGAAGGGGGAAGGGAATGGAGCACTTTTATAAATAATATATTCAGTGGTCAAAGAAAGTTATCACCTTTTATGAAGTGTTTGGGATTCATTATGCATAAAAAGTGCAGCACTGCTTCTAGTATGCGTGATATCAGGATGTGATTATTAAGCATTACAGCCACCAACTAAGTGATTATTGGTGTCATCATTTGTTTATCTAGGCAAAACCTAGACTGCCACCTCTCATCAGTGGAAACAAACAGCTGATGTGTTTGACTAGCGCCAAAGGAACGCTGTCGATTATTCACAGAAAGATGATGTCCCCATCATTGTGGGTTTCATTTGGTATTCATTGTAATAGCGCTGATCCTAATGAATTCATTTGGTATTCATGTGGATGTCACATGTATTTCCAGAGATGTTCTGCTGTAATTTAGCATGGGTTAATGGACACCTCTATTAAAGTGTTATTGAAAGTTTGACATTCAAATAACCCAGTTTAAAATCAGACAAACCTAGATATTAAATCTGAAGGGAGAATGGGGGGAGGGAACTTGAGGAAGAGGCGAGACTGAAATGCCACGTTAAGATAGTAACACTCATCTGCCTGCTAGGAAAGGAAAACTGTCCTATCCTTTCCTCTTTCCTTCCTCCCCCAACTAACCACAAGCAGAGTTTTGACTGTTTGCAGAGACTTTGCGACAGGGGCCACTTTTCAGACACAACCCTGTCAGACCTATCCTGGCTGGCTGTTAACCTGAAAAACTCTGCTCCAGGGCAGGGGAAAGTCTTTGAGAGCACAAAAGATGCAGTTAGTGTCTGATGGCACTTCTATATGCCTTTACAGATGGGGCATCCCACCCCTGGTCCTTGACCCTACAACTCCAAATGGATCACTAGGATCCAGAAAGGAGGTTGAAAATTAGTAGAATCACTTTTATTTTCTAGATTTGCAATTAAGAAGCTAATTTTTCTGTGCTACAAATTCAAAAAAACAAATGACAAGGATGTAGGATTAGCCCAGAAAATGGCAGGTTTACAGTCCAGTACCTTGTGACCTAAACGTGCTACTGAAGTCAGAAATTCCCTGGTCTCTTTCAAGAAGCTCAAGCCAGTTATGCCGACATTGCCAAAAAATCCTGAGATGACACAGAGAATCACCAGCTCTTACTTTATAAAAAAATACTACCCGGAGGTTCTTAAGGAATTTTAGGGGGGTTTAAAATATTTTCCACCTCCACAGTTTGTTCCATAGGACTTCTGACACTGGAGAGGTCAACCCTTCCAGGTAGAGTCCCACAAGTGCTTTTAGGGACTCAGCAAACACTGATATCTATAATCTGCCTATTCAAGATGTGCCAATGGTGGAATGCATGATGGTAGACTTGTGGTATAAAGGTTTTGCTCACATTCACTTGGGATGACCTGCACAGATATTAAGATTTTGACCAAAGGGAAAGTTTGAATTGGTGAGTAATGTGACCAGCCCAAACCCAATAAAATCTCAGTACCACACCATCACGTTATAACCACATATGCAACCCATACACAGTAACTGTTTATATTAGACACAGAGACAGTATACCACATACTTGGGTAACATAATCATCACTTAAACTGATATTTCACCAATTTCACCAACCATGAAATAAATTGTAAGCCACAGAATAAATTGATTTCTTTTTTTTTTTGGTCTGTATTGTAGTAACACCACTCAGCTCCACCCATGCTAATGCAGCCCTGTTGTTTCCACGATAAAGCATTTGAAATACGAGAAACCTAAGAAAAATATCCGTCATGCAAAATACGTGAGGCTGTGGTAAACCCCAAGGTTTGAAATGCCACTTGTTGCTCAGCCTTCTGGCTTTTGCCAGTACTTCCATTATACAACCCTCACAGCAATGAAAACTTTGTCCCATCATGGATTTTATATGTTTTTGCCTGCAGATTAAATTGCTAGCTATAACACAGCATGTGTCGTTTGTGGCCATTTGCCTAAATGCTACTTTGGGAAGAGAATACACAGATGCCTAACGTAAACTAACCTCCTCCCATTTTCTTCATGAAGGTTGAAATTCAACCCTGTGCAGAGGTTCTCCACAAGCCCGTTTATAAAATCCCACTAAAATGCCCAAAATAGGAGTTAATTAGGATTTGAGTGGTACATAACTTTATGAAGGCCAATTAAACAGCTTCAACCTTTATTATCTCTGTGGTTTTATTTGCACGTTTGTGCTTATTTTTCTGATAAAAGACCTCGTGGTGTTTTCCACCATGTGCAATCAATATCTCTTTGAGAACATTAGGGCTGAAATTCTGACTCTAACAAGTCAGTGGCAAAATTCCCATTGACCACAGGAAGAGGAGGCTTTTACCCGATCAGATTAGCTACCTGCTGTTACCTACGGAAGTTCTCAGACATCGACAAGGACTGGTTGAAAGACACTCCTAGACAGCACAGGCAAGAAGCTCCAATGCAGGAACATCTGCCAGAAAGGGCTTCTATTGACCTCAATTTCTGGATTGTTGGTTTGGTTTGTTTTGGGGTTTTTTTATGAATTTCAGAGAGATACGTGCTGAGAAAAGAACGAAGCTTTTCTCAGCAAAGCTGAGGTTTGCATGAATTGGAGATCACTTGCTTTGTCGTCAGCCCCTGACTGCCAAACTTTTCCTGGGAAAAAATAAGGACTGTTATGAACTTCATTATCTTCTACTCTTAATTGAAAAGGATACATTTCACATTGGGTAAGACCTTAGTGTTTGGGAACTAAATGCTTGGCCTTTACCCTATTTCGGCTATATCTTGCTTTATAAGAAGGAACTATATGGCTTGATGTAGCAATAAATAATTTTCATAAGTTTTATTGCAGCTCTATGTGCCACTAATGGACAATTTCATACTATTTTCAAGAGAGGCCGGCAAGCTGAATCACAAAGCAGCCGTTACTGTTTCATTAAAAGCAAAAGTCCCTTCCCTACAGCATTTCGAACACCAGTGAGCTTTTTTTGATCATTTCTCATCTCCCACCAAATTATGGGGAGATCTAGCTTTCCCCATCCAAAAGTAATGGTCTTGCAATCGCCAGCCCTCACCAGAGGCTGTGTAATTGGGCACTGTTCTGTTGAGGTGTTTTAATGCAGCCACGGCTCCTGACCTTCAGCCAGCAGGAGGAAAGAAAAGACCTTGCCCAGATTCATCTAGACTGGCTGCACACCGACCAAACTTCTCTCATCTGCATTTTTCCTTGAGATTAATGAGCAACGGGGAAGGTCCCTAAACTTAAATGAGCTGGAATAAAATTCTGAAATAAGCCTTGCCTATTAGATGGTGCTGGAAAGAGATTTTCAGGGAAAGTTTTTCTCTGGGAGTAATCATTACAAGAGAGATGGCCACTTAGCTTTGTGGTTCAGGAACCCAGCTAATATCCAGTAGATGCAGGTTCCATATCCATCTCTGCTCCCCGCTTTTCTTGCTTTGCATGTGCTCTCTTTATCCCTTCATGTCTGTGATGTCCACACTCAGAGACCAATGTCTGCAATACTGTACTGCAATACTTGAAAATGCAAAAATTGGACATCCTAACTTTTAGCAGAACCTAGTGTAGCTACAAAGTCCTCAAGACGATAAAACCAAAACCAACAAAAACATTAAGCCTATTTTTATTTGCCTTCTTATCATAAAAATCTAGGGTAAAAATCAGATCAACTTTTTAAGCCTAATTCTCAGGCAAACATTTCTTCTATAGTCACAGGTTTCAATTCTTAAAGTATCATTTCTAATTACTGATTCCAAAAAGCCAGGGGAAACACACAAACAAGTTGTTTAAAAATTCTACTAAAATCTTTTCCAGTTTCTCCAATGAAATCAGAAGTATCAAGTGAACTAAAACATGACTGCAGGAGAGAGGAGCAAAGAGGCTTGTAACAAATGTTTTGGCTTTAGATATAGTTCACAAGAACTTTTCTATTAAGACTAAATGTATTCAGTTCCAAAATATCAATCTATTTCTTACTAGGTGTCTATAATTCTTAATGAACAGGGGAAGAAAAAAATCCAGTCTTGTTCTGTATGCAAGTCATTATTCCTCTTACAGTGCCTCAAAATTGCATAGCATTAAAAAAATGCCTTTTCGTTGGTTGGTTTCAAATGCACCTTATTAATGAACAGGTAAAAAACAAAGACAAAATGAAGTCAGCTCAAGGCCAAGATGCTGTAAGCTCAGAGAGACAAAATAGTCAGCTTTGCTTTGTATTTTTTAATGAACAGTCTGGTACTCTTGATACCTCTTTTGAGAGATTCAGAAGTGTCAGGCAGCAAAACCTGGTTGTTCTCCACCACCCCACAAGGAGTACATCCCATGGCACCCAACTCTAGGTCCTGGAAAGCTATGCTATTCATAAAGTCATAGAATCATAGAACGGCATGGGTTGGAAGGGACCCTAAGGATCATAGAGATCCAACCCCCCTGCCACAGGCAGGGCCACCAACCTCCAGGCCTGGAGCTACACAAGGTTGCCCAGGGCCCCATCCAACCTGGCCTTGAAGACTTCCAGGGATGGGGCATCCACTACTTCTCTGGGCAGTCTGTTCCGGCACCTCACCACTCTTTCTGTAAAAAACTTCCCCCTAATATCTAATATAAACCTTCTTTCCTTTAGTTTTAATCCATTCCCCCTTGTCCTGCCATTGTCTATTCTTTTAAAAAGTTGAATCCCCTCCTGCTTATATTGTTTTTACCCTCTTCCTACCTATGTAGTGGAGTTGCTCATGGAATGGTGTAGCTGTAGACTTACTGCTTCTACATCAATAGGTTCTGCCTTCTCCTATCTTCTGCGCATTCAACTCTCATGCACCAGCTGCACAAGGAGCTTCTCAGTACACATTCAACAAAAGCCCTCAGAACATCTGCTGGGGGCACTGCCTTGTCACTCTCACCTCCTTGTCTCCTTTCTGGTTGCCACTGCTCATTGCCAACGCTGACAGTCACACTTGCTGCCTTCTTTATGTCACTCTTCCCCATTAAGACACCACATCGTTTCCACAGAGGAGTACTGCTATCCTCTCTGGAGGAAAGTCAGCCTCTACAAGATGCAAAATGGGTTGTAGGACCAACTTTCTCCCAAGACCCTGTCCATGCCCTAAAGAAATGCAGTTCCACTCCCTTTTTGAACAATGCAGCACTTTGCAGTTCTCTGTGGAACACACTGTAGCTTAGGAATGATGGTAACTTTGCATGGAAAACTAAAATTCATGCTCAAAATTCAATTGGAAAAGCACAAAACAAAGAACAGAATGTGTCCTACCTACATTGTCTCAAAGGACTTATCATTCATAGAAACACTTTAACTGTGAGCTCATGTTTTAAAATACTTTTTTAAAAATGCAAATATCCAAAATCAATTGAAAGAATACCAGCAGATTTTCTAAATTAACTAGATGTAATGCACCACGTTCTCATTCAATATCATGCTGCCCAAAATTAACTTGTGCAAGGCATCGAGGGGACACATAGAGGGAACGAGAGAAGATCCATCAATACAAACACTGTCCTAATCACCGTCCCTCGTCTATGCTATATTTAGCACAAATGCAAAACCAGCTTAGATGGAGAGCAGATGAAACCCCAAATCAATCAAAACTCAGTGACCTGGGATGTAGCAGCCTGCAATGAAATACAAGAGGTCCGGCGAAGCCAGAGTGAGTGGCTGTGCGTGCCATCTTCCTCTACTGCTTTAGTACAATTTCCTTCATACTGAGGGTATTGCTCCAAAAGGCCAATTTGGAAGGATGGCACAGAAATCAGCTCAGCTGGGCAGCCCCTTATAACAAACAAACTCAACAGAGTTTTCTCTAGCAAGAAGAGAGATCTGCCATGGTCAGGTTTCATTCTCTCTCAGCCACAGCCAGAGCAGAGCAGTCACTCTTCTCCTGGATCATCTGGACAGGACAGGCTCAGCGCAGCCCTGATCACTGACTTCTTTCTACTTATTGGAGGGTTTCATGTTAGTTAGATGTTTTTCTTACAGGGCAAAGTTTAAAACATGGTCGTCAACTATATTGACCAACCACCCATCCCCCAGCAACCTGTTCCAACTCAAGAACATTTTTTAAAACTTTGTTAAAATGCACAGACCCAGCTTTATGATGAAATAGCCCAGTTACAGTACTGGGAACACGGTACACTAATTGAAAAGGGCACTTAACTTTACAGAAATCAGATTTATGAGATGCCTCATCAGATGGGTTATCTGCACATTCTGCTTTGGTGGTCTGCTGGGCTGTGTCCCACCAAGGCATTTGCAGAGGCAACCTGAAAGCAATCACACCTGGTCTGCTCATGCAAGCAGAGAGGGCTGCAGAGGCTGCGGCTACAGCTGATTTAGAGGAACAGAGCAAGATTTTGTTTGTAAACTGAACTGATTTGTGCCAAATTAAAAACAGATTATTGATCCACGATAGTCTACAATCCATAATGAGACTTAGAACAACTCAACTGCCATACTTCTCTCAGCATGGCTTATTAAACCATGAAATACAAGAAATAACCCATCTGAATTCATATTCACATATTTTAAAAGTTTGGCCCCCAGCTCATTTGATGCATGTCTTTAGCAGAAGAACTTTTCTATCCCATTCATTTTAAATTTAGACCATGCATGCTAACCTTGTTTGATACATATGAAATAGTAATATTAAATAATTTTTTTAAAGTATGTCTGTCTTTCTCTGTCTCACATGCAAAAACATTCATTAATCCTGGTTCCCTTTGGGCCGGATCCAAAGGTCTTCAAATCAACAGGAGCTTTTCATTTGTGTCCATGGGCTTTAGATCAAGCCTTTAATTATAATTGCATTGCCCCTTTAAGATGCAGGACCCTCACATTTCCCCTGCAGGTTTCTGCTAGCAACTCTAGGATCCAACACAAGGCTCTCTTAACACCTGATTAAATATTAATCCAGAGGTGGGGGCCTCACTCTTTTATTATCCTTTCCCTAGAAGCTCCTATTAGTAAATCACAGTCCAGCACACAAGGAAATGTGGCCATTCCATTATCCTCAGTTCACGAAGGGGCATTAATTCTTAATAAACTGGCTTGATTATAATAATACTCGAAGGATGCAAAATAAGGGAGACAAGTTTACACCCATGTCTAAGATGAAACACACATATGGTGCAGGGAGACGAGGTGGGGAGGGAAGAGCTGAGGCAGAAGGGAGGGTTGTAAACTGCAGCTTTAACTCTCAGCACATGAGACTACAGCTACAGTATGCGGGTAGGTTTGCTGCGCCTCATTCACAATTAGTTTTTTTCTAAAAGGAAAGAAAAATAAAACCAAGTTTTTTCTTTACAATTTAGAGCAGGGCAACCCTACTTCCAAGAAAAGGCTGCATCACACGCAACATGTCAGACTCCAATGTAAGCAGTTTTCAAAGATTCAAGATAAAACCCTATGTTATCATCCCAAAATGCTGGGTAAGACATGACTCTGTTTACATACAAGGACCCTAAAGTCCAAGTTAAAAAAAATAGAGAGGCTACTTCAATATTCCTACACTTCTGCTGTTCTACAGGCAGTGACAGTGAGCAAGGAACATGCTGCAGGCCACACGCTATTTTATTCTTGCTGTCAACCTGGGCTGCTACAATAGCAACCTCTTTTTAACTGTAATTTCCCATGCCTGCAAACAACACTGGAAGGTCTCTGGGGCAAACCATTGCCAGCAAGTTATGACACAGGAATCACTGCAGCCTCTTCTCAAGTCCTGCAAAAACTCAAATCCTAGCCGACGCATTAACTGTGCCACATCCCACAAGTCCTTTCACATCCCTGCCAAATTCACCAGAACAACCCACAAGACTCCACAAGCATCTTCCTAACGTGCTGCTGAAATACAGGAGTCAGACTAACACTTATCAGGTAGTTCACTTACGCTGCGGCTTAAAGCCCTCCTAGAAGAGCAGCCCAAAGCTCTCTGAGGGCTCTTAGTGCCAGCAAGTGGATTAGTGCAGCTCAGCTGCCTCCAACCCCCCTGCTGCCCTCCTACTAACATTTCCTTTAAGAAAGGAAGCTAGAGGACTAGTCTGCTCTGACAGCACTGCACAGCTTTACGCAGCTGGAAAGAGACAGATAGGCAAAGAAAATGGCTTTCTCACTGTGCCTGTAATACAGGCATGCTTGAGCGCATGGAAAGAGGTAACATGATTACAAGCTTCCCTCATCCAATGCCAGATCTCAGCCAGTCCTCCTCTCACTGTGGCCTTCCCTCCAAATTGTTTCAACATGTGACAAGTTAGGACTCGAGCATGGTCTCATGCTAAGAAAATGAGCTATAGGCACTGCCATGGATGAGAACAGCTCTCAGATGTTATCATGTAAGAGAGCCATTCCTCTGACATGAGTGGTAGCGATGGTCCTTGCTGATTAGAGCAGTTAAAACTTTATTGCACACCACAGAGGAGGGTTGTTACAGCTTTCAAGGATGGACATGCAACTTCGCACATGCAATTTTCACATTCAGCTTCTCCCAGGAGCATTATTATCTTTTTACTGTAGTGACCAAACCATGCAATTCCTCAAATCCTTTCCAAATGTTAATGAAATCAAATAAACCATCAAACACTTCAGGGAATTGTACAGAAATAGCAAGCATTTAAGAGGAACCAAACCCTGGCAAACATTTTTGGAATCAACTCTTCAAATCTGGGAAAGACAAGATCCGCTTTCTACACAGGGAAAGCCCCAGGCTATTTTACATTTGGAAAGAAGTTTTGATAGGTATGCAAAGGAGATCAATTATAATGCAAAGGCTTATGAACTATTTGATATCTAGTCATTACCTAGCTATGCCAGACTTAAATTCAGACTTTAAGCCAGAGAATTTCAGTGTTTCCATTGAAGCTTAAGCAACATCACTGCCTGGACTTTAATTACACAGACCCTAATATAAATAGAGCCTACCAGTCACCAAAGGCACTATGAAGTGAGAAATCTAAAAAGCTATAGGATAAATATCAAGTAAGTCTTTTCATTTCAAGGTATGGGGAATTCTACAAATGCCTAGAATTTAAATACCACCATTTCAAACTGACAATGTTTAAAAGACTGGGGCTTTTTTCCACGCTCATCATTTGCACTTGCAGCTGGAATTATTAGTATGTATAGAATCATAGAATGACATGGGTTGGAAGGGACCCCAAGGATCATAGAGCTCCACCCCCCCGCCACAAGCAGGGCCACCAACCTCAGGCCTGGATCTACACAAGGCTGCCCAGGGCCCCATCCAACCAGGCCCATCATTTCCCATTCTTGTTGGGCTACCTGTTGCCTGTCTTTAGAAAATATACTACCATTTAAGTCAAAGCTTAAATGAAGGAACTAAGGAAGCAACAGGAACAAGGTTATATGAGATATATATATATATGATGAACTTCCTTTAATGTCCCTTTGGGCAGTGATATGACCACACTTCCTACTGCTTGGTTCAGACCAGAGTTGAAACATTCAGAGTTTCAGCCTGCCTGTGGGGTAGTGGCAGTAGTGTTACCCTAACAGGTCTGACTAAGCCTTTCAAAGACTGATGCCAAAGGTATTGGCTCTCCGAGTTTTAGTGCACTAGGTTTAAACTAGCTACCCGTGATGCAATCACATTTTCCAGTGCTGCACAAACTTATCCATCTGCTTTCCCAAAGGAACATACACAGCCAAGAAACACAAAATAGAAAGTCCAGAATATTCATGGACCTTGAAAATTCAGCAAGGGAAAAAAAAAAGAGAATTTTTTTTCACATTCTTATTTTCTTTCACAAACTGGGGCTAGTCACCATCCATAGCTCTTGCTATCAAAAGGATACAATTTTGAGCCAATGTAAGACCCTGACCCTGATTGTCATCAAAGAAAAAGATCCTGTGAGCTTCCTGAACATCTTCTCATTCAGTTCAGTGGACTCTTGCTGTGGCAATGTTATAGAGGTCTCTGAACTCCAACATGGTACAAATCAGCCCCACTCTTAATGCAGGAAAGGCAGCTAGACAGTGTGTGTTACCTGATTCTGTGCAGTTTTGCAAAACTTAAGGGGTCCCTTTTAAAGGTCACATCTCTTACACACTGCAGCAACAAGACTATAGCTGTCTTTAACACATCTGGTCTGGAGGATTAAAATAGAGGCTAGTGCTGCTCTGCAATGAGTTTTCCTGCTCGTTATCTCGGAGTCTGTTCAAGGTCTCATAAATAGCATTGGAAGGATTCCACTGAAATTGCAAATATGAGTAAACACAGATTTCACTCCACCCCAAAAAGTTGTTCCATTATCAGTGCTGCACAGTTACAGAGAAGGAAACCTATGAACATACCCAACCTGGGATCTGTAGAGTACTGGTGCCCTCTTTTGTTATCAGTTTTACCCAATGACAAATTAGGATTTCATTTTATTGCTCTACCTGCAACACATTTTTTATTTCCCCACATGCTACACTTCAAATAACAATAAATAATTCCCGAGTTGGTTTTACCTGACAGGACCGGAAAAATTGCTAAACATTTGAGATAAAACAGCTCTAAAATATTTGTAAATCAACTTCAAAGCCATTAAGTTATGACTACAAACTGCAGCCCAGCAAGCAGGTGCAGAGCCTTCACCACTGCAAATAGCTTTGTCTGAAACCCATCAGGATCTGTGGAAACTTTCCCCTTCACCTCAAAGGGGTGGAATCAGGCCACCAGGATCTCACTGATGAATGGCCATTGGCATCCATTGAAAAGGCTGTGCTGGGTATCACATACCTGACTTCTGGAAGGAAGAAAAAGAACAAGCGCAGCTAACTCCTCATGTTCTGCAAGAGGCCCCATCTCGAGTCCTGTGTTCAGATCTGGGGTCCCAAATACAAGATGTGGAACTGTTGGAGAGGGTTCAGAGAAGGCCACGAAGATGATTAAAGGGCTGGAGCACCTCCCCTATGAAGAAAGGCTGAGGGAGCTGGGCTTGTTCAGCCTGGAGAAGAGAAGGCTGCGGGGGGACCTCATTGCAGCCTTCCCGTCCCTAAAGGGAGCATACAAACTTTTTAAAAGGGTATATAATGGCAAGACAAGGGGGAATGGACTAAAGCTAAAGGAGGGAAGGTTTAGATGAGATATTAGGGGGAAGTTGTTTACAGAGAGAGTGGTGAGGGGCTGGAACGGGCTGCCAAGAGTGCGGGTGGATGCCCCATCCCTGGAGGTGTTCAAGGCCAGGTTGGATGGGGCCCTAGGCAACCTTGTCTAGATCCAGACCTGAAGGTTGGTAGCCCTGTCTGTGGCAGGGGGGTTGGAACTCTGTGATCCTTGGGGTTCCTTCCAACCCAGACCATTCTATGAAATGCCTGCAAAGTCACACAAGTTCTCAAGGTAAGCCACAAACAACTTCCAACACAGGTCACATAAACAGCAAGTAACTGAATTATTTGGTGCTGTGAACCAAACTCATCTTCCAGCTGAAGTAATTTTTTAATGATCAGTATCAGTATGATAGTCTGTTAAGTCTTTGTGTCTGTTATGTCCTTAGTGAGGGCTCAACACCCCCTCTGCCTCATTATGCAAAAGGTGAAAGTCTTCTCAATTAACCTAAAGCTGCACCTTCTGCTCTACTTTCGTGGCTGTGACATATTCAAGCACACAGACCAAAAAACTAAAGAATTACAACACATTACAAGTTTATGCTCTGTCACAGTTTGAAGGATATTCTCAACAGACTTTTCAACAAGTGATTTTGGAAAAGGAAATCTTATTAAAAAAGAAATGTTATTAAAAAGTAACTAAAAATAATCTAAATAAAAAGAGGCAGCCACACAAACAGTACATCTCTGCACTCTGAAAGTCAGCTGACACGTTCTGCTCAGATTTCTTCTGCCAGCACAGCTTGGTACCAATTACCAATTTTGAAGTCTCATCACACATAGTTCCAAACAGATCAGGACTGGACTAAGAAACAATATGGGACAAGATGGCAATGAATTAGCAAATTGAAAACCTGAATCAGTTGAGGGAACAAAAGGGACAAAAATTTTGAAAGGGATCAAGGCTAAATCTTCGGCTACTTCACATTCAGCCTTTAGGTCACACTTTTAAAAGCACTTTGAGCAACACAGCTACACCAGAGGACCAGTCTTCATTTTTTTGCCAGCAAAATGGGACAGAGTTCCTGTCCTTTCCTGAGGATGACAAATCCCTTGAAGTCTTCTGGGAGGATAAGGTCAACTAAGTTTCGTCTCCTGGATAATTTCTAAGCCAGGTAGATTTAAGCAGTTTTACCTTCTCTGTCTTGTTTATAAAATATCACTATGTGATTCCGAGTAGCTCTTTCACTCCAAATATGAGTGCATTTGGCATTACAATTCATGCATATAAATAAATACACACTTCGTTGTGAAATAAGGAAACTCATGGGAAAAAGTCACATTTCAAGTCAGTATTTCAACAATATTTTTTGTTTAAACAAATGGAATATGAGAGCAATGATGTTTGAAAAAGAGAGATAATTAAAAAACACGAGGCAGCATGGAGAAAGTACCAGGACCTGCCATTTTATCTCAGTTCCTTGTACTAGACCTAAGCACTAGCTCAAGACACTACTGGAAACATGGCACATCAAACTGTAAGGACTCACCATTTCAACAACACGAAGAACATTTGCAGCTCGACAGGAACTTTCCAGTAAGACTGTTTCACCATTTACATTCCTCTAGAGATCGCCTTCACCTAACATTTGCGCAGCTGAGTGTGACTTATATGACTGCTCATGGGATGCGAATATTGACCTCACACACTCCAATAGCTATGAACCTGATCTCATTTTCACTACAGACTGGAAAAATAACCACACACCAAGACAATCCAAGCCTTTCTGTATTTCACAGTGTTTTGCAGATGAGTGGAGTGTTTTTCACTGCCTGTAGAAGTCACTTCTGAATCAAGAAGTCATCGAGATCTATGCAGACAAGTATCAAGTAACACAAAGATATATGATTACTCCCAATGGTGAGAATTGCGTTAGAAAACTGACCTCAAAGCTATTTTTCCATTGAAGATTTCAAATGATTTTGAAATCTAAATTTAAATTTTCTTCTAGCTTATTGTCATTGCAGTTTTAGAAGAAAATGTCAAGTAATATGACAGAAGCCAAAACTAAATACAAAATGCAAAAATGTGATAATTCAAGCTTTAGGTATATAAATGTGGCTTCTGTAAAAGCATGGGCCTTTTCTTGGCCTTCTGTACAGGAAAGTGCCATGCATTATACTCAGTAGCCAGAAGAATATTAAGTAAATATATCACATAAATTACCAATGACCATGGATTTGCTCAGTTCTTCTAGCCATATATTAAGTCTTCACAGACAGGTTTTGATAACCAACCTTTCGCTACAAAAAATGAGAAGAAATGCTTTAAAGAAAAGGAATGAGAAGAGTTAACCAAAGCCATAGCATTCTCTGCTTTTTCCTGATCACGTAGACAGTGACCAAAAATAGACCGAGAGCGTTAGCATCACTCGTGTCTTCTTGCTAATTGGCGTGTTTTAGATGCAGATGTTCTTCACTTCCAGAAGCTGATATTTTTTTTGAGGAGTATCAAATGTGCTGCTTCGGCATTTCTGAACCCAGTAAAACTTTGATTTGCTGTACTGAAGTAAGTATTGCATACTAGGAAGGAGTAGTGGTTTTGTTTTCCATGATGTATTAGTATGAGAATTTAAACTCTCCTAAACTCTGATAAACACCAGTGTGTGCACAACATCAGGCACTGAAAGAAAGAACCAGGCTTGAAATCTGTCTGCTAATAGCAGACTTACCTTAGCAATTTATAACACAAACAAGCAAGTATATTGTTCTGCTCCATGAAAACTGATTTTTTTTTTTTTAAAAAAAGAAAAAAAAGAGGTAAAACCCAATAGCCAAACATGTATTTGATCCAACATCCATGATATGCTTATACTGCGTGGTACAGGACAAGTAGAAAAGCTGTGAAAAGACTGGGTTTGTTCTCACTAAGCACCTACATATTCACACACTTGTCTCTAATCTCTCCGAAATTCTAATCCATGTAGTTCCAACACTGTCAGTATTTTCAACCAGAGCTGGCCAAAGAGTTTAAGGCAGGTGTTTTGGCACTCTGTATGCAAACTCTACAAAATAAAATGGATGTCTGTGACTGTTTTGTTCTAACAGGAGATAAACTGAGAGCCAAATGAGTCACATTTTCAGTCAATTCCATTTTCACACCAGCATGGATATTACAGGCAGCACTGCAATATAATAATGATGCAATGGAGAATTACACCCTTTCTTTTATGCTCGATGTTTTATGAACTAACATTTACATTCATGGGTATGTCTGTCAGTAGCATGCTCAAAGTGATTTAAAAGAGACATTTAAAATGTGGACACAACTATTTAAACCTGCAAATGATGGGCATTTGCACATCTAGATGGGATTTGCACCTGCAGGTCAGTTACTGAGAAAACATAGGTGAAAGGAGGACAAACATCTGCTCATAACTAAAACTGGTTGTGAATAATTTTTTAAGTTTGGCTCAGGTAAAAGACTGAAAAGCAACTTTCAGCTGCACCCCAGAAACTGATTTAGTGTTTCTCAAGTGTGGATGCTCTTACCAAAGCAAAAGTGGGAGAGGGTTTTTAAAAAGAAAACAAAAGAAGTACAGCAAAGGTACTTCAGAGTTGGTTAGACAGAAAAGAAAAACATTCAAAGAGCAATCAGCAAACTTGTTAACATTTATTTTAAAAGCTAATAGTAAGAGATATACATTTTGAAGTTAATAGGAAACATTCAGTGCAGTTGCTACTGGCATCAGATCATTGGAAAGTAAGTTCATAAGACTAGAAGCTGTATTTATATTCTTTAAGATTTACATGGGGTAAGACTTTAATCTTATGGCTTGAAAGTCACAAACCTCCTGATTTCTATGCTTTTAAACCCTAAAAGTTAGTTGGATGCTTAGGTAACCAACTGCCTGCAGAAAACACTCAATATGCTTATGCAGCCACCAAATTAGACACAAAAATTATATCCAAATTGCATAAAAAGCTGTAATCCAGATTCAGATCTCCTCTTTGAAAATGCCAGCAAGGGTTTCACTTTCCAAAGCAACTCTCAGTTCCCATTCAGTTCAATTGTAATCAGTTGTGCTCAGGACTTAGCAAAAAAACCATGATCACTACTGAAAATGCTTTCCAAGCTATGTCCTTTGTCGTACATTTATTCTATATGTTGAATTATATGCCATGAAGTGGCTCTGTCAGGCATTCAGAGCACAGCTGTGATGAGCAAGAGCCCATGATTAATTCTGTCCTTGCTCTTCATAAACTATTTGCCTTTTCTAATTAGGAAAAAACACAATAGAAGTTACAAACATTTTCACCATTTCCAATTGGCCGTCAAAAACACAAGAGAAGCCAAGTTGCCTTTCACTAGCTGCAATGAATAATGTATAGGAAGACAAAGTCTCAAAGTTTACCCTGTTTTGTGTTGTATTGTGCACACTGCCTTCTCCCACCTCATTTTTATTTTTCAAAAACTGTTCTGAAACCCAGTGCTGCACTGCTACATGGACCTTTAAAAACTCCCAAGAATCATTTTGCATCATTCCTTCTAATTTTTCCAAGCTATTCTTTTCTCCCCATCATAAGCATCAGCTCAGCCTCCAAAGTCCAGTTCTACAGAATTCAGTGAATAAGCAAATACAAGCAAATTGTCCCAAATCTGGCACTCTCTCAAACACAAACCAAGCACAACATGCAAAGGGATTGATGCCTTTACAGGCACAAGCAATCACCAGAGTTCAGCACAGGGGTAACTGTCATTTTTGGAATAAAAACTGGTTTAGAGGAACCAGGAGCAGCTCAGCAGCACGGGGATACAGCAAACCATGGCTGGATGCAAACCTTGCCACTTCAGGAGCACGAAGTGCATGAGACCACCCTTAGCACGCACAGGCTCTATAGTGAACTGCTGAACTCCAATAACTTGCTCCAGTATCCGATGCCAGAGATAATGTGCATATCTTTTGCATACGTATACATCTCTGTCACTAGCCATAGTGATAAAACTGGAATAAAACAAACATATTTTTAACAACCTTCTGATTTACAGTCTGAAAGATACTACCTAGAGTTACCACAAGAATAGCAGTAAATCTTTGAGTCCTAAGACTCAAAACTTTCCAGAAGTATTTTGCAATGTATTTAGAAACCTGACTCAGGCAAAATTTAAGCTACTAGAAGAGCTCGCTGGCTGTTACCTGCCAATCACTTCCGAGAGCTTCGGAGAAGCCCTCAGGTGCTTCAGCTCCATCATGCAAAGGTCCACCTGAGACATGACAACCTCAGAAGCACTATTTGAGCAACGTACATGGGAAATACCTTCATTGCACTATAGAAAGATTTTCATTAACCCCTTAAGCAGATATACTGTTTAATTATCAAAGCTTTAAATAAAGCTAACACACCAAATCTACCACAGTTCCATGGAGAGGTGAAATTCAGGGCACACTGGCTTTGAAAAAAAAAAAAAAACCAAAAAAAAACCACACTGTAAATGCTACAGACCATGGCTCATGTTTGTTTAGTTTTGGTACAGAGAGCAGCATATCCTGAGCATCTTTTCTGGTGCCACTAACAAGACAAATGAGCAGTCCTTATAAAACAAGAGGTCTGCTGCCAGAGCCCAGACCAGCTACCTCTGAGTGCAGGATCCCCCATGCAGGAAACTGCCAATAAAACACTGGGATTGCCCCAAGAGACTGAACAGGAGGGTCTCTTCCTTCTTGGCATGCAAAATCAAGCTTGTTCATGCTAAGAGTAAAAAAAAAATCCCACCCATGGAAAGATCTCAGAACCTGCGGCTGAGCTGACATGGTCCTGGCAACATCAGAGGAGCACAAAGTGCTGCAGCCCCACTGGCACAAATGAACTTGGGGGCTGACACTCCTGACAAACAAAACGAAATTTATCACAGCTAAATCCAAACTCTTCTCATTTTAGAGGAAGTTTTGCAGGTTTGAGTATTTTTTTTGGTTGGCTCATAGTTTTTTTGGTTGTGTTTTGCTATTTGGGGGAGTTGTTGTTGTTTGGTGGGTTTTTTTAATTTAAAAAAAATATATCCAATATATGATTCTTTGTTATTAGGCAGCCTGAATACAGAAATCTTTGTCTGCTATAGAGAGGAGCCCAACACTTTCCCAAAGTTTAAGTAGCTCAGTTGGACTTGGGAGATTTGTTCATCTCCTTGAGGAAGTTCGGACAAGCTGCCAAGTCTGGATCCTGACCTGCACTTTACAAAACAAACAAACAAAAATGTTCAGGATGTTTCAAATAATGTGCATCCTTTGTTAAGGAAGAACTTTTTCAAGCCTGATTTCACTTTCACAGCACAGGCAGCATCTGGGACTGCAAAGGTTCAGCCGACGTATTGCAGACAGAGGAGCAGAGCGGGTTTCTGCCTTTGAGCCTTGAAGAGCTCTTCCAGGAGGATGGTGTCGGTCATTTGGGCTTTCAGATCAGTGGGTTAGACATTCAGCAGTGGGCCTGCCACAGAACAGACAGAGCATTTTTCAGCACTTGGCGACTTTCTGCAAAGCTGGAGAATGAACGAGCAGTAGAGCCATTCATTCAGAGAGGGGCAGCTGTGCCTGGCAGGCAGGAGCCAGGGAGGGCTGTCTCACTGGGCTTCCCAAAATCACCCCTTGCTAGGACAGAAAAGAGCCACCCACACAAGGGGCACCTCAGTGCACTGCTTTGTTACTTGAGGTGAAATTCTTGAAACAGACACCAGAGATAAACACAAGCAGGGAAACATACTTAAAAAGTAGGGAAATATCATAAAGCTTATCAAACGCTCCCGGAGACTGGGATCTAAAGTCACGAGTCATTTTCTAGAATTCTGAATCTTATCTAAAGAAAAAAAAAAGATCACCATTTCTTTAATCTACAGACGAAAAGGAGCCAGCTGTACATCTGAAAATCAGCTGCATATTGATCCCGCTCCTGTTAATATTCATGAAGCTATATCGTAAGACTAGAGATTTTAACACAGTGCCCCCGGACTCTAAATCAATTCCCATCGATTTCAATTGGCTTCTCCCATCCAAGCATCGACCTTACCCCTCCCTTGGAAACACGCTCTCAAGGTCCTTTGAAACACACTTGCCGTATAATGAACTCAGAAGGATTGCATGTGCTTATTGGTATGTTCTATTCTTCTCCACCCGTTGAGCTTTTGAGGGGGTGGATATCATTACCTGATTTGATGTGAACATTTAAAAATTTGAACCTACGCCCCACAGGGCTCCCATCAGTTTCTAGAAGCCAGAATAAACTCTTTCTCTTCTTTAGATTTGTCTGAAAAGTTCAAGGCTAATGTGGTCATCTAACAAAATTGCATTTCTTGACACTGCCTGCATCCAGGAGAAATATATACTGAAATGTTTCTGGTTTCTGTTTGGCAGACTTCAGGGGACTACAGCTAAAACAGGTTTACAGGAGTGGCAGATTCTCAGAGCAGAGGGTTGAAGGGTGAACTTAATTTGCTCCTCTCTTAAAATGCTGGGCCCTGGGGTCTGACCTTGCTCCCTGCTGAACTTCCCAGCACCTGACATTCAAGTCTTTTCAGAGTGAGTTATGAGGAGTTTAGAAACTCAGCAAAAAAGCAAATACATGCTAAAGCTGATGCCTACGTTAAGAGTTTATATCTAGATGTTCATTATTCCCCTTAAACACCCAAAGCAGTAGTTGGCTATCCATGCTTCCATTTGTACAGCACATACAAAATGAAGGAAAGCATGTTTAAAAACTCCATCTTTTTTCTATCAAAATAGGTAGCTTTGAGCTTTTGCTTTCTTAGCTGACTAAAAAAACTACTGATATTAACAGCACTTAACCATACATAACTACTGGGAAGACTAGTTACCCGATACCTGAACAGGTCCCTACGTGCCGAGTGCTATCCCTCAGCTTCATTTATGATGAAAGCAACTTTGTGTTATGACACCCGGCAGCACCACAGCCAAAGTAACAACCTCCTGTATCCAATTTGTTAAAAGTTCAGTAGAATATGTGCAAGGTTTTCCTCCTGCATTCAACTACTGTCCCTTCTCTGATACTTTATCTGCAAATTTAATAGCTGTGCCTACATCTTTGTTGTTTGCACACCAGTATTTCAAAACAACACAGTTAATAGCTATTAAAAATAAAGATTTTAGGCTGAGAATACTACTATGACCAAATGGCTTTTGCTATATATTATAAAGCCTAAATATCCAAACTTCACAGAATATTGGCTTCTAGCTGCCCTCTAAAGGCTTTCACATACACCTGATTGAGTTTCACTTTGTTGGCTCCAACCAAACAGCAGGATTTTACTTGTAGCTTTGAGGGGAAAAAAAAAGTATAAAATTATCAATAATATATAGGTTTGTAGCGGGAGAGTCCCGAGCCACCCACCCCAAACCAGCAAAACACCATTGCCATCATTCCAACATCACAGGTACAATGAATCTGAGCAGCATGGAAATTCAGAGTAACCCACACTGATCAGGGCTGCGAAAAGAAATACACAAAGGGAAAATTAAGTATTTTGTTGTTTTCCTTCTACAGGTCATTCTCCTTTCCAGTCCTGATACTGTACAGTGAGTAAATGCAGACACTGACACTTCCATGAAGGTTTACTACCAGCCTCACTTTTTTCCACAGTGATATTCCTTCTGTCATTAAGCAAACCCCCCCCCATCATGTCCCACCAGTAAAGGCACCTTGACCCAATCCCTGTGCTCTCTGCGTAAGAGGGCAAGTCAAAGAGCTACGCAGTACCAGGGTAAAGGAACGGCAGATTTCAAAGCAGCGAGACCCATAAGGGATGAGGACAACCTCCTCCACGGCCCCACGACAGACACGGGAACAGTAGCAGCACCAGGAAAGGGGATGTTTGGGTTTTGAACTACACTGAGCTTCAGGGACCAGCTCTGAACTCGGAGAAAAGCTTCAGATCAGTTGTTAGCATGTCAGCCTGCCCATTCCCCAGTACAAACTGGGGAATACAAAACAAAACCGAACCCTGACATTTGGTGAGAACTTCCAGGGCCAAACGTGTTGGCAATATAACCCTCGACACAGAGAACTCAGGTCGGTAATTACACATATCCCTTTCCCAGCTTCCTGAGATCCCAGCATGAGATGCTACTTGCACGCCCCGCTCCATTTCACTTTTCCTTATTGCAGGGACTGCCTCCCTCCGTTTTCCCTTTCAGCAACCTCCTTCCTGTCTCCCAGCCGCTTCTCCTATCGCTTTCCCAATCAGAGAAGGCCGGACATCGCCTGGCTGAATGGGAGGAAGGCTCTGTAATTAACAGGATCCTTTGCTGTTTACATAAACACTTAAAATATACAGACAGCTGAGAGGTCAGCTCCAGCGACATAGGGCAAATTAAACCAAATATGAGGGGATTATCACAGAAAGTGATTTAACTAATGAGGTGCTGCTCCTTTTGAAAAATACTTGAGGTTTTCTTCGAGTACCGTTGCTATAAATGTACTTAACCAACTTACAAGCAATACATGAAGTAAAAGAGCATAACTGGCTTCTGAGCAGGATTAAACAAGGAAAGAAGAGGGAAAGTCAGGGTATTTTTTGAGTATTTTGAGTGAATTTCTATCAGTTATGAACTGGCTTGCTGTTCTCTCCAAACATTTAAAAGAATTTATTAACAGGATCATTTTCTGAAACAAGTTATGGTTAGTGATATTATGAAAATAGACATATAATCTCTATTTATAGGTAAATGAACTAAAAAATTATTGGACAATTATATATAGACAACAGACAAGCAGGAAAAAGGCACCTGGTATGCTTTGTCATCAAATTACTGCACGGCTTATTTCAAAAGAGCCCAAATATTCATTACAGTGTCTCAAAAATGTTTCAGAATAAGCAGAAATTTAATGGAGATTTATTCTGAATAAAACAATAAATTAAGAGTTTAATTACAGTTAACCGGGATCTGGAAAAAAACACCTGTTCTTACTTAACATGGGAACCTCAGTAAGCCACATGCATGTCCCGAGCCTCAGAACAACTCTGACAAATATACTCCAGTGTTAAGGACTTATATACACACTGCTCAAGACTATGGGGTATAAGTACCTGCAAAACCTTTCTTCAAGTCAGGTCCCCATCAGGTGACTGTGACATCTGTGACCCAAAGAGCCACACAATGTCACCAGCGCACAGTCTACACTTGTGTCTACGACACAGTTCACACTTAACCAACGTCAGCCTCAATAGTTGTTGCTGAAACTTGCAGAGCCTTAACAGAAAAAGGGGATAATAAACAACAACAAAAAAATTCCTTGTTAATTAATCCAAGATTAAGAAAAGAAACCGTTTAAACACCTTGATTCTCTCTTGAGCTGTGTTTCCATTACCAGTTAAGCAGTTCAAATTAACTTGTGGTATACCTCCTAGAAAAGAAGTCATTAGGTTTATGCAGCTGAATGTTACGTATTATTTTAGAAGTTGTTTTGAAATACTTTTAATAGGAAAGGCACCAGGAAACCTGTGTTTCACTGTGTGATACAGTGACACAAAGTGGGAGAACAGAATCTTGCCTACCTACCCACTTAATAAGTTATAATTAGAGATGAGGAGGCAGTGTGAACATCTAGGCTACGTTTGATGGAGGATATAAATCTCAGCTAAAGATAAAGCTCTAGGTATAGAGACGACTGGGAATTAGAGGACAAACTACCAAATTAAAAATCTTTTCGTGAGGATTTCCCTCAAATCAGACATTCCAACATCCCCTTTCAGATGGCTTTTTAAAGAAAACACTGCTTTGCAAAATCAAGTACCCAAGGTGGGAACCTTTATAGTTTTCATTCATATCTTCAGTGGACTGATCTGCAGCTATAAGGACTGCAGGGTGCAATGTCACCCCCCCTTTTCTTCTGACATGAAACAGAAAAGAACCTTTCTACTGCCGAGTCCTCCATGCTGCTCTATCTGACCCAGGTGGGAAATGTAAAAGGGAGATGCTTGTCTCTGACAGATGCTCATGGGTTTTGCATCTCTGCCCCTGTGCCATGACAGATTTTAAATTTTGATAATCCCTTTTTAGCCCTTTCAGACTAAGGCCATAACAGTCCACAGCTCAAACAAAACCGGGACCTGTCGGCCCATGTTCATACAAATAGCCCAAACCAAGATTATTTATTTACAACAGTTAATACAATTGGTAGTAACGACTTTATAGGCAACCTCTAAGTGCAGGCGAGATGAAAAATTTACTAAATTGGAGTATAAAAATTCATAAGAAAATGTACAGAATCAATATTTCATGGGACTTGCTTTACCTTGCCTTACACAAATCTACTCCAGAGCTCACATTAAAATTTAAACCAGCTTCATGCGACAAGTTCAAATGCTGGGGCTGTTTCATATTAGTTTAACTTCGGAGGGTATTTTTTGTTTTGTTTGTTTCATAAATTGGAAAAAAAGCACTTAGGGAGCTGCACGGTGTGAGCTTCTGTGCTGTTTATTCCTTTCTTTAAGGAATAAACTAATTGCTGACATAAATGAGGAGGACATAGCTTTAAAAATAACATCATAAAATGCTTCTGTATTCTTTCTAATGCAGCATAGGAGATGAAATACCTTTGTATCCTTTTCAAATATGATGTACTTTTGAATCCTCTTGCATCCTCAGCAAAAAGAAACCCCGCGTAGAAGTAATACCTGAAGAATACTCTCAAAAGCCCACAAGCCAGTTTTTGTAACACTCATATAGGAACATAAAGCTGTAGGCATGCCTGTGAGAAAGCTTAGTGCCTGGCAGAGCTCCCATTGCCTGCAACAGCTCGGCAGAACCTGGGGAAACTCACCCACGGAGTTCAGGTGAAAAACGTGGTGCTAACCGTGACACATCGTATTGCTGGAAAACTGAGGCTGCTCTTGCATGGTAGTAGTGGGGTGCCAAAGAACTGCAGGAGGGATGTCTTTCTAACTTCAGGGTGCGCTCTCTGAAGAGTTAATTTCTTCATGTTCACTTCATCAGAGGAACCAAGTCTTGGGTTGACCTCTGAAGAACAAGACATCTTTCACTGCAAAGAGGGTCATTCACAATAGGTTTGAAACACTACAGCACCAATGTTATTGTGGAAACTGGGCAGCTGGTGGTTTATTCCATGGGTTTTTCAGAGGCATGTGCAAGTCCTGTCCTGCGCATCAGCCTACCTGACCCTGTTTGCATGATATGGAAGTTTTATGTTCCTCTTATCTTTACACAAACCAGTTTGCCCAGAACAACAGGCAAGTTCTCTCTCTTCGAAGAGAACGCAAAGGGATGATTAAAAATCACTTCGATGTTTGCACGTGGTTGACAAATAATAGGACGGAACCCAGCTCTGGAGGACCGTGGGGGGGAAATCACCTGCAAGTACTTTATTTGTGCCTGCACGCTCATATTGATTCTGTTGTGGTTCACTGCAAATAAAAATAATAAAATAATTTTGAAAAAAAACCAATCACAGATGTTTTTGGAGGACACTAAGTACACCTGGAAAAGGATATCTGTGCTACTGCATTGTCAAATTCCATAATACTATTTTCACCAATTTGAACAAATGCAGGGCCAGATTTTCAGTTTAGCTATAAAACTGCATGTGAAAATGGAGCTAATTAACACTGGATGGAGTTAAGCTACTAATGGGAAGAAACAGAAATATTTGCACAATTTAGGAGCAAAAATGAGTTTAAAACTTTTTCAAATGCATAACCATTAAGGGCAATCTTGACTTTTCCTTGTTGACATTATTCTATTGGACAACAAAAAGTCTGCATTCTGCCAGTTATGTTACTTAAACATCATCAAGTTATTAAAAATAATTCTTTTGCTGGCACAAACAAGCACGCTAGAAAAATTTAATGTTCACTTTCTAAAGTTAACAGCAGATTTCAGCATGTTAGCAAGAAGTAGCAATCATTTATTACTTATTATACTGTAATTCATTAAGGTTGTAGGAAATATTTAGATACTTAATTGGCATTTAACAAGATAGCTATAGAGAGTAAATGAGACATTAAATCCTCTTCTAAAATGCCCATTAGGTTTTCTTTGGAAATTAATTGATCTAATTCACTTGCTGTAAACCACTGTGGTCTGTGACAGTTTAGAACTTGGAAATATTAATGGCAGAAACTCAAAGGCAGTGGATGTCCTCACACAGAGTTAGACCAAAGGCTAATAACGCTGGTCACCTATATTTACGATCCTAGTGAATAGACCGATAGGAAGCATTTATCTTAATGCTGATGTTCATCCCCTGGATCTCAATCATGGCCACAAGTCTCCTGGGTATCAGCCCCACTGTGAGAGGAGCTCGCTAGCAGCTGCGGAGCCCTTCTCAGCTGGACACCTGCAGTTACCAGCCCAGCTCACACTGTTAACGCCTGATCTTAGGCTGCAACCTCAACCCAAACTCATAAACTTCATGGATTTCCACTTTCAGAAGGTCCCACCTGGCCTACACCTATCCTCAAGTTTTTCCAAAGGCATTTTTTCATAAAACCGTGTGTTTTCAGAGGCCATTTTCTCTTCATTCTTTTACCTAAAACTGTTGTCCCTTAGCAGGGAACATATAAGCATGAGAGAAAATGCAACAGGCTTTTGCAACTTGCTACTGACTTCTTCTTACCAGTCTAAAGCAATGTAAGAAACACCCAAGAGAGTCCTAACTCTTCTGCTGGAGCCTCCATTAGTATTTCACAGCTGTACATGGAGACACTCCTATCAATCACAACTGTGTGTGGGAGCCATATTCCTTAATTGTTAATAAAGTGCCGTGAGGTCCATCAGCTTCTGCTCAATAGACATTAAATACTTTTTACGTTTTCAGTGACTATTTCCAGGCAATTTATTTTTCACTTTTAGGAATAAAACATCCCTGATGTTTATCCACTATTAAATATGTATTTTGATCCCTTATAAAGTTTTGAGCATGCTTTGATTAATTCCCAGGAAGCAGGGGAAAACACAGGGGGTTCTCAGGCTCTCCTAACACCATTAGCAATAAAAGCCTTGCACACCATTTACATTTGGGTTCAAAACACTACTTCCAAACTGGGACTAGGAATATCATGAGAAAACCCAAGACCTTTGCCTCAGTCTACATCATTACCAGATCTAAAAATATGTTTAAAAGAGAGAGAGATTAGATATTTAAGGCCAGAATATAAATTTTTTTCACAGCTCTAGAAACATTTGCATACCTCAGTAATAAAGCTAAATTCACTGAGACAGTCGATTCCCTTCCAGAGGCGTTGTGACTACATACATCAAGCCATGCCTACAAACACACAGCTCCACTAAGAATGTAGCCGCTCAGAAATACAGCCACATGCAATTTCTAACCAGCGCAATTATGCCAAGGACACAACCATAACAGGAAAATTCACTTCTGGTCAAATGGCTCTGCAGGTTTCTTACAGCAACAGGAGATGCTGGGGTACAAGGCCAGGAAGGACAGAATTTTGCTGGCTTTGCTAGCGGAAGTTTGCCAAGACGTTTACCAGTAGACCAACGCTGACAAAACCTTTGAGAGCTGACAAGGCCACAGGTACACATTTCTGTCAAGGACTGTTTACAATTTGTGAAGGTCAGCTCTTCCTCTAGTGTAAATATATCTTGCTCCACCAACTGCAGCAAAGACCCACCAGTATACACCAGTGAAGGGGCTGGCAGTCACACTGCTGACACTACAACAGCAGCAGCAGCAGTAAGCACACAGGTCCAAACACAGTTCCCCGCCCTCCCTTCACTATCAGTACAATTGTCTGTCTTTCATGTTTGGATTTTTCCTCCAGGGAAACATGAAGAACCTACAGCTGAATTTCTGGAGGGACTCACTAGTGTCTGATAGCACAGGAGCACCAAGTGCCGGCTGTGAAGGGTTTACCCAGGTTGGGAGAAATGCACCAAAGCACTAGTGAAGGCATACTCAGGACCTTTCAACATTTTGCCTGAAAAATATTAAACAGCCCAAAACTTTTAAGCAGCACTCCACAGTGGGTATTTTCACAACAGAAACAAAACACTAAAGCACCCCACCATATTCCCCCAAGACAAAAGCAAGCCAAACACAGCGAACCAACAGAATTAATTGTACCCCATCCCCCAGTTTTACAATTACCATTTGTGAGGGAAGACATGCATTTAGCTGAGGCTGGCAGCTTTTTCCATCAGCCAAGTTATGTGCGTGCCCCCCTTTTCAAACAGCATGCCCTTTGCCTCCCAGGGCATTGGAGGGTTAATCTCGTCATCTCAAGATCTTTCTAAGATGCCAGCCAAGCTCACCATCAATTTGACATAGACGTCTTATGGGGAATCTGGGTTGCTCTTTCTGGGAGCACTGTCCATTTGACAGACAGAAGGCTGTGCTGCAGTAGCCCCATCAGAATCCTTAGTCTGTTGTTGAAATCTCCAAATTAAACATTTAGAGCTGCAATTAAATCTGAAAAAAAATAAATCAAACATGTTTACAGACCTTCATAGCTAATTTATAAACTTTTTAACTCAAGTTCCCATTTAGTTTAACCACTTCAATTTGTAGAAGGAACAAATCTCTGATTGTGCAGGATGATGGATCAGAATTTACCCAGGGACAGGTAGTGAAAAATGCAAAAGGCTGAGCTGACATCACTGGGGTAATTTTTGACATGTATCTAGTTTTAAACAGCTGCTCAGAAAATTAGGGACATGTATTTTTTAAAAGTTTGTCACTCTGTGTGTGTGTCACAAGTGTGCTCTTCCACAAGTGCTTATCCTTTCTTGCGAGCAGAAATTCAGATTGAAAAGAACCATTCACAGAGAACAGACAGGAACACACAGGTAGTTCCTACTCCACACAGGCAAGAGGATGCAAACATCCCCCTCCCTGCACTCAAATTTTGACATCGTTTTCATGCTGGATATACAGGACAAACTTTTCAGTTCAGATTGCAAAGAGATCCTCACTAGGCACCTATGCACGTGGCTGGATTTTCAGAGACGCCAAAAAACAACTCCTATACATGGTAATTTTACAGCAAAGGTCCCACCTCTGCTGGAGTCAGTGAAGTTCAGGGCTGAACACAACCCAGTGCAGGCTTTGCTGAAAATAAGTGGCTCCAGTTCACTGTGGTTCATGGGAAGTCTGGTTTGTTTTATCTGAGCTCGCAACCCTCGAATTTCAGAGTCTGAAAGGACTTTAGGCAAAAGCTAGCAATCAAGTCACATCAAGCCCATGCACAGTTTGCAACCTAGGTTGACACAAAATTTTAGTGTGGGTTTTCCACCAAAAACTCGACTGAGGTTTGACTCCATCCACACAAGAACAACTTGGAATTACCCAGGTTTTGGGGTTGCAGAACAGAAGCCTTCATGTGCGCTGGCACACACACTTCCAAAACAATGTTATTTGCAATACAGACTGTGATTCCCAGAAACATCAGTGGGATTATCAGAGAATCCGGGATGCATGGGAACACCAACTGTAACTCCAACATAAGGAACAGATTTGCAGCAGGACTAAGCTACAGCAAACACAAACCCCTTCAGAGAAAAAAAAAAAAAAAGCAGCTCCCTGCAATGGTTTTGAATCCTTTTTCTTTTTGGCCCCAAACTGCACAGCATCATTTGAGTCACCTGGGCTCTCCAGAACTTCCCCACATGAGTAAGCCCCTTGTTTGCAGGTTTTGGGTACCACATATTTCAGCCAGCTCAACCACCAGCTCCACCTGCAAACAGCAGCCCGGGCATGTCTGGGGGAACCAACCACAGGCACAAACTAAGGATCATGGAGGAAATGAAAAGCTTTGCCTTCCTTTCTCAGGCAGACCCAAAGAGGCATTTCCATACGTTTTGTACATTTGCCCGTGGCTTCCAGCCACTCTGCAATCCACTGTTCACTCCCTCCAGAGCCTGGCTGTTTAAATTCCTTTTTAGGGACCTTGTGGATTCAGAGTCTCTGCTGGCAACTCAGTAAGCTTGGTCTGACAAGAAAACTCAAGTATTTTCCCAGCAGCTCTTATCAGGAAACAATGTGTCAAACAAGATGAAACTAGCTCTCCATTCTTGGAAGATTTACTACAATTCCCTCTATGCTCACAGAAGCAATGTTAACACTAACCAGCTACACAGCCGTGGAGTGTAAATACGGACTCCTCTCCCAAGTAACAAGTCCTATAAATGCTGTCTGCGGTAAGCTTGTGCTGGTTTCTCCATCCTACCACTTGCACTCTGATAAACATCTCCACAGGGGTCTATACACTGTGTACATTCAAACAGAGATCTGCCTAGGGAACAGGCACACAAACAGAGCATCCCCTGAAGAGTATCCCTGCCTCGCACCTCTATGTGGCCTTGCTCTGAACCTGCAGTGCTTGTCTTCTCCTATCTGGACCAGGATATTCCTACAGGGAACAGCTGAGGTGGGTGGGATGAAGGGGCGGCAGCTCTATAAGTGACTGCAGAAGAGGAGGGGAGGATGGGAAGAGACTTGGTTGTCTGGGACCTTGGAAAAATCGCCAGTACAAAGGGAGGTAAATGGAAAAATTATGTAGATACTCACCTGGCACCAAGTCTATTGCACTATTTATGATTGGTGTTCTTCCTGCTTGGAAGCAGGGATGTGAGTGATTATTGACTCCTTTAAAAATAGATGCTTGTTGCTAAATAAATAAAATAAATGCCAGTGTTTTCTGTTCTGTGAGATGTCTCCAGCTTTGGGCTTGTTTTTTTTAATACCATTTTTAACAGTAAAGCACAGGGGAAAATAAAGATTAGGGCTTAAATGAAGGCTGATAAACAAACCAGAAACACCTAATCTTGTATACCTCTTGGTTCCAAATCCTCCTTCTGAGATTTTTTGTTTGAACGCTGGGGTCTGAATCCAAGATCTCTTGTTTACACCAGCCAGAAAAATGCTAAATCATGGTCACCCTCATTATGCCACTTGATAGGGCCTAGAACACAGAATTAGGAGAGTTTAGGATCCTGAGTCTCCCAGGCAAATTAACTAATGCTATAAATTAAGAACTCCACTCATGCCAGCAACTACATCTTCCAAAGCAAGCAGCAAAACACAGCCCCTACATATTTTGCTAAGTGCTTGTCTGTACTAGACTGCAGGATTGAAGGAATTATGGGTGATAACACTGGAATTTATTAGGGACTGGATGGTTTCTAGGTTTGTTAGGAAGCCAAGAAACATGGAAGCAGAAGATGCATCTGGCTGGGGGTGTTGGCCACAGCATGAGAGGCAGCAATGTGGAACTCGCCAAATAAATACTCACATGCAATTCCCAAGGTAAAAACTGTCTGTTGGCACATTGTCTTGCATTGTCAGGGTCCTTGTGACACACAGGCCAAGCAGAAGGACATCAGTGTCTATGAGAATATGGCCCAAATTTTCAAGCCTAAGAAAGTGAGGGCGGAACTGGGTGCAAGGTTCTGTTTGCAGACTTATTGTTCTCTTCCCACCAAAACTAGCACTTTCCCCCAGTGTCAGCCTTCGTCCAAACATATCCGACAGTTTATTCCACAGTTGGTAAAATGACACCTGCTGAAACTTAAGCTATTAGCACAGATAATAGACCCATCACATGAAGAGTATTTGTGTTTTTCATATTGTCAGAGTAATTTGTTTTGCTGTTTGGGATAGGTTCTACCAAGCATAAATATGTATGTCTGCGTGGATGTCAAACACTTTAATTAGGAAGTACACCTAGAACTATCCTGGGTTTAATTGAATCTTTGAGACAGCTAGACATTTCCAAAACTTCAGTTGTTTGTCACATAGATATATTGGATTGGACTTCTACTAGGATTAGATTTCTTTAGGAAAAAATCTCGTTTTGATTATCAACAATCACTGCTAACACTGCAGAACCAGCTACCTCCTGCTAGAAGAAGCCAATAAGTACCAGGAGAAGGAGGAACGAACCCAAAAGATGGGTAGTGAGATGCCCTGTGTTGCCCTCACACCTCACTTCTGAGTCAAGCTCTACTGCCCAAAGCGCAACACAGCATGGCACGGCCCAGCCAGGTCAGCAAGCCAGTATCTGGAAACATCACTGCACTCCACAGGAGGTAATTTTATTGACAAAGAGCTAAATGAGTGCATCTGCGCTGCACTGCAGAGGCTTTCAATGCTATACTGCAGCTAGTCAGGATATTACTGTCAATGGCTCCCAAGTTATTTTGGTATTGCTGGGAGAAACAGTTTCAAGAGCAAAATAAATACAAGCAGCACCCAGCTGCTCAGGTCCCATGTTTTTCCTAAATTTTCAATAAAGGAGTTCATGTTCTTCACATCATTGCCCCTCTTCTGTCATCTTACTGCCTCCCTAAATTAGCATTTCATCTCATGCGCTTCCTTACAGACCTTCTTGAATCTGGAGCCATCCAGTCTATCACCTACGTACAGCATAGCCCACATCATAAACCCTGGGCCATACCTCATCCTGCTCCACAAGAACAGGTCCTGGCAAGCTGAAGTCACATTAGGCACCATCACACATGGTTCAGTAAGAGACACCAGAGGAAGGAGATGCTATTACACACAGCAACAGATGGCAGCCCCATAACTACCTGCAGAGAAGCTCTTACCTTGGAGCAGTGATAGGAAGCAGAGTCTCTAGATAACAAGAGCAGCTGCTATGTCACTGCCAGATTCTTCCCAGAGCACTGGAGGCATAGGGACCCAAGTCACCAACTTCTTGAAAAGACTTTTAAACACAGGAGATACTCAAGAGCAAACAGGCAAAGAGCTGCTGTCCTCAGGAAAGAAAGATAAAGCACCAAGCTCCTGCTCTAAACCAGACAGGGAGGATGCAGCCCCTGTGTAGCAGGTGAATGCACTCATGACTTTATTACCAGCTCAACCTTCATTTGGACCCACTCTCTTTTACTCTGACGATCTCACAGACTGGGACTGGCGAACGAACACTTCTCACAGAAACAGGGTGTTGGATCATTCCTCAATGGCAGCATTTTTACTCGCACACATTTAAAGACACGTTACGACCCTCCAGTGGGGTTCCTCGCTGGGAGCTCTGCGTACTGCTCGGCTCTGCTTTCAAAACACGAAGACTAGTCACAGGAGGAGCCTCAGAGGAGCCCAATGCAATTTCCAGGTTAGTCACAGACCTTTTACATGCTTGTGGGCAGATCCTATTCCATCTCCTTGCCTCAGTTTCTCACTCTTCCCCTAGGAGACACTGTGAGGGTAAATTCACTGCTGCCAGCAACACGTGGCTGGGATTAGAGGCCACAGTTCACATCACTATCCCACTCCACTTTAAAAACCAAAGAATAAGACATGAGTAAAGTCTCTACAAAGCAGCACAGTGTGAACCCCATGTATAAAAAACCAACAATAATGCTCTATAACAGCTACCCATCTCTGCAGAGGACACATTTTAGGATTTAGAAGGGTCATATATCAAAAATAAGATCCCTTCTCTAAAGTCCAACCCTGCAAGGCCAAGAGCATACAGCTCAGCTGGGGATTTCGCAAGGGCCAAGAAGTTAGAAAATGACTTCATTTCGTGATGGCTTTGTGTTTGGGACACCTAATCTCTGAAAATTACATAAAACTGTATTAAACACGCTTCACACACTGTACTGAATATCCATCAAATGATAACAGCTGTCATCATACTGCCCTGGTCTGAATTTGAACCTCAAAGCTAGCAGTGAAATAGTGTTTATCAAAGATATATCTACAGAATACTCCAGACAGAGAAAGCTATCACTGTGCAATCATGGGCTGTAAAAGAGCTGATGACTTCAGTATGCTTTTGCTACTCTTTAAATAAGCCCCAATTCCTCTCAGGAGCATTAAAATCTGTCCTTTGGAAAATAAAGTAAGATACAGTATTAATAAAAAGTTTGAGCACTGCACTCAGTTCACTTGAGTTTCTACTGACCGTCACACATTCAAAAAACATTAAAGAAGGTTGGTCCTCCAGAGACCCCACCATGACTGTGAAAGAAAGCCTTGGCAATTATGTAAAGGCACCACGCTCCTGTTTTATTTAGCAGAGAGAGGAGGTTTTTTTCTTCTTATAGCCCTTTTGTGCTCCCAGATGTTTTAATTACTGAGGAAAGGGAGCGGATGATTCTGGCCATATGTCTCCATTCCGCATAAATAAATATTGTCGCCAGCCCAGCTAAGTTTCGCAGAGCTGTCGACGATCCCGCTGACACTAAAGCTGTCGGGCCTGATAAGCATCTTCAATCCTTCAGTGAGCATGCTAATTCCAGGAACACTGAGACTGATATCCCATGAAAATATTCAATCTAGAAACAATTAGGCTCACATTGCTGCAAAATGGTACCTCTAGGAATTTGGGTGCTCGCTTGATTGGAGCCTTGAGTACAAGCTTTAAGTGGAGACACTGACGGGAACGAGCAAGGAGGAAAGAGCAGGTGAAATGGTCTCTTAAAAGCAGCAATTACTGCACCATGTGGTGAAGTTGCTGTGAACTATGTTTGCCTTCCTCTGGCCCATTCGCAGAGTCTTGGGGCGCAACAACTCCATAAATAAAGAGATTTAGTTACAACTGTGTTATAACTTGTTCTGATTAATGCATGCAACATCAATTGTTTTCGCTGCAGTGCATTTTGAAATAAACAATGGTCAGGCTCTGTTTGTACTAGACAGCATGAAAACACAGTTGCAAACCTTCCCTTAGCCACTTTCAGCCTAAATAAACAGTCTAATATATCCCCCCCAGAAAAGAATACACAACCACAGTGACTGCAGGTGGTTGCAAACAAGTTGTGAAAGCTGTTAAGCAGAAGAGAGCAATTTAAGAGGGAAGGAATTAGCTAAACGAACTGATAAGGAAAAAAGAGGCAGGACAGGGCAGCCTGTGACAATGCCAGGTTGTGATACATGAGCATAGCATTGAAGTCCCCCAACAGTCGTGAAGACTCCCACCACAGCCAGGAGTGAAGGGCCTCGTGGCAGGTGTTGGAGGACAATGAGGATGTTTTTTGGTCAAATGAGAAGCTGTTTCAAAAGTTAAAGTTCCAGAACAACTAATTAAGCTACTGGCAACAACCTTAAATAAAATCTTAATTTCCACAATCAAGTACATAGGTCAAAATCTCAACCTTAATTTACAACAAAAAACCTTTTTTTAAAAAAAAAATGTTTTGCAAAATGCCTCAATCCATACCCTGTGAGCCCATGTAGCAAACATTGCCATGAAGTATGAGCAGCACGAATCACCATTCACTGTGTTCTGCTGACACCAATTTTATTAGGAAACCTGCAGAGGCAAAGAACGGTGCAGAAGGACAAGTCAACTCACTGAAATACATGTGATCCAGCTTCTGAAGACTCCACTGGTTCTTCTGCTGATCCCTCAGGGATGGCAGAACAAGAGACCATATGCTGCCCCACCTGCCCTCTCTGGCAGAATAGGAAGAGCAGAGAGCTTCTCCACCCAAGGTTGGGGACACCCTGATGAAAGTGTCTTAAATAGGCCTCAATTGTAGACATCGGGGGTTAGTTATTGCCTCCTGATTTAACTCTGTCTTTACTGGCTCACAGGCCAATCCTGATTTTCAGTGACAGTACAGAGTCAAAGGTCTGTTAAATGTCACACACAATTAAACCCACAGGACTGAAACATAAATGTAGAAATTATGAAATACTGAGGAAAGAAAACAAAAAAACCTGCAGCTCACCCACTCAACAATACTGTATTTGTTTGCTAGGTCATGACCTCAGAGAATAACCCTCTTTAAAGAGTACTTACACATGGTGCACACCTCAGGAGATGCACTGTCCAAAACCAGTCTATATGGACGGAAGATAGGAAACATTTGTTTGTTCTTTTCAGTGAACCTTTTTCCACCAACTCTTCATTTCAGAGCCAGCTCCCTCCAGGATGACAGAGAAAGCAAAACAAGTGGAGATACTAGTACAAACCAGACCATACCCAGAATTCGGTGGAGTGAGCCAAGCTATCGAGCGCTGTCTCCCATTAGCAGAATACATGCAGTTGTTGTCATAGCCAATTATATGTCAATGCAAACAACTGAGGATAAACCAAGACTCAGGAGGTCCTCATTGACGTAAAGCCTGCCTCTGAAAGAACCAATGATACTACCTTTGCTTCAATGGTCGGCTGCTTGCAAAAGCAACATGCTCTCTCTCAGCTCCCTTGTACTGAGCTACGAGGCACAGAAGATGTCTGAATGTTGCTCCTACAGAGGAATGAGGACATGAGGAGGCATCCTCAATAGATTAAAGCACCTTTAGAATGATTAAGACCACAGCCAGGGCTGAGAAACTCATGGCTGGGCCAGCAGTAAGTCAGATCTGTCTGAAAAAGGATAGTTTTACAAACCAGTAGGTAAAACCAAAAACATGTATGCAACTGGACTTTACCTCCTTGCACCATCACCAGCATGGCACATAGAAGAGAAGACAGAATGAGAAAGACAAAACAGTTGTATGTACAACGCCCCAGGTTGACTGCCAAATGACTGAGTGGGAATTTCAGAGCTCTATTGGAAATTACCAAATGAAATTCTACGTTTGGCATTGTGGAAGTGGTAAACATAGAGAAAACATAAAAATAATTTGCCATCCCAACTCCAGCTACACAGTGCTATTTTAAAAATAGGAATGTTTTCAGCCACCACAAAACCAATCAAGTAGAATTTTTTTTTTCTTAAGTCAAAACAACAGAATGGAAATTTTGTTTTGTGCTCCCTGAGATTGTGAACGGGAGCAGAATGAGCAGCACTGAGGCGCTGCAAAGAAAGCTGCTCCCGAGACATTTCTGACACAACCAGAATAGAAAACTCCAGCTGGGATTTCCAGTTCACTTTTGCCAAAAGAAGAGACTGAGATAAGCGTCTGATTTTAAGGCTCATCCAAAAAATAGCATATGGAGAAAGAATTATTTTCTGCTGAGCTAAAACACAGGATGAAAAGTCTGGAAATCTGAATTTTAATCTTGGTGACAGTAACGTCGTATCAAAAGTAAATCTACTGACATTAATAGCTATAGAAGATTTAAGATTAGCTTAAGCAAGGTCAGAATCAGCATGTAGGTTCTGGGCCCAGCATTATTACAGACTCCCACTGAGATCTTGGGCAAAATCCATCTAGTGATGGAGTGATTCCGTGGAGTGATTTTAGGAGCCTTGAATTTTAGATGACTACATTAAGCAATCACAAAAATAATGTGCTTAAAGTGCTCTGAAAATCCTGAGCTTAGCTTTTCTATGATTTAGATGTCTCACCTTTTAAAAAATTATCATTGTTACAGTGATGGCCATTTTCATAACAGTGACATCCTTCTTTAATTCTTTACTAAAAGCAAATTACTTTAAGATTCTCAAAAGGCAAAGCAGAAGCTTAAAATCATATTTAATTTATCAGTAATTCTTCAGATTATCAATTATCATTAATGTAGATGAGAAAGACAGACAAGGAATACAACACTTCTCTCAAAGAAAGCACAACATAAGAAAAATAAGTCATATCCCTGTCCTATTTTCTTTGAGTATTTAGCAAGTCATGGCAATCTTGTCTCAGTTCAGCTATGCCATCTCAGAATGCATTTTTACCCGCTTGTAAAAAATATATATACACATTTATGCATATAGTACATTTCTTGCTATAACTTGCCAGTACTCCAAGATTTGTCACACTTGGGGATTACATGATTATGGCTGCACAAAACTTACATATATAGCTTTTATAGTGAATAGTTGATTACTATGGCTTATTTCTAAAAGATTTTAGATTAGTTTTGGGTTTTTGGGTTTTTTTTAATTATGATCAGGGAAATAAAAAGGTCTCAACTACAGTTCACCACTAGCTAAACTTGCTAGAACTCAAGTACCATTAAGCTGTGAATGTAAATTGCAAGCCTCAGAAAATTATGTCCTTATAATGGGGATGCCACAAGAGAAGGTTCCTAAAAGGTTCCAGGTAAGTTTGAATAATAATTTTAAAAGCCTTGAAAAGAGCAGTCACTAGCCAATGGAGTGAATCCCTAGTTGTGAGAACAAGCATATTGCAGGTGAAGCACATTGTACTTCAAGACCCAAGCTTAGTGGGACCCATCTTAGGTCCATGAGATGAAGGCAGGTAAGGGACAGACATGGTTTTCCCAGGTAAAGTACAGCTCTGAAATGTTAGGAATCATGTGGCTTCATAAAGATACATTTCAGATACCTTCAGCCATTAACACTTGTGCACATATCCTGTCTCATGTGAGGAGGGATGATGCCTTCACTAGGAATGATACTTATCCCCATCCTGCCATGTTTCCATGATGCCTTCTGATCTCTACTTCTGACATGTATTTCACCTAGCTCAGAATTTGTATGAAAGGACATTTTTAGATCTAGAAGGAAATGAAACCATCTAAAAGCTACCATCAAAGGTAACCAGTAACATATGGGATGCAGAGAAAGGAGGAGCAAATGACTGACACCTTCCCCCCCAGGGGAAATTTTTACCTCTACAGCAATGGCAGTCAAAGATCATAAATGAAGCCACTACCATCTTATCAAGAGACCACAATCTCTGTCCCAGTTTAAAATCACAAGAGATTTTACTTGCAACATACCCCAAAATCCTTAGAAAAGTATTGGAGGCATGAGGAAGATTTTTCATATAAGCTATGGAAAAAGTACAAGCAAAATCTGTTAATACCATGAAAAGAAACATATGATGGACTCTGAGGACAAGATTCCCACCTACCCAGCAGTGTACAGGATTTTTTGTTTTGTTTTGGAGGGGATTTTTTCTTTAAAGTGCCTTCCTCTTGCCAAGACTTTATACCATAAATTGAACTACATCTCACGGGAGTATCGAGCGTAATACAAACAAAGTAACTGTGCTTTTGATGAGCAAACAACTTCAAAGAGCACTAGCATGTTTATCTTGAACACAGGGTTCCCACCAGAGCACAGATGAACGAAGTTCAATTTCCAACAGGACATCTCTCTGCCAGAGCCCAGCCACAAGCATTTATGAGGGGTGGGGGGAAGCTTTATCATCAAATCCATTTTAGAGTCATCATTTTTTTTTCTGTGTTGCAAGTATGTTTCAGGATGCCACTGGGAGCAGAGTGGATATGGCTTTCTCTTAAACAAACAATAGCTGCCTTCAGGAGGAAGTCTCTCAGGAAACAGCCCTTAAAGTTTGCAATGTATGTGCCTTAACACCTGCCAGCCTTCATGGACCCCCAGCTTTGCCTAGAGCTATGTCAAGTGACTCAAACACAGGTCTACACTCCAAATAAAACTGGAGGGGGTTAGCTTTGAAATCAAAGCTCACTGATACACATTCGAATAAATGATATTTTGTATTTCTGTCAGGCTAAAATCTATTTATAAAAACAGCAGTAACTGAAATCTCAAAAAGGCACAGAAAAATACTGTTTATATGCCCCCAGAAAAAGGAAGCATAAATTGTGAATTAAGAAAACACTGTCAATCCAAGCAAACTACTGTCCCAGCCCTATTCTGTGACTTAGCCTTTCAGTAGTACCAACAGGTTTCAGCAAGTTAATGCAGAAGCAGCCACTAATGGAATTATCTCCACTATAGACTCATAGATGTGGATTGGCTGACTCCTAGTATAAACTATTTTTTTGCCTAAAGGAGGGGTAGACGTAACAGTTGAGACTGTTCTCATCCTCTGATTCCAGCACAGAGACTGTAGGTGGGTATGTTATTCCATCAGCGCAATGCTGGGAAAAATACTAAGAGGTTAGTCAGGGACAGGCAGATTGGTACTGTGTTCAGATGGATCTTCTCATGGGGTTTGCTACACTTCAGTCCCAAAACAATTCTCTCTCTGATGAGGTTGATGCAATTATCTTACAAATTCATGAGGAAGCTGAAATTTTGTAAGAAGCTGATAGCAAGGAGCTGTTTTAATTATTCTCCAACTCGCTGACTCCACCTTAATCAGAATATATTAAATAAAATGTATGGATGCTGGAGACTGGAATGTTGCAGTTCATAACTACAATTAACCACTATTAATTAATAGCTGAAAGATAAATGAGCCATGGGATCCATTTATTCCTGGGTTGGGAGTATTTAAATTCACAGTAGGATGCCAGCCCATTTTTCACAGCAGTGAATTAAGGGAAGTGTGAATCAAAGCTCAGTGCTGTAAGATGCAGGACACATTTTCAGATCTCTCTGGTCCTTCCCATTTAAATGGTGAAAGAAGAGATAATGACAGATGCACTGCTGTTTTGCTGGGAGAACAAAGAGAAAATGGTAGTGTTTCACATCCAGAGAGATGGGGTCTAGGTCTCAGACCTTCACCCTTTCTTCTGGCACTTCAGGGTGGACACTGAAGATGCATTTCTCTGAAGCTGTACAACTCAGGCATTATTCAGCTCTCTGCTTACCTGGCACCCAGAATGCCAAAGTACTCCCAGCCAAAAACACATTTTGCTCAGTACACGAGTTGCACACTCAAGCAAACATTCATGATCTTACTCATTTCTCTTCTGTATCAAGGACATGCCCTGTCTCACATGGATTCTTCAAATTCAGTCAAGATTGGTTTTGCCCTCTGTTATCTACTTGTGCTTGGAAAATCCCTCCCAAAGCTTGCCATAAAATGCATGGGTACATTCCATGGCTTCTCCAGGAGAGCTAAAATGTGATTTTTTTCAGAATACATTGCAAGATAACAATGTTCTTTGCAGAACTATAAGGAAGGTTGTCATTTAAGCCTCAGTAGAGCAATGATTACCATCATTATCAGCAATTGATTTGACAGCAGCCTGAGGCTTTCACAGGTTAAGAAAGTGGAGCCTAACTCAGTGTTGGAAAAGCTGAATGAGGTTGTAACATTCCCCATCTGCTTATGAAAAAAAAAGGAAAAGGTTGCCCAGATAATTATCTTGTGATAAATCTAAAGGATTTGGTTTCTATTCTACAGCTCAGAAAAGTGTTAAAATGAATGAGGCCCTTTATTAATTTGATAAGGAAACTACTAACGTAGGGAAATGACTGAACCTTGGAAGGTCTGAAATTTCAATCCTTTCTTATGTTTTTGGTTCAAAGGCTATCTTTCCTACCTGGAGTTCATTAAACATTGGAATACGTTTGTTTTGGAAGCTCCAGGATTTCTTTATTTGATTTTCCTTCTCAGTTGAGATGAAGATAAAAATTATTGTTAAGGGGAGAACACAGAATAGAAAGTTCCAAAAAGATACTGGAGAACGTTGAATCTTTCGTTGTCAATACAAAGAAAACAAAGTTTTAAATATTCCCTGTTAGACCTAATTTAAATTCCATTCAACACTGAAGTGCATCCTCTTCAGATACTGTGATGCCTCTCAGAGTTGGGAGTTCAATGTTGGGTGTCCCCCTTTCTCCTGTAAAGACCATGTTATGCCTCCCCTGCAAAAAATCTTTGATTTTTAAAACCTTTATTTTCTACTAAAACCCCTTCAGCAGAAAGCTCATGAATAGTTTTCTTTCTAAATCTTCATTCTGGAAAAGGATCTCCAATTTCTCACAGAAGAAGGCTCTCCTGCTAGGTTTATACTATCTCCCAGTTCCTTTTGAGATCGGAAACAGGTTTCTATGCAGTACTTTGACACTTCATATTCTCCAGTCATTACAAATATGAAATCAGAAAGTATTTCTGGATAAACATGGCTAGCTTTTTCTTACCTAAAAACTTTTTAGCACAAGATTAAAATAAAGAATTGAGATGCTATTTCCTGAAAGAAAGCCTGTGTTTGGTCCCAAACCCTTGACATCATAGGATCTTCTCAGCACCTAAGAATTTTGCGGTGGTAAAACACATCAATGATAAAGCCTTTAAGAAGCCAAGACATTGTTTTTGCTAAGACAAAATTGTTATTGATTCCAAATTACCTCAAATGTGAGTTATTCCACAGTGATAAAGGACTTAGGTATTCCCCAATAATACGCAGATGTTATCACTACATGCAGGAAATACTCAATCTGCTTATTTGCTATTTGTATGCAAAGAATAGGGAGGAATATGCATTTAATTACCGGTGTGAATCCTCAAAAGGATATGGTTTCATTAATGCTAGACCTGTAGTGTAGTGCATCCTTTACCACAGGAAAAAAAGTAAAATATAAATAATAAACAATAATAAAACAAAATAAATACAAAAATACAAAATAAAACAACAGAATACAAAAATATATAATACCACCCCACCGCAATACCACAAAACTAAAGCAGAATTATTTTATCAGCAGTTATTTTTCTATAAACATAAGAATGCAGAAATGAAAAAAGAAATAAGATTTCACTATTAATTTTTTAGCAGGTTCACAAGAAAAGAAAAAGCACGTGGTTAAAATGATTAGGCCTTAAAGCCTTTTGGCTGTGAGAAATGACTTTGTTTTCAGCCTGCCCCACCAGCAGGCAGTATGAAAACAAAGCGTCTTGCAGGCTGAGAAACTAAATATATGAAACTATAACTCTTCTTTCTGGATCACACCTCCATTTTTTTCTGAATGTCCATTGTGCCTACAAACACTTTGGTTAAGCACATGGTGTATTTTCTGCAGATGGGCATGAACTGGACACGCTAGGAAGGAGTGTTGCTATTCCCAACAGCTCTTTACTCCTGCTCTCTGTTGTAGGGCTGCATGAGGATGCCAGGGGCATCCCTGTGGTAGCCTGGGAGGCACACAGCAGGCCAGGACAACCCTGCTATTGTGCTCAGTATGTATTGCTCCTCTTGATCATCTCCCTGGTTGAAGTGACCTCTTCATGCTCAGGTCTGCAGGGCAGAATTTGGCTCCCAACAACATGGTTCTTGATCAGTTTGGGATCTCATAGCTGCATCTGCCACTACCATGTAAGCCAATGTGACAGGAAGGGTTCAGCCAAAAAGACTGTGACATATTGTCCTTCTGAAGCCACAACATCCCTGTATTAGCAAAGAAGATAAAAAGAGTAGCTAATAATACTTCTTTGTACCTATAAATCTTAACTATCTTAGGCCAAATTCTTTCACACTGGTTGGAGACAGACTGGAGTTGCTTTCCCAGTCCCAATGCATTTTCCATCAGTGATTTGAAGCCTCCAGCCCAAGAAGAAACAATGAATATTGGTTAATGTTTCTAGGACACTTGTCTCTCCTCTGACCCCAAGTCAATGAAACTCCACTTCTGAGGTGCAAGAAGAAGAAATGTAAACTAATAGCACTGCAGATCGTTAATCTAGAGTACAATTCTCTCCACAAAGCGCACAGGACAAGACAATGTTAAAAGGACACAACTGAACACTCTGGTGTTCGTTTTTAACCTCATTGCCTTACCTCCAGTAGCACATCCAAATGTAATTACAGCCAGCAGCAAAAGGAAAATCAAGATCACAGACTCAATCCTGATTAAAATAAATAAATACAGAAAATATAGAAAGCATATGGGCACTGAAGAGCAGCATATGGATCACGTCCTGAAGTACAAGGCCTACCATATGCTTACAGAGCCTGGTTCAAAGGAAAACCTTGCTCCCTCCTCCCGATGTCTTTGGCTAGGTCACGAGCAGCTGCCTTCCAACATCTTGCGCCATTGGGCAAGTTTGCTTTTGAATAATAAAGCAAGTTTCAGCTCAGCATGGGGAGAAACCCAGGTAGAAAATGGACAGATGGCTGGTCCTAGTTAAGCAGGCAGAGACTGAGACGAAGCATTCCCCCTTTGCCTTATCTCAGACCAATCCTTACATTGTGTCCTACACCAGCTGTATGTATGTAACCCTCTTTACCTCCTGTTTCCTTAAGAAAATAATTCTTAATTTTTTTGACCTTCTGTGCTGACCTGCCAGCCCTGCAGGGAATGTTAATGAGCTGTTAACATTGCTTGGGATATGGCATTCAACCAGTTTGTGGAGTTCTTTAGCCTCTTCCTACCAAAGCCCCTGTTTTTTCATGCTTCACTGGCCCTAACCAACCCCATCTGCCTGTAGATGTCTAGCATATGCTATGTGCCTGGCAGTGCCCTGCAGGAAACCATGCCTTGCAGCTCTTTCAGTGTCTGGCATATGATAAGGACAGTTTAGATAGCAATCAAGGAACAGGATTACTCAAGTGCCAGGCCTAGAAGAGGAAGAAGGAGACAGTGATGACTGGACCCAAAAGAAAGGATTTCCTGCCATACTGTAACTGCAGCGATGAAGGGAAGAGATAGAGTGTCCTAGATGAATGCAAAGCTAACGCTGAGAACTTGAAAGAGCCAGGAAACACGAAGGTCTGCTCTGCTGTATGAATTCCACAGACATCATACATGAAATGTATTTGTAATTATCAGTTGTGTCAGTATGATCAAGGGGAGCAAAGACAAAAGCTCCCTGCTTGGGGAGACTTACTGTCTTCAACAGATTGGGCCAGGGAACCACGCTGGGACTTGGCTTTTTCTGTGCACAGGAGCGGTGTGTGCTCCAGGCTAGTAGTTACTGCTGACAGCAGCACGGATGCTCGCCAGCTGCGGGGCCATCGCATCTCCTCACCCCCAGCCAGCAGCCCCTGGGGAGACAGGCCGACGGCTGACGCATAAGCTGACCATATGTCCAAGGAGTTCAGTTAGAGGAAGGAAGGACTCCTGTCCCGGTGACTGTACCGAGAGCCCTGTCTGTCCAGTGAATGTCTGTCTTCCTCGCACTTTTGGCACAGGGCAATACTAAGTCTCGCTCTTACACTGGGCCACTTACAGAGCACATACCCTGGCAGACCTGGGGTGTTTGGGCCAATTCCCTGCCAGGCAGAGCTTTCCACTTCAGATTCCTCCAGGACTGTCATATCTGAGCATTCAAAAACCACAAATCAGGATTTGAAGGTCAGGGAACTAATCTAAATAATTATTTTTTTTAAAATATCACATTTTAAACTAATAGTTTAACTCTTTTTGAGTTTTAAGTCACTATTTTTGCCCAAGTCCCTAAAATTTTCTCTTCCATCTGGGAGGACCAGATATTCACCTAATTCTAGAAAGCCATGAAGTGTGGCTTTAGGAAAAAAACTAGGAAAACCCGGGTAGGACTGACATTTAGCCACACTACCATCTGGTTTTTATGACAATATTAATGTTGATATGAGAAAACTTGCATTTCCTGCCTTATGCTGTGGATTCAAATTACTTTAAATTTGCATTAACATGGGGGTTTATTATTATTTAATTTCCTTGTTTATTTTGGAGTTGTTCTTATAAAGAAAAAAAAGACAGAAAGAGATGGACAAATAAGGATAGGAATGGAGAAGCTGAAAGCCTCACACTAGAACATTCTTGTATTACAAGAAAAAGAAAAACAAAATCAAAACAAAGAATTGCTCAAAGCTTGGGGCTGCCATATGTAAAACCAGGAGAAATTCTCACTTTGTAGACTCACATCTTGAGGATGTATTCGGAGAGGACTAGCCTTCAAAAAACAGATCTACACTCTGTGCTAGCTCTACACTTAAGCTCCTTTCCTTTCTGTACTCAGCACTTAATTCAATGTCCTTCCTCATGACATATTTTACTATACAAGGTACTACTCAAGCATGCAGAACACAACACTCATTCCTCTTTACAGACAGACATTTGCCTTCCTCAACTTCTCAGGCACAGCTAACCAAACTTGCCTTCACATCCTCACCAAAGTTTTGCAACGGAAAAACCTCCAAGACAGCCAACAAAAACAAAGCACGGTAACGGAAGGTGACTTACAGCTTCAGTGCTATGGAAATTAATCCCCTAGGAAAGGTAATGTTAGAGCAGAGTTAAAAATTTTGATGTAAAAAGTTCACTGCTTTATCACATTCCCCTTTGGGATTAGGTTTTCCACACATTTTAGATTGTTTCACAAAACATATTGTTCTCCTATTAATGAAACTAGCACAGTATAAAACAGTACAAAACTGACCAATTCACATTTATTAGAAATAGCTGCTAGGCAAATATGCTTTATCATACTGGTATAAGATACATAACAATCTGATCTCTTTCTTGCACAAAGATTCTAGACAAATCCTTGTTTCCACTAACACACCACCAATTGGAAAAGTCATGTCAAACTCACATAATGCAGAACAAGTGAATTTCAAAGGGCTTGTCCTGTTTATATCCTTAACAGCAAAATAATATATGTTGAAAGATATAAAATGGTACTAGGCCTAAACACCATTAGGTGTAAAATCAAGTTAATGGACAAGTCTCCCAGTGAAAAGCATTCACTTTCTGTCAGTAAAAAAAAGGAGAGAATTCATTAAACAAGATACTTCAGGTTAAGCTTCCATCAAAAGTTACATTTCTATTAAAAAATGAAATTATTCTTTTGAAAGATTTGACTAAATGTATATAGTCTTAACTTTGGGGGAGGAGCTTGCTTTTTCTTATCTTTTTTTTCCCCCCACTGCTAACAAAGAGACTGTCTTACAAATTTTCACACATTATCTTATCTAACTTTAGATGAGAAAAAAAGAATACATCATTTATTTAAAATTATTGACTAATTCAGTTTGTATATATGCATGTAATTGGATAAAGTTTGCTATTTTATCCCAGTGAAAACACTGTCAAATTTAAGGAGAGGAGGTATGAAGCAATACTGAAAGCACCAAACATGGGTTTTGGAGTTCTGGTTGTTTCAGTTCTTTGTAGAATTGTCATACAACCTTGTGGGAACAAAACATTCACCTAGTCATAAAATCCAAATCCTAACTACCAAACAGGATACTGCAATAGCTAATCAAACCAGCTTTCAGCTCCTCAAGAGGAAGAGAGTGCAGAAATGCTTTGGTGTTTGTAAAGCATAACCTGTGTTTTCCTGGACTGACCCCCTGTGCTTAGGCCCCCCTGCACTCCAGAGGTGCCAATGCCTGCATATATCTAATGCAGCAATGAGCAGGGGTTCACATTTCAGTTTGAATGCAAAAATGTAAAACTCTGAGCCTGTCAAGTAGAGCCATAAGAAAGTAAGCATTTAATTGAGTGGAAGCAGCAACAGAAGTTGGAAGATGTCCACAAGAAAACTTATTTCAATTGGAGAGCAATTCATAATCGTACCTATCTATAAAACAGAGTGGAGTTGTCAGTGAAACAAATTTTCTGGTTCTCTAGGTAAGAGGATCAAAGCAACAGCAGTCCTCTAGAGACTGCACTCTGATGTGCACTTCAGAAGTTTGAAGTTTGAATCAAGAAACCATTAAGTAACAGCAAAGATATAAGAGGGGGGGGAACCAAACAAACAACAAATAAAGAAAAGATCACACTGATGAAGAAAGAAACATTCACTGTTAATAATGTTCCTGTGGAAGGTTGAAGATTTCTAAAAGATGCCAGCTAATTCCCACCCAAGTGAAATTGTGATTCAAGAGGGAACATGCGTGTGAGTGTGTGTGCGTGTGCGGGAAGTGCAGCGCAACCCGCATCATTCTGGTGAGGAGGAGTGACTGGGCAGGAGCCAGACCTGGATTATCTCAAACTGATAGAGAGAGCACACGTGTTTAGAAAGAAGAACGAGTGCCAAATATGCAGCTCCTCGCTCCCATAAAACATAAGGTGTTTTATTTCTGCATCAGATGTTTCAAACACAATTGACTTCTATTAAGTTTCAATGTAAACCACTTTGCTTTCCTAATGTAGCATGAACTTTAACTGTGGCCATTTCAGAGACATTACATGGATACCATATTACCAAACAAAAAGATACACATTTGCTGCCTCAGAAATGTTTATTTTTCCCCCCTTTCTGTCTCACCCTGCCTTGAACATGGACATTTTTCAGTTTTTCATCTCTCATTTATACCCATATATATATCCATATATATGAGATATATTTTATGGGTGTGTATATATATACACACCATATACATATATATACACACCTCTAAAATATATATCTACACATGTTATAGGAATTTTCAAAAATATTTACTATAAACAGTATGTCCTTTTAGTAGATAGTAAAAATGAGAGTATTGTTTTGGTTTATAGAATGTAAATAGAAAGGAACTGAAATAACACACTAACTAGACGGTATTTACTGGCTCATGGTATTTCACAGACAACAAGGAAGAGAATTTCCCTTCCATCACGAAGGTCAGCTAATCAAATGCTATTTGCAGTGGGCAGTGCAGTTGTGTTGAAGTACTTCTGGCAGAAGACTCACTGTTCTGCATTCACAATTACTGGAATATGCATCATATCACATCACTGATCAAAAGGCAGGACAGTATGAAGGATTTCATTTCATCAGGTGAAGAGAAAGGCTGCTGATTAGTTTCCCACTTTTGGCTCACAAGCTAAAACCTGATCACAGGTTTTCTACCAGCAAATTACAGGTAAAGCCAAGGAATAGTCAGGAATTTCAGCTGGCAAAGGTTCATGTGTCTCTTTTCTTCAGTATCGATTTGTAAGCAACTTTGTGCAGCTCCAGGCTTGCAACTCAAAACCTTACAACAAAAGCTGAATTCCCTGGTTTACATCAAGAAAAAAAAGCATTGTACGTCCCTCATGAGGGCTTGGGAGACAGTCACTTCAGGTTGAGGGCTGCAATTCCCACTGAATGTTTTGGCCAGCATTTTGCAGGTTGCATTTTGCCTGCTTTTTCACACAACTAATCCCATTCCTTCCTCAAACAACAGGGACCTATAATGAACTTCTACAAAGTAAACAGAAGAGGGGGGCAAGAAAGATTAAAAAAAACCCAAACCACCTAACTATTTTTCCACCTTCCATCCAACTCCTTTCCTTTCCTTTACAACAGAAGTCTTGGGAAGTGACACCACCCCATCGCAGAGGTATGGCCGTGGTAAACTCAGCCTGGCTTGTGCTACTCCACTGTAGTTTCCCCAAGCTGCACCTCTGTGTCCTGCCTGCTTCCAGGCTGGTTCTCCGAGAAGACAGGGGAAAATACAACCCCCTACCAGCAACACTTCACACCAACTATCCTACAATGCATTTATTTCTCAGCCTCAGTAGTCAGAACCTTTTCAAGGATCTCCAAATAAGCCAGTTGGTCCAGAACAAACCAAAAAGTGTTCCAGAGCTGTTCAGGAGAAAACAAGATCTCTGAAATGGTATTTACAGCCTCTTAAGAGGAAGCAAGAGCTGATAGTCAGATATAAGAAATGTGTTCTTGTCCCCTGAAGAACTGGCTCTTCCAATGTAGCCCGTATCAAAACAGAAGAGGAAAATGATGTCCTGTCTCAGGAGCCTGCACCAGCTGCGAGAGCAAGCAAGTGAACCCACCGCGCACAATGGATGAAGTGTGAAATTAGTTCTGTCATCTCCACACACACCACAGTGAACCAGGCCTTCCTGAGGGGTTCAGCACATCAAAATTTCCAGTTGTTTAATTTCAGATCAAGGCAAGAGTACACAGGACCCCAGCCCCACTCTTCTCCATCGTGCTAAGGGGCCAAAATAAAAATGAGGCTAAACAAATCTGTCAGGAAGAAGAGCTGAAGGTGTGGAGGGTGGAAAGAAGTGACCACTTCACCTTTTGCTGCTCTACGTAGATTCTAATTAGGAATCTGGCAGTGCCACCCCCTCAGCGGGAAGCCCACATTATTAACGCTGGCATCAAAAGCAAGCCGACTGCAATCTGCAGGAGCGGCTGCCGAACTGGCACAGCCTTCCCTCCCATTCTTGGCCGAAACACCAGAACAGATGTCTGAAGGGTTGGCGTTTCTTTTCCTACCCCTACCCCCCCTTCGCATGACCTTATGCCAGAGATTACATGTACGAGTGCCAAGGTAAAGGTTCTCAATAGGTCAAAGAAACATCCCTGAGAGGATATTTCTTTTAAGCATTTCTACTTTTAAACGGTACATTGGGGCTGTGAAGGAGCATACAGTCTGGTGGGGGGCACAGAGAAACACATAACCATTCAGCTGTAATTATAGTAATCTGGTATAGTCAGTGCAAAAAAACAATGGCCTTTCCTCTCTTGTTATTCTGAATCATTTGTAGATGTTCATGTTTTAATCATATTTTTCCACATGAATCAATACGAGAGAGAGAACGACAGAGAGATAATTATGTGCGCTGAACAAATATTCTACCTAACTGAGGTTGTGCTGGGAAGGGTGGCTTGTAATTAATGAAGTACTGCCACACACTTGTCAAGTACCACCAGCTCTTTAAGGGCAAGCCATCGTTTCAAATTGAGAGCTCACTGAAAATTAACAAAACTGGAAAGAAAATAATAAAGTTTTGTACCACCTCTCACAGCACCAGCTTCCGAGGAGCAAGCAAAGGAGCTTTGCACACAGAATGCAGAAGTTGCCTGGTGTCCAGTCATGCCATGACTGCAGAGCACAGCCGTGGCTCATTCAAAGGGTGATCAAGGGGCACAATCTTCCCAAAGAGACGTGGAATTTCAGGAAAGTGTAATGATTGCATGGCTGAAACACTGTTTCATTTGACTCTTTTCTCTCTCACAGAATGTCTTCCCTCGCACCAAGGAAAATAAAGTAAAATATCCAAGGTGCTGAGCGGGATTTTTAAGGCTGTGTGTTTTTCAGTACCTGCCCAAGAACTTGTATGGATACAGATCAGGGAGGGGAAAAGCCCAAAGTGAACAAACAAACAAACCAACCCTACCATTCCTTTTTCATACAGACCCTAGAACAAAGCCAAGAAGCAATACCCTGATCTCCCAAACTCTCAAGCAGCTCTTCAAGCCCGGGGCTTTCCAATCCTTTCCTGTTAAATTCAACTTCCAGCATTCAAATGAATGTTATAATCACTCCGGCGCAGCAGTCATCTAGCTTGAATTATAATACACTACCAGCCCAATGTGCCAAAAGCACTTCCCTCTCTCTCTTTCCACACCAGTTCTCCTATTTCTCAGCTTTTAAATACCCCCTTGTTCTTTCCATGCATTCATTGTGCAACACAATTTATTTCTGCAACACATCATTACAGCAAGAGAAGTGTGAGAGTAGGTGGGGACAGTAGACAAGCAGAGGTGTGAATGGGTGGTAACATACTAAGTGCTAGAGAGAGCCACCAGTCAACACCTTAAGGTTTCAAAAGGAAGGGAAAAGGAGGGGAAAGGAAGGAAATGTATCTGCATGTGCTTTATAAGTTTCACGACTATTAGGGAGCTCCTGTGCCAAGGCAGAACCTCACATATGCACAATGCTCTCCAGTCAGCCACAAATAAAAGACAGACCTGTACACATGCCAATATCAGCACCCCCACACCCCCATCGTCTCTCCCTCTTTGCAATACAGCCCTCTCTATCTCCTTTGTTTTTACATGGCTTCTCTCTCTACAAGAAGGAAATAGATTGCTAAGGGGGTGGGGGAGAACCCTGCCATTTCACACATCCATCCCAAAGAGCATTCCCAGGCATATGATAAAGACACTGAACAACCCTAGGGAAAACCTCTTATATTTTTACATTCATAGTTTTTCAAAGCAATTTTAAAGCATTATTTTTCCATACAAAACGTTCAATAGCAACATTAATTTTAGTGGGGGTTGGAGTGAGATTTGAAGGGCCTGAAATCCCCTCTTGCCAACCATTTTAAAATCATTCAGGGAGAAAATGCAGCTTAATACAAAGGCGACACATTCAGTGAAACATTCATATAGAAACAATGTACCACCAACCGTCACCTCTGTGGGCATGATAAAACTCTTACTAACTTCACTGAGAGTACAACTCCATCCATAACCCCTACAAAACAGGAAAGGGAAACCTGTAAGGGGTGAGGGAAAGAAATAGGAGAATAAAGTAACCAACCAGCTGAAAGGAACATAGCATAAAATTATTCATTGCATTAAAGATATGTCATCCAAGCAGCCAATGCTGGATCTTATATTCTGCCACCTTCTGCAAGAATGCCTTTGCAGTAGATGGACAGCAACAAGAAAAGATGTTGTGCAAGAAACACTTCAAGGAACAGTTGTATGGCACATGAGGAGGAGGGGTATACATGGATTGGCCACTCTTCCCTGATGACCAACATCCCGACTCTAAATGAACATCACTATTCTTTTTGAGGAGGGCTTGGTGAGCCTCAGGGGGTCTCAACTCATCTGCAAGCTCTGACTTAGAATTAAACTTGGCATTTAATACAAGGTTGCAGCCCCAAAAGCAAGTATTTTCTCCGCTTCCTAATTAGGACAGAAAAGTCACATGCCTGTTTTGAAACTAGGAGCACAAAGCAATTGGAGTTCATGGTTTCAAATGGTCTCTGCACCAACAGGTAGTTCAGGAATCAGGTATTTTCCTAATGACTGAATCCAGAAGATTCAGTGACAATGCAAGCCTTGAGTTGGCCATATTGCCATTACCTTTCCTGGGGCCAAAATTTCAGTTTAAGTCCTTATTTGGCTATCAGCCAAATTAATATCATATCAGCTGCATGTAATTCTGGACTGAAATTGGGGACTGTCACACAGTAAACTGCTTCCCACTGGGTGGCCAGCACATGAAAATCCAATATAAGGACCAATCTTTTTTTTCCTTTTTAGTGTGCAAAATTCTATAAATATTTCTCACATAATTCAGTAAAGGCTGTCTTCTGGAAGCTGATCCTTTCAAGGAATTGAAAACTCCAGCTTATGTGTATACTGCACATCATATTTGTCATGCTTCCCCCACAACATCCAGCCACAAGTAAGGAGACACCAGAGGCACAAGCATTGGACACAAAACCCTGGAACATGAAGTGCCCAGGGAACAGAGATCTCGTACCGTTCTGAGAGATGAAAAGCAACCTTAGACAAATTAGATAACACAAAAGAAATAGCCTCCCTACATATGAGAGAGAAAAATATGGGAGAATGGATCAAATTGAACATAATTTTTATACTCAGTTTGAAAAACGCACATCTCCAGCAAGATCAGAATCATAGAATCATCAAATCTCCTGAGCTGGAAGAGACTCATAAGGATCATCCAGTCCAACTCCTGACTACACACAGGCTCAACCAAGTCAGAGCATGGGACTGAGTGCATCGTCTAGACCCTTCTTGATCTCAGCCCAGCTCAGTGCTGTGACACCTTCCCTTGGGGAGCCTGTGCCAGTGCCCGACCAACCTCTCAGTACAGAACCTCTTCCTAACATCCAACCTAAACAGCCCCTCTCACAGCTTCATACTATCCCCTCAGGGTCTATCACTGGTCACCAAAGAGAGGATATCAGTGCCTGCCCCTTCGCTCTCCCCCATCAAGAAGCCACAGACCACCATGAGGTCTCCCCTCAGCCTCCTCTTCTCCAGGCTGAACAAACCCAGGGGTTTCAGCCTCTTCTTGTAAGTCTTCCCCTCCAGAGCCTTCACCATCCCTCTTGTCCTTCTTTGGACACTCTCCAATATTTTTATGTCACTCTTGTACTCTGGCACCCAAAACGGTACCCAGTACTTGAGTTGAGGTTACCCCAGCACAGTGTAGAGTGGGACAATCACCTCAGAAAATCAGAAGTGCATGCCTAGAAACAAGGCCTGGATTCCTTAACAGACTTATTTCCTGGGACATTCTCTTTTATGAAGATGTCTCCAGCTGTATCTAGTTACCTTTACCCTAACTGAAGTACACTGTCATCAGTCAACTCCTTTAGAAGCGTGTCACCATCAAGAGACAGCAAAAAATGCATTTCACACTTCCAGCAACACAGAAGGAACCACTTTCCTCTGCTGGACACATCAGCAGTTTACAGTAATCACTACAGAACATTTTAATTTCTTGCATACATCTCTCTTCCTGTTGTAGAGACTTTCTGCCCATCCCTTTTATTCCTGGGCATTGCAGAGCCACACGCTTCTTTGTTCACTGCTGTGCCTTCAACAGGTATTTTTTCTTAAATGTGGGAATTCTTCCTTTCCAAATGGGCCACCATCCAATCTTTACAGAACATACCTTCCATGAGCAGGTGCTTCATATTGAGCACAGATGCCCAGAAATTCATAAACTGATACATTTGGGTAAGGAACCTTGCCAGCTCAAGCTTCCTCATCACATTTCAGTTCCATCCTAACAAATGCTGCAAAAATGAAGAAAACAGCCTTCATTGTAAAGCCTCGGTACTTCTGTAGGAGCCAGAAGTGGTTATGATTGAGATGCACATGAAAAAACTCAAACCCAAAACAAATCCAGCATATTAAAAATAAACGATAGCCAGCTCCTGTTTTCAGAGAGGGATCTCCTGGCAACAGGCTGTGGATGTCTTCCTTGCCTAGCATTCAGGGGCAGTCTTACAAGAGTAGGATATATTTTTGAGACACACATACAACATAACACATTTGCAAAGTCTGATCATTAGAAACACATATCTGCAGAGGAGGAAACGTGTGCATATGCTTCCTGGTACCTGCAAGCTGAGCAACAATCAATTACAAGTCAGCCATCAATGGCTTGTATACAAGCGCGTATCTTTGAGTGCCAAAGATGAGTTAGAGAATTCTGGCCAAATACAACTGGAAGCAACGTTGAGGCTCATGTACGTATCCACTGCCATGTGCTGGCGCCCTCAGCCCTGAGTGAGCCAACACCACACCGCCTGCTTTGCAGTACAGCCGTTTCCCTCGTACTTACAAAGACGACAGTGTTGAATTTGTGTTAGTTCAGGATTCCAGGGAACCTGTTCACACACCTTACATGTAATGTCCCCTTCTGCAAGTAATCCTGTAGTAATAGCTGCCCTCAGTGTTGCTGTGGAGGACAGCAGGAAGAGAGACTCGGTGGATTTGTGGATGACTTTATAACTTTAAAAATAATATTTAAAAATACATCTATATTTTTAAAAAATGACCCCTAACAATCCTGCCCCTAGCCAAGCCTCAGCACTGCTGGAATGTCTTATTTACTCATATAAAGAGGTGGTTGTGGGGACGTAGCTTCTCTCAGTCACTCTTTTATTCAGTTGGAGTGGAGCTGAGGAACTGAACCACATTCAATTTAAGTTTGTAGAGTGACTCTTTGGGGTTGTTGGGTTTTTTTTTCCTCCCCTCCCTTTTCTTTCTTTTCTTAATCCAAGATTGAAACAGGAAAGCAGCACCGCTTTCCACTGAAGCCAGGGTGCTTTGGGAATCATCTCAACTGGCTTTTGAAATCTTATTTCCAGGATCTGGGAGAGCTTTCCAAAAAAGTGCTGTGGCCCACCCACGTCCAAAAAGCATCAACTCTGGAGGAGTCATCGCCAGCTCCAGCCTACTGCAAGACACATGTGGGTGGGCCTCTGAGTTTTGGACACTTGCTGAAGAAAAAGGAATTGGGGGAAAAAAAAAATGGAAGCAGAACTTCAAAGGGAACAAGCTGAAGCACTTCAGAAATTAATCACGCCTGGTGGAAAAGATGATTAGTGGCTTCTTGTGCTCTGTTTTTAAAGCTATTGATCTTGGACACAGGAAGGAGCTTTCATATTCTCCACAAGCCACAGATGGTCAAAAGGGTCCTGAGAGGAAGAGACAAAAGAAACCACGAGAAAACTCCAGAGAGGAACAGAACTCAAGGTGTATCCCTGGGATGTAATAATACCACTGCTAAAAATGATGCACTAGAAAACCAGATCCAGCAGCAGAAGCAGCTTTTGCTGTTCTGCCTTTCTCTCAGCTTCCCCAAAATGCTAAGCATTCTCCTTTGAAGCAGGTGAGCTCTACCGACCATTTTGTAACACACCAGCTACATCACACCAGAAACACCAAATAAAACAATTTGCCAAGACTTTGGGGCTGTTTTCAGATCTACAGACCATAAATTCATGGCTCACAAGATACAAGGCTTAGGCAGAGATCACAGGACAAAGACAACAAGGCCTTTCATCAAAATCAAACGTTTGACAATTGAAAGTAGTGAAATATGTCTCTCTCTGTGGCCAATTTTGTGGACTTTCTGAAAACTGAATTTTCCACATAACAGGCAGTGATTTCAGAGAACACAGACTATAATCCCTAAATTGCTTCCAATACGGTCTTGTGCAGGGTCAAGCTTTCTTCTGGGAAGTACTGTCCATTTTCATCTCCAATCAAAATACAATTAGCTGTAGGAAATAATCACCATTTATCTATAGCTAAGATGATACATATTCTTGTTTTTATTATAGCAAAACACATATCTTTTAATGAACTTGCCTAGGAAACTTGAAATTATGTTCAGCAATAAAATTACAACAGAACCAGGAAAAAATTTCTCACCCAGGAGGCAGTGGTGGTTACTCACAAGCCTCTCTACTCTGAAGTGAGACACTGTGGCTGGGGTAGCTGGCTTCAGGCTGCTCACAGCTCCTGCTCTTCACATCGCTGAAAAATCCAAGCACTGTCCATTCTTCACCAGGCAGCGTATGAAAGCTTTTGTCTTAATACCTCTGTATTAGCATTCTCATAGTGGCTAAAATGAAAATTCAAGCAATTCCATTTGTCTGTCTGCCATTTCCCTTAAATTGCCTCACCTTTACAACCCGGTTCCCTTGTGGCAATGAGCAATAACTGTAAGGGCACAATTACAAGGATGGAGCAGCAAAGAAACAAATAGCAGGTGTGTGAATGAGGAGGAAAACAGGGGGTTGCTTAAGTTGGCAAATGTTTCCCCCAACTATGTCTTTAGGAAGAAAAGTAGAGGCTCCAAGATGCCTTCATGGAAAATAAAGCATATTTCAACTCCAAGCCAGGAAATGTTCTCTGATCTGAACTCCGTTTCTGAAATAGATTCAAATAGCTGAGGCTCTTGATGACTGTATTACATTTTGACATCTCTTTGCACAGTCACTGGAATGACATTATTACAGAGGATCTACCCACCTTACGCTCCATGCTATGGAATAATGCATCGGGGGTAAAATGCTCCTTCCTATCCTCCTGACAATAGTCTTCTTCCCACAAAAAATCCAAGCCAGTCTTTATACTGTAATCAGAATATGTCTCCACTGAAGGAACCATTGGAGAAAAACAAAATACCAGACAGCTACTGAGAGGGTTTTTTTCAATATAAATAAGCAAATTTGAAAAAGGTATTTGTGTTTCATCCTACTGGGTGCTTGAGAGGAAGTCCTCCTTCCAGGGCTAGGAACTCAAGCAACAGAAATCTGCAGCCAGGACACATTATCTGCAGTATTTTCAGTTGTTTGGGAGGAGACAGAAGGTGAAATGGAAGAATGGAGAAACAGGACAGCAACAGTTGCAGTCATCTCATAGCACAGAACAAGCACTGAAATACAGGGTACTGCAGGGCAAGATGGGCTAAAGTCCTAATTTGAGAACAGAGTGTACCTGCAGTGTACCTGAGACATCCAAAGAAACTGGGCTCCAGCAAGCATAAAACAAGTCCATAATCACAACACGTGTGACTGAAAAAGCATCAAGCATCTAATTCTATTACCAAGCAGAGCTGTGAAAAATGTTTCTCATCATAAAGTAAAATGAGTAAGCTTTGGCTACTTTACTGGGCCCTGTAAAAATGTGATCATGCAAGTGTATTTAAAAAAAAAAAGCCAATGGAATGTTTGCACGCAGAGCAGTGCTGTCGAGAGGTGAGAGCATGGAAGCTGGGAGACTCAGAGTCTATTCCTGGTACTGTCATCAGCTCGCAGCAACACTGCAAGCATGTGGCTTAACATCTCTGCGGCTTGTGCTACTCATCTGTCACACAGGTATTATAATCACAGCCAGCTCCATCACTGGGGTACTAAGCAACTCAGGCAAGGAGAAGCAGGGAGCTTTTGAGACCTTTACACACAAGTGCCACAGAGGCTAGAAGAGGAGTTATTTTTTATTATCCAAGAGCAGGCAGTGGATAGACATTTAAGTTAAATACCTTATCAAGGATTCTTTTCTTAGTTCTTATTTACTTCAGATTTGCAAACCTTTAGGATTTAAAATCTTTGCATTAAGAAATTATTACCTTTCCTACTAATGTGAAGGCATTGAAATTCTCTTTTAAATAGCAAATTCTCTTTTTAATGACCCACTATCACAATGTTTACTAATTTTATACAATACTTTTAATGTTATAGAATAAATATGAACTAGGAGATTACTGCATCTTATACCCCTTTCCAATTGGTAGGGGTACACTTAGTTGGGAGCCTGTTTCTCTGCTCCCAAAACCACTTTCTCATCATGGCACCTTTTTGTATTCTGTACTTCTATAATACACAGCAAACAACAGAAACATCTCAGAATATTGTTAACTCAAAATACAAATTAGCAATTCAATAAACAAGTTTCCACTAATTAGAGAATAAAATGGTAACCCATAGCCATCTCACCCAAAATCATGACAGACCTTGCTACCAGAGCTGACATTTCTTTTCCCTCTTGTTCAACATTGCACCTACTCTATAATTCCTGTTCAACACAGTCTTTACAGTACCCCAATTTCGCTGTGTACGAAACTATCTATGTAACTTGCTTTTTTTTATACTCTACTTAAAATCATAGAATATCACACACAGCATCACAAAACATTAGGAGATGGAAGGGACCTTGAAAGATCACCTAGTCCCACCCCCTGCCAGAGCAGGATCACCCAGATTAAATCACACAGGAACACATCCAGTCTGGTTTGAATGTCTCCAGAGAAGACTCCACAGCCTCTCTGGGCAGACTGTCCCAGGGCTCTGTCACCCTCACAGTGGAAAAGTTTCTCCTTATATTCACATGGAAATTCCTCTGCTCCAGCTTGCACCTGCTGTCCCTTGTCCTATCACTGGCCATCACTGAGAAGAGCCTGGCTCCATCCTCCTGACTCTCACCCTCCGCATATTTATAAACATTAATAGCCTGTACTGAGGTGAGGCTGCCCCAGTGCAGGGCAGAGCTGGACAATCCCCTCCCTGGACCAGCTGGCCGTGCTGTGCTGGATGCACCCCAGGATGTGGCTGCCCTACCTGGCTGCCTGAGCATGCTGCTGGCTCATGGGTAACTTGCTGGCAAGCAAGACCCCCAAATCTCTTTCAGCACGGCTGGCCTCCAGCATCTGATCCCCCAGGCTGGACTTGCAGCCAGGGTTGCCCCTTCCAAGGTGCAGAATCCAGCACTCACCCTGTTAAACCTCATGGTGTTGTTGATTGCCCAGATCTCTGATATACCCTGGTCTATCTGTAAGGCTTCTCCACCCTCAGTGGAGTCAACAGCTCCTCCCAATTGGTGTCATCTGCATATTTACTTAAGACAACCTCTATTCCTGAGTCTAGGTCGTTTGTGAAAATGTTAAAAAGAACTGGACCTAAAATTAGTTAAATTATTTAATTATTTTTTAAAAAAATCATCCATTTAAACCACTCTGATATTCCTTTCAGCATTTCTGCTAACCCAGAGTTAATGAGAGCCCTGATCTTGCTATCAGATCCTCTGTGTTGGTCTGTTATTTCAAGTCAACATGGCTTCAAAGTAACCCAAGCAGGGTGATCCAGTTGCCTGATCAGGAGCAAAGTTCTCATCGCATGCTGGTATGGGACCAAATGACTAACTCTCAGGAGAGAAGCAGCACCAAGTGAGTAGTCCAGCCTCTTAATTTTCCTTGATCACAGCACTTCTGGTAAGGCATTTCTCACTGAAGGCTTAAGACAATTAATTAGGAAGCACCCTGGAGTGTGAACAACACAGTATTACTGTCATTTGAAGCTGATCTTTATTAATCTCTCAGATTTCTGTTAGGAAAGGTTACATAAACCATGTTCTATTATATTAAACATATTTGCTTTGGGTCTTTCCTCTGCAGGGGTATAAAACTTACATGCAGATGGACCCTTTTGCAATTTTTTTAAAACTCAGCTGCTAAATATGACTTTACTAATAACTTACCCCACTTTGACATCTGAGTGAGCACTTCAAAAGGATTAGAAAGGCTTTAGTGTAGGAATCAAAGAAGAAATATTGGGTCATTTTCCACAAAATACTAATTTCATTTTAAAGCCTAGTAGGCAATACCAACCCGAAGGCAAGAGAGGTTGTAAAGGGTTTGATGTTTAAAGCATCTATACTGAAAAAGACAGAAAAAGACCTTTAGCCTGGATGTCTCAGCTTTTCATATCGGTGTTTGACAAGCTGGGCTATAGGGTAAACCATAATGTGCCAAGCACCACAGAGCCTGGAGCCAAGAAAGGGATAATTTCAGGCAAGACCCAGTCTCCAGAGCCAAAACCACTGGCTTGAAAGCTTTTCTCAGAAGGTTTGCTGTTCCCATCACTGCTGGGATGAATTTTAACTCATTATTGATCAAGGGAATTTTAAAATCAATTTTAATTAAATGAAAGATTTCTATCATGGGTTGTTCTGTGTGGAAGTCACACAGATGACATATAAATATATGGAGGTAGATCATGCAGAGTGGATTTGTAGCAGTTCAGCACTAAACAGGTGAGAAAGAAGACAAAGTTACATCTGAAAACAAACACATTATACTAAATTATCTACAATACCTGTCTATTCTCCCCATCCCCACACCAATTTTTGCCTCTGCTATTGAAATTTAGTCAAGACCAGCTTTTTTTTCAGCTTGCCATAAAAAGCTGAGTCTTAGTAGAATGACAAACACAACCAGTCCCTCAGCTAAGGCTTCAACTCTACAGACAACAGTTCTTTCAGATCTCAAACCACAGGCAGGTACTGAGATCTGCTGTGCAAGGCATAACAGAAAGGATGGAAGTATCAAAACCTGTCTAATGAAAACACTGATCAAGAAGCAAACACATTCACTCCTTGCAGAACAGGAGGGAGCCTGGGCAGGCAGGTTACACCTTCCTCCAGTGAGGAGTGAGTATGTGCCTTTGCTCCCACACACCCTTAGCTAAGCCAAAGACTATCACTGAGATGCCAGAGTTTCCTCAGATTACAACACACAGGAGAACAAGGGTTTAATCTTATTTCAGGTGCTGTTGACTCTGCCCATGCTGCTTACAGACAGGCTCCAAGGGAGCTCCATAAAGATCAATGTACTTCAGGCACTTACACCCTCGTGCAAGGCTCCGAAAGAGCCAATCTGCATTTTCCAACACCTACTTACTTTTAAGACTCCATATCCTAGTATTCTGCCTCAGGCAGAAGGTCATCACCCTGCCATTCCATAGGTCACAAGCTCAATCCCCAAGCTCAAGCTTGAGTTCAACTGAGGCTCCAAAGCAAATCAATGGGAGGTGACTTTGTCATACACAGACAACACTGCAGTGACTCGTGAGACTCCCTGTACCATTTACCACTAACATAAGGCTTTTCATGTACTACAGGCTTTACAATTATTAATTCACTAAAATTAATTCTTTAGTCATCACACCAAGCTGCCCAAGTAGCACAGTCTTATGCCAGATCTTTCGGTAAGAAATCAAAGGGCCAAAGGGTTAAGTGACTTGCCAAAGGTCAAAGAGAAAAATCAATGGGAAAACTGCAATTAGAACTTAAAAATACCCAATTCCTTGCTTTGTGTTTAATTCACTTTGCCTCACCTAATGAAAGGCAACAAATAAAATCAGCAAGGTCCCACAAGGCTTCTCAAAGCCAGAAGAGCTTTTTTCAGCTGTAAGGTCTCTACCAAGCCCAGCTAGAATCTACAAGGCTTCATTGTGTTTCAAATGCAATGCACACTGCAGTAAATACGTTATTTTACAATCCTGGCCGAGTTTTCAAAGTGGCCTCAATCAGTGTTGTGCAAAACATTCATGTCCAACCACAAAATAACAATCAGTCTTTGTTTGAATTCAGCTTGTGTCCCTGGCCAGCAGTGGTTAGTCCGAACTCTCAGGGTCTGTGAACTGTTAGTCAAAGGTTTTTGCAACGGTTTTGCCCTGCCTGGATTTCTCTGACTATTTATAGGCTGCTGTTCTCCAGTGGCTTTCATGTTCAAACTGTGTTGGCTGGTGGGGGTGGGAAGGGGATGTAAATAATGGATAAAGTCACATGTTTTCCACTAGCCCCACTTGTTTTGCTTCCAGTAAGAGACACGTGTTGCAAGAAAACAACTGCAAGGCTGGACTGTGGGACATTTAAATTAGTGTAACAGTGTTTCTACACACTTGAATGTTTTTGAACAACCAGCTATTGTGAAATAAGGATTCAACTTTTTGGATATTCAAGCAGATGCGTGGAATTAAAATTTGTAGCATTGCTCAACATTTTAGGGGCTGCGATGAGAAATCTCCCTTCAAAAGACTCTAGACAAGAACTATGAAGGAATTAGCCTGAGAAATCTACACCATGTTTTGCCCTGCCACCAATGAGTCCCAAAGCAGGATCCAGAAAGTTTAGTCACTGCTTTGTGGAAACTCATGGAGAGTTGATGTGATCAATGGAGAACATTGAGCACATGGTGGTTACCGCCATTGGTACTTTTGTAACACCAACAGCACCAAGAAATCAGGAAAGCATGAAGTTTTCCAAATAACATCATCTGCTGTACACAAGGCATAAAAAAGATTTTGCATCATATATATCTCACACAGCATACTTTGTGCATAATGGGATGGCTTACATATTTCTTACTGGGATGGTTTAGTTCTGAGACACAATGTGAAGGTACCTCAATCCTGATGACCCCCAGGCCCATACAGATGTAGATGGGACATCCTCTGTAATGAGTCCACACAAAATTTCACAGTGCATGCAACTGTGGCTGTTAGATGGCTTGCTACTTAAAGACCAAAACTAATTTTGTAGAGGAAGAAAACAAGCTGATGGCACAATCTATAAGTCTTTGTGGAAATCAGGCCCTCACGGGCTGTGTCTGTTCAAAACATTCCCAACAAGAGCTAAACAAAGGGAACATCATCCTTTCTTGTGCTAAGAGCGAAATTGTCTTTATTCCAGAAACTTGATGAAACGGAAGTCTGTCCATATGGATGACAATTTATCCTAACTGGAGATGCCTGAAAACCTCAAGTGGAAACTGCTGAAGCCATAAAAGTCAACTGTTGAAAAGACACAGCTAAGCAGCAAAACAGAAGAAAGATACCTGTGGAGACTGCACACAGTGTCAACACACAAAGCTGATCCACACTAGTAACATGAGGGGGTTTATGTTGACCCAAGCCCTTTGCAAAATACTCAGATCTCCGAGGACTGCATGGAGAGTTGCTTCATCTGAGTTCGGATTTCTTCCCAGAGAGGTTTCCAGAATTCCTGTCTCCCACCAGGACAAAAATACAAGGAAAATTACCTACTTTATGGTATTTTTGTACTTTTATATAAATCTGTTAAGAAATCTGAAAGTCTACAGTGTCATGAGAGGGCAGAATATAAGAAAGAGCATGAAATAGGTGACGGATCTGGTTTTGTTTTGCTTATTTTCTCTCCCAAAAGGTTCATTACTTTTGGTGTAACTGTTAATGGAGAAAGGAGATGGATTTCCAACCCTGACCACTGAATACTCTCTACCTGCTGCTCCTACAACTAGCTGGATAATTGCATTAGAGGTTCACAGAAATGTTCTATTAATGCAGACTGTATTTTGTTTTTCCCGGCAATTTTGAATAGGCTGTTTGTCCCTTCAGCTTTTTAGTTTTGACTGAAAAGAGAAATCTTTCTGCTTTGTAGTTATGATGAAAAGACAACATTTTTCTATGGAAACTACTTTTTTTTCCCCCCTCTCTCTTTTAACACAATCATTGCCTTTGTTAAAAAATTAAATTTTCCATGAAAACATCACAGAAGATAAGAAGTCGTTCATTGTTTGTAGCTCTTTGCTAATTCACTTTTAAGTATAAGAGAGAGGGAAGGATCTTTCCAGGTTTTGTTGCCTTGTTCTGTCCATCCCTCCTGTATCTGAACATAAAAGGATTTCAGCATTCATTAAAACTGCGATACAGACTGGCTGAAACATGAGCAGTGCCGCATATGGAGTAAAACATGGCTATATTACAATGACCTTTCATGATTATCTTGTACTCTGTCACAAGTTAAATGAGGTCATTACTGATGTTACTTGCATTCCTCTTCCTTGGCCCATGACTTCAAAGACTAATGGGCCCCTTTTGTCACTGAATTCTTGTCAAAATGTTCAGTCCAATCAGGCCCCTAATAACTGCATGCAGGGTAACATTCGCAGATGAAAAGAACATGCAGACACATGCCTTATACATAATTAATCCTTCCAATGAACTTCATGAATTTCAAAATCACACAAAATGGAACAAATCCAACAGATAGTCTCCTGTGGGCATATGAGGTCACATATCCTGCTAGGAGGGTGAAAAACATTATTCTAACATGGATACCCAGCGATGACTCGCACAACTTCATTAACTGATTTATTTGCTCTCCCTGCTGTCATCTCTATAGCTAACCTGAGGTCTGACAATGTTAATCAAGACACCAAGACACCTGTCTATCATCCCAGAAAATGAGCATCCAAAACTATCAGTGGAGTCCAAGGAAATCCTACCCTCACTGTCAGCGCTGCTGTTATTACAGCAGCAAACTCTATGTCTGGCCAGTGCAAGTTATTCACACAATCAAGAAATCAGATGACTATATCCAGCAAGCTCTGCTCCTCTTCAAAGAGCAGTGTTGGAGTGGGGGTGGGATGGAGGGAAGGACTCGTTCTTGGAAGCATGTAAAGTAGTGGCTGACAATTTTCTTTCTAATGAAATGTTTGCCTAATTCGGTCCTGGCAAGGCCGTGCACATGTGGCAGCCACATCAAAAGTGTGGGCACTGGCACCAAGAGCAACATGGCCTGAAGTGGTTTTCTTGCTCCTACATGCCAACTGTGTGTTCAAACACCAACTCTCACACTTCACGTCTGTCATCCAAGCACTTATTAGCATTGCGTTAGCCAGCAGTTTTGTTGTATTTGTTCAGAATTGATGACATGAACCCGGTTTTCTAATAACAACATGAGTATTTTCCTCCTCCCTCTTCATTTCACATGTATCTCTCCCTGTTTTATTACTGATAGGCTTCAAAATACACTAAATATATCAAAATGAATATTTTATATTGACCTTAAAGAATAAATAAATCCAAATAAATAAAATGTAGATAAAAATGCTCTAGAAATATCAATATTTTCAATAGAGAAAAACACCACTCTGTCCAGCTCTGTGCATGTCTTAAAGCACTCACACACCCCAAGTACAAGGCAAAATCAAACCAAACTTTTAAGAAGAAAAAAAAAGGGAGACCAGTCACAAAACCTGCTTTATGCACATGAGAATTTTAGAAGCTGAATTTCTTGTAGGCAAAATAGCAGGAATTGATTTTTGAGACAGATTATCGTAAAAAAGGAAGACTCAAAAGGTCAGCAAGTTCTTCCCCTTGCACAACAGTTGGATAAATATTTCAAGACCACTCCTGATTGATTTCAATCGAATTTGTAGCTAAAAATGTACAGTGAGGGAAGTTCTAAACCTCCTTGGATACATCTTTCAGTGCTTTATAAGTTCCATCATTAAATTTTTCCTAATATATTACATAAATCAACTTGCAGCTTCGCAGCAATTCAATCCAATTACTTTTTTACGCACTACATCTGACACAGAGAAATATGTCAGTGTTTTCTTTATAAGAACTTCTTACATACAGCAAAAGTAACCACCTCCTAAGCTCCACATATGGTACTCTGGCAAATATGTACCAGAATAAGATGTCTTTTTTGAAACCACATAGCATACTCAACTCATCTTCAGTCTGATTACTGTTACAAATTCTACATCCTTTTCTGCACTTCCCGTAACTTGCTGGGTAATCATAGAGTTCTCTTCTCCTGGTGTGACACTTTGCCTTGGATTCACTGAATTTCAGTGTCTTAGTTTTAAATCTTTCTTCTATTTATCAGAAAGTTTTGAATTCCAGCATCATGCTAAAGGACATCTGCAGCCCTTCCCAGCTCACTCTTCTTTGCAAACCACATACTTCATCTTCTAAATACATAATCCAAGATACTAATAACAATGTTGACCTTATGTGAGCCAAACACAGTAATTTATGAAACCACTCCTTTGATATGCCCTCCAAGTCTGACATCACACCTTTTAAAATCATTAATTTAATGTCTGTCCCCATCCCCCTGCCACAAACTGTCTTACCTATTTTAAAGTCAGTTAATCTTGCCCACATTTCCCTCCTTCACCAAAAAGATAGTGTGACACTAAAATTGGGACCTTCAAAATGTTTTTTAACCTATTGAACTGGTTATCTAAGAAAGAATGAAAACTTGGAGAGCCACTGTCTATTTTGCAGTAGAACATAAAAATGTAACTGACAGAGCAATCCATACAAGTTACACCTATGTACTTACTTTTTTGAACTTAGTCATGTTACCTGGGTAACTCAGGACCTGCTATGCTAGGTTCCTCCATCCCAAAGCACCAGATGCAGCCCTGTGCAGTAATTGTTCCTTGAGCATTCTTTAACAGGTACCAATGACATTGCATTCAGGGTGAAGCAACAAGTACAGCTTTATTAAATTTAAAAAATGGCATGAGGAGGTTACAGTAATAGTAACAGAATGTTTTTCATTTGTCTAGAGGCACAAGCATTCACTCATGAGTTAGAAGACATGGGATGAAGACCTGTTTCGCTCAGAAAAAATTCATGCCAACATCACCTAGTGATTAGAAACTCAGCTGCCCAAGACATGATCAAGGATGAGCTATTTAAAAATAATCACCTGCCACTGGAAAATGATGGAATGTGCAGACTGTCAATGCAAACAATGCAAGTTGCGTTCAAGATGGTCAGAGGACTCAGAAGGCCAGTCTTTAAAAAAAAAAGAAAGAAAGAAAAAGAAGGAAAGAAAGAAGCCATGTTATGGAGAGATATTTCTGTGTCCTGTCTAGTACCAGAATATCTAAGAAGCTGTAACAAACTTTAAAGGCCACTTTCAAAAGAGATGCTGAAAGCTCAGCATGGGGGGAGGCTGAGATAAAAGCATTCTGTTGGAAAGATTATTTTGTAGAAAGACAGTAACAGCAAATAATTTTCTCCAAACAAGAATATAGCTTCTACTTCTGATAGAAATCACAGGAATTGGGTTTGGTATGCACAAACCAGTTAAAACTATATCTTTTCCCCTAAATAGTTAGGAGGACAGAGATATAATCTGAAGTAACCACACATACATTTGCCCTGCAGCAATGGTATGTCAATACAAGAGCTTGGAAAACAGTAGTTTATAGCAGCCTGCACTTAAACTTGAGGTTTTCAGTTTCTCAGTGGTTAGATCCGATTCAGTCAAATAAATTCAGAAAACAAACAGCAAAATACATAAAATTGTAGCAGCAGAGTGGTTAATACACTCCATAGTTACTGGATTTGTCACCATGATAAGTAAAAAACAAAAGTCTGCTGGTACTACATTTTGAGCAGGAAGGCTTACAAAATTGACTCCAACTGGCTATGACACTTCTCTAGAAAAGGATGTTTTCAAAACAAACTTCACCCTCCGTGGAAAGGAGATAGAAGGTCATAATCCTCCCAGAGGAGCCATAAACAACCAGAGATAAGGGCAGGGAATTTGCTGAAAGCGTGCTCTCGCGCTTAGCCCGACAGACTGTTCTACTTGTACTCTCCTGCAGATGTAACCTTGAAGGACAGTCATGTGCCGCTGACTCACAGCAATGCTTACGAAAACTAAGCAGATGGGTCTTTTCCTCTGCATCTTGCACTTTACCAATCATCTGCTTTACTTCATATAGATACTCCTGATCAGTTGCTGGGAGTACATAAGGCCAGGTCCAGGCTCCATTGGTGTAGACCATGGATACCTGACCCTCACATCCTTCCTCAAGCATCTTCCTGAATTCATAGGGAGATACTTGCACACTTTGGCATGAGAGTTAACACTGTCCATGGGCACATTCTAAAGTATCTCAACCAAATCCCTTACCTTGGTGATGCACAGAAACTCTATTATAGACATGGATATGATTTTTTAAAATGGGCAGCAACCTGTCATCATGAGGTAGGGTAGCAGAAAAGATGAACAAATCATTGCAAATCAAAGTTCTGGAGAAAATTAAACTAAATCACATGACCATTAGATAATGCAGTCACCCTCAAATCACTGTTCTCAAACAAAGAACCTCTTTCCATCCTGGATGCCTATAAGCCCTCAATCAGCTACTAACAGGTTTTAGAGAAAAACTGCTTCCATGTCATTCAGTCTGCTGGCAAAACATTTCACTTCAGTATTTCAAAAATGAAGTGCCAATCTTTCCACAAATAAAATTTCTGTTTGGGATTTTATCAATAAATTTTATTTTGCTCCATCTCAACAAGGAATATTAGCCTCAGATCTGGAAGATGAGGTCTAATGATAAGGTAACATTTTATAGCTATACTGAGATGCCCTAGGAAAAAAGCATCTCAACAGTTTGAACATGGAATCCTTCACTTCAGTAGTTGTCATTTTCAAGACAAAAATTATACACTTCTTAAAAAACATACTTTTCAGAGAAAAAGTTGAAGCCATGCCAAGATGAATGACTAAATGTTTAAGTTCTATTTTAAAAGCAGATTTGGAACACCAATAGCAGTGGAGCATTTTTCTGAGGAGCTGCATATATAGATCATATAATCTCCAGAGACAGATTTTTCCTTCTGCTGTCCCTCTTTAAAGTTAAGCAAAGAAGATTAGCCCCCTAGGTTTCCCCAGAGACCTTTACAAACTGCATACTGGGGGACCTCAGGAGACTTGTATGCAAAGAGAATGCCAAGATTCAACTCAGAAGTATAGTAGTTTCAAAAGACTTTTAGTGGGGTCATAAACAAAACCAGGCACTGCACACAGAGACTCACCAGCACTAGTCCTGTGCCTGTTTTCCACCCACAGATTCACATGAAAATCTCAGGAGCCTGTATAGGAGACAGTGGCTATTAGGCAACTAGTTAGCTTTTTGTACAATGTTTATTTTGGGTGGAAAAGGTCATGTCATATAAGCAGTGACAAAATTAGGATCTGGAAGTTTTGTCAGAACAACTACTCTTACACTAGTGATTCTCCTTGGAATAGTGAAGGTGGCCAAAAATTACAAACCAGCCCATCTCTGCCCATCACGTCTCTGTTAGCAGATGTCGGTGCTGCAGCACAGGGTTTGCAGAACTGTAAGCATAGGCTTTCTGTTACAGAACACAAGCCTGAAAAAAAACCCCTACAATCAACTCAAAAGTCAGAAACTGGAGAATCAAAAAAGTAAAGCCAAAAAACCAAATTACTAGCTCTTTATTTCTTCTCATTACCCCAGTGGTACCAGATTAACTTTGGTAGTAGCCACAGGAAAGAAGATAGAGAGCCAAAGACTGCCAGTTTAAACTGTCAACATCTTGATACCTCTGGCAGGCATATAACATTTACTGAGAATTGGATGCCATTCAGTTGGAAAGTTTTGCATGTAAGACTAAATCCCTGCCCACTTGTATTTGAGAAAAACCTATGTGACTATTTATTCAAGAGATGGGCTTAGTTTTATCTTCCAGGCTGGTATGAGAGCTCCTCGTTAAGTTTTGCTTCTCCAAGTTCCTCCTACAATTACAGTTAAATCAAATGCAATTCCCTCACTGTCCTTTATGTTGAGAGCAAAACTCAGTTAAACTGCTTCAATATTTCACTCCAGGGCTCCTTCTCCAATGGAGGGAAAAGATGCAACATTTATCTCTGAATAGAGAATTCAGCTATTCGGGTGTTCAGTTTTCCATAAAGTTTTAGACTGGGCCCAGTGGGGACAAAAAGGACAAAGACGTTTACCGGAATGTAGATAAATATTTACTAACAGAGAGAGGAGGGTGAGACATATCAATTGTGCAGATTCATGGAACACAGACATCCTTTAATTGAGCATAATGCTCTATAAACAAGGTTATGAAGTAGCACAGCTGGATTTATTAGCTTTTATACCTCAGCCACTGTTTTGAAGACTAAAGTGACTCCTGTGCACTGGATGAAAGGAAAAAGCCATAAACATTACTAAGCATACACAGGATTCTTCACAAGTGTTGTAGAAAGACTTTCTTCCTAGAAAACAGACTTTCTAAGTCCATTCTTTCAAAAGCAAAAAAGGGTTCTCAAACACAGCCAACTTCTCTGGACTACACCTTACTGTAACAGCCCTCCTCTTTGAGCTTCTGCAGAGATCAGAAAGAGCTCAATTAATCTTTTAGGGAATTGCGTTTTTTAGACCTTTTCTCAGAAGGTGAGGGCACCAAAAAGGTGTGGAAGAGGAAGTACTAGAAGGTCTACCTCAAATACTTTCACATATAAGCAGATTTCACAGAAGTTGTTTTATCAAGGCTCTACACTGCTGCTGCTACACCTCTCTTGGAGTGTTTTAACTCCAGGCCTTAAGAGAAGCCTAGACATCAGAAAACATTAGGTTCAGGGCTCTGGGTAGAATTTATGGGAGCTCAGCATGGCCCCAGAACACATTGTCAAGATTTTAAATACTCTCACAAGAAAGAGGAAGCAGGAGAGTTGAACGTAAAGACCCCCTCCAGCCAAGAAGGGGAGGTGAGTTTCCTAGTTCACTGCTAAGTGGACACAAGGCAGTCCAGTAAATCTCACTTCCAGCAATAAAACATTTACAATCAATGCATTTATCCCAAATTGAGATCAGTATAACTTAAAGCAAAGTCAACACGTTCTGTTTAATAGAACAGTGAGGAAATTTCATTAGTCAAATACCACCAGAAGGAAGAACTGACGGTAGAGCCATCTCAGAAACCTAGGATCTGAAATGAGTGTGGCCTTCTCCCATTACTGAGTGTAGAAGGCTGAGGAGAGTGATAATTAGCCGCTCATTCAGGTGAATATTTTCGTGCCTAAAGGTGTGGCTCTACAGAAGCTAAACCTCTCCTCACTCCCTGCCTCCCATCCTGCTGTGTTTACGACCCTTCCCTTGTCCTTGTCCCATTTCGCAGTGAGCATATTCAGGGACTTAAACCAAAAGAACATGAATCATACTCAAAAAAAGACAATAGTTTGCTGCTAGCTTCGCTCCCTGAAGCAACTCACCAAGCACTCAACTTGATGCAGGGAGGAGTGTGCACAGGGCTGTACATATGTGTGTGTGTCTGTGTGCAAGGAGTGGGACAACAGCAGCACAGACTCAGATGTGTTTAAACTATTGTGGAATCAGAGCTCAAATCAGGTGGGACAAGTACAGGCCATGTGTTTCTTCCAGAGATTATCTTCACATCAAACTTAACTTTACAGGATAAACAAAACAATCTACAGATACGTATGTAAATACAAATCCTCTTGCAATTTTGATTGTGATTGGTACACAAGGCTGTACACATTCATCTACATACCACAACATGCACATAAACTACCAGCTTACATATACAATGTAAACTTTGTTTGCCAAAGAGTTTTTGGGTTGTTTAAAATGTTTAGGTCAAATGCATTCCACACTTTGGGCTTTATTAAAAGCAAAACAAAAGCTTGTTTTCGTAAAAGAAGTTGTCTTTTCTAAAGGCTATAGCCAAAAGAAACGTGTTCCTATTTTCTTAATAACATTGTGGTTTAAGCAGCATTTCTTTCAAAATATTATTTTCTAGCATTTGAAAACACAAATTCTGGATCACTAGATCCAGATAGGACATCTAGGACTGAAAGCTTATGGGAAATTGGCTAATAAATTAAATTGAATTTTCATTGCCAAAATAAATAAAAAAATAAGTAGAAGGAGACATTAAGATACAGAAAATAGCTGTGGAGGAGAAGAATACTGAAAACATGAAAGGGTTAACCAAGTACAAGATAATTTCAGTCACTTCATGTAGGAACATGATAGGCATAAACTAAACAAGAACATTTCAAAGATGAAATAGTTGAAGGACGAGGACCATCAGAAACCACAGAAACAAAATAAAACCTGAGGAAAACAAAGAAATGTTACAGGCAGTTGTTCCGGTGTCATACAAGCAGAGTTGGGCTGCAGAGAAGTTCACCTGTCACACCTTATGCCACAGAGAGGGCAGATCCCTGTGTCCTTAAATATATTTTTTTAAAAAGTCAGGCATGAGTCTTCAGTTAGATATTTAAATTCAAGCCCTAATTAGCCCTAACATTTCTTTTAAATATTCTTATTCAGAGCTCAGCCTGTGACACCTGCACCCCGACACAAATGCCTTTGGTACAATTTACTCTAGTACATCAAAACCCAACCTCCAATCCATTTCAAGAAGCAATCTGAAACCCAAAGGGGTAAAGCAGTTGAAGAGATGCAATTTGCAGGGGCAAGCCTTGAATAGCTGCCAGTCCAAAATAACTGTTTTCAGTCAAGGCCTCTACTGGGTAAAGAGGCATAAGCAGAAGTCTATGGGTAACAATTCAAAGACAGGCAACTTTAGCTTTTGAGCGCTTGCTTAGCTCCTGTGTATTTGAAGGATGCTATCCAATAATGCCATTTTTGAAGTGCTCTCAGATGTAGAGCATCCTCACTCCAGCAGCCCTAACAGGAAGATGTTTAGTATCTCTTCTCATCTCCCATTCAGCTGGGTTTTTAATGCACACAAGCCCAGCCCGGTTGCCAGGAAGGCAAAGAAAAGGTCAACAAACTCCTTTGCTGCAAGTTAGTTTGTCAAACTCCATTCTCGGCAGCATGACTTTACATGTTAATGTGAGTGTTTGCCTCTGTGTCAATAGCCCCTATTGTGTGCATTTGTAACACAAGATTTATGGTAAAGCTTGCAACATTTTTCAGGCATAATAAGCGTTTATTCACCATCCCAGGTCTATAAGCAGAGGCCTGACAAGTAATTATTGACACATTGTGCAGAAAGAAAAGCGGTGGGCGAGCTGCTGTTGCGAATGGCAGCGTGGGTAGGGGGAAGGAGGGGCTGTGTCAAAGGAGTGACAGCCTTGGTGCCCAACATTGTCAAAGCCGACGTTGACTTGCACTGTTCTGTGTGCCTGACTGTATTTGTGCTCCCTGTCACTTGGGTGTGACATGCCAAAACATGAGGAGTGCTCCTTTTCTCATGCTAATGCTATGTAATGACAGCTTTGTGATCCCCCAGGCTGTGTTAGCGTTCAACAAGTCAAGGTGTGACAGGCAGCAGACCCCTTTGTCAGCCAGTGCTGTACTGCCCTCATCCAATACCATATTTTCCCCTTTGACTAAAACGACCTAATGCCCAAGAGAATACTAGCACCCTATCAGCATTACCGAGTAGACATCTCAGGATGCCAACTGTAGGTACACCTGTACGCTCAGCCCTGAGCAACACGTTCCCACGTTGCCTGCCACGCTAATTTACCTTACAGCACTTATCACAGAGCCTCGTGTCACCATTAGATGAGAGGGGAATGAATTTGAAAATCTATTCCCAACTCAATTTTCATGAGCTGCTTCCCTCTTCAGGGTTCAAAGCTGCTTTTCTCTGTGGCACAGTGAGCAACTTGCTAGCTTCAAGTTAAGCCTCAGAAAGCTATACAGTGGTTTTATGGTGTTATAGCATAACTGGTAAACTCTGCTTAGGATTAATTCAGCCTCTGAGCAGCACAAGGTATCACCAGACAGGATTAGGATGTATTAGCAAAGCAGTGTGAAGGAAGGTTGCACGACGCCTACTTATGTTATACTTGGCTGTAAACCTAAAAGTCACATTAGCACCGAGTTCATCCAAAAAACCAAAGCGGCCCTAAAACTGTGCTTTATATGTGCAAGAAAGCTGGGCAGGAAAGGGCAAAGTTCAGGCTGCCTAGACTAAGCAATGAGCTGGTTTCGTGGGATTTGGAGTTTGCAAATGGCTTGGAGAAGTACATGAGCTTGGCTACTTAAATGAAGTTTGTCCAAACGATCCAAAACTCAATGATCAGCAAAGCTGGGCTAGGAAACTTGCCAGAACAGGCCTTTTCACAAGATTTATGGTGCTTCCTGCTTCTTGTTCCCAGGCATAACCAGGAAGCGAGCTGAGTAAAAATGGAAAATATTTTTTAGAAAAGTTATGAATCTCTTCTTCAAAGGTCAAAGAAGTTCATGGTAAAAGTTTTGTGTCAACATTCAGGTCTTTTTTTCTTTCTTATCCAAATCTTACCCAGCAGCTGTGTGATGGATTATTAATCTGAAATCACAGAATCACAGAATTGTAGGGGTTGAAAGGGACCTCGAGAGATCATCGGGTCCAACCCCCAGGTATTGATGAGAAAGACAAAGAACAAGTTCCCTGCAACCCAAAACCACCAAATTAGAAAGCGCAGATTACCTAGTGTAATTATTTCTTATCCCCAGTGACACCACTGGGGACTAAGGATCCCATCACATTAGGCGTCCAAAACACAGAAGGACAATCTGCTCCTTGCTGCTTGGTCCAAGATTTCAGCATGATACAGGAGAAGAGTGGGGGGTGTAGAGGAGGGCATGAATGAAAATTCTTTTATGTTCTGAATTCTAGTACCACAGAGGTTGAGATTTTCAAAGCTGCCTATGACATCTGGAGACCATCACTCTCCACAGAGGTACAACCATCTCATGAATTCAGAGCCGCCTTATAATCATTTTTTCAGCTCTATCACCCCACATGTCAGATGCAGCTGAACTATGATCTGCTGAGCAGCTGAGCCAGGGAGAGAAATGTGATGGTACTGCACAGCAGGAGAGATGATACTCAAAGGACACTGCTTGAAGGTATGGCCCAGCTGCAATGCAGAGGTGAAGCCCAAACCTACCACAAAGCCCAATGAACCAGATAGCCTTTCCTGCCGTATGATTGAACGCAGCATACAGCCTGGCATGTCTCAACTTACAGGATGTTCAGGTGTCTGCACTCACATCAAGCCTGAAAAAGCAGTACTAAGAGCTTGAAATATATGGTCTTTGGCCTTAACTATGAGGAAAAGCAACAGTTTTGCCATCCTGCTTCAATATGCACATACAATTACCTTAGCAAAGGCTGTGCAAGAGAATCTACCGGTTTGCACTCCCAGTCCTTGCTCAAGGTTTCTCTACAACCTCTTTGGCTGTGTTCAAGCACCATGTGACACAGCTCCTTGAGACAGCAGAGAATGTACATTTAAAAGTGGGTTTAAGTACTGCTCAAAGGGTTGAGAACTGGTGAACATTTATTTTCCTATTTTATATCAAGTCACTCATTAGCTGCTGGGGGATTAAAATACCTGTAAGAATTTTGATTTAATCTGAGGCTGGATTGAACTGGTTTGCATGAGAGCAGCTTTATAAAGCTACTGCAGACCCACTGTCTGAACAGTTCAAACAAAGAACCAATCTTCAGAGATCAGGCTGGAAACAAGCACCCACTCCACTGGGGAGCCAAAGTCTCTGTTCGTACCTGAGGGCTGACCTGCATTTTCTTCTGCTCTTTCAGTCCTCTTGACTAGAATAAGCCCAAATCCAATGGCCTTTCCCTGCTTTCATTGTCAGTTGTGTTCTTCTAACTTCTGAAATCCTCTCTTTTCCAACAATATGCTCTGATCTTTGCAAATGATGACTTTCAGTACACTTTTAGCTGTACCTGCAGTTCCCACCCCAATACATCCATACACAGAGAAATCCATTTGAGGGCTCTAGAGGGTCTGCACTAGTATTCACACCTTTTATTTTGCTGACATCTCTAATAACCCTGTATTTTTAGGTTTATCTTTGTCTTCATGGAGCCTGAGCTTCACAATCAAAATAAAGAGATGTAAGTGTCATTTCCCTCTCTCACCTCTGTGTGTGTATCATCTTCATTGTCCTAATGTCTATATTTCCTTGATAACCTTTCAAATGCTAGAGATTTCAGATGGGTCAGGTCCACAAGCCTCAAACTCATACATGTAGATTTCCTTGGAGAGGAAAAAGGAGCAGGACAGAGAAATTGGTGTAAAACTCATCAGGAGTAGGATCTTCAAACAGAGCTCATCTGACCCATCAGAAATACAAGATTCTGCAAGTCTCCAGAAACTAATCAATGTGCTGATACTAGTCTGCTTTCCGCTGTTTGCAATTGCTCTGTTAAAACTGCTCTGCTACTAGTTATTAATTTCACACTTCCAGTAAGACCCGACTTTGCAGCTGAGCCTGCCAGAACTCTGCCTAGAGCACGGCAGGAAAGGAAGGGGAGGCAGCAATGCAGGGCCATGCTGTCCCGGGGAAAATTCCACCTGGTTCCAAGGGCTCCAGCAGAGTCTGTGGTTGCAGTTGGTTAGCACAGGATTAGTAGGAAGCCAAAAGCTTCTGTAAACAGATATTTGCCACATAAACTGTGGCTTAATAAACAAAAGAAAACCTTTGATTTCGATCTATTTTCATTTAATTAACGCAAAGGTTCTGGGACAAGGGGGCACTTTACTGCCTGTGTTACTGGGAGAACTACTTTTGGCAAGGCTTGCATTGACACTAAAACAGGCTGGAAATGGAATGACAGGCTTATAGTCACATCACCAAGCTGCCTTGGAGCCAGGACATTCAGAATTCCCAGTTTTAATCAAAGGTATTATACCCCAAAAGCAACTTGCCCTGCCCATCCGTGGGGAAAGGTGCTGCCCAGCATGGGAACCTCCTGCACGTCGTGCCAAACACAGTCTGCTGCCTCCTTTTACTGTGAAACCACTTGGAATATCTCCGCTGGCTTTTTTTTTCCCCTCCTCCTTTCTCCTCTTAAAAGTGATGATATTGATGGATGGGTAAGGTCCTGTAAGTGGCAGCCACGAGATATACAAACATGCTGCTCGGTGAGGGTCAGCCTGTGATGTCTATACAGTAGCACTCATGTTTTAGTCCATTGTTAAGGGAGATTGCTTTTCAACAGGCTGACAGGGTGCAGCTGCTGAACAATTTGGAAGCTGTTCTCTTTCCTCTTGGCTGTAGCCTCCCTGGGGAATGGCAGCATGGGGAACCGACATCAACAGCCACATGGAGTCAAGGGCAAGAAGAGCTCTTTTCAATTCTGAGATTTGCAGGGAATTTTGACAAATGTGTCCATCTATTATCTGAGACATCAATGGAGCTGAGGTGGTACAATGCTGGCAGCTAGCCATGCCTGTGGGACTGCAGGCATGGGAGGAAGAGGATGCAGGAGAGTGTGATGTCCAGGGCCCAGGCAGCTTTGGTGGATAGCACATATGATGAATTAAATTTGGAGTTTTGGTGGTTAAGTTGCAGAAGAGATGGTCAGAGGCAAGGTCCACATAACATTACATATCATGTGTATTTAGACCTCAACTTAAATCATACAGATGCTATGTTAAGCTCCATTGTGCAGAGTATTATCCTTCCTAATTGTTGGCATAATTCTGCAGATGAACATTCCCTAAAGTTCCTCCTCTCCTCTGGATTTTTGTGGTGGCAAATCACCACCATTATGCCCTGCTATGCACTGTAAAACTACACAGGAAAAGCAAAGCAAGTGTTCCCCCCAAAAGCTACAGCATCCATAAGAAAGAAAGTAGTGCAAGAGGGAATGTAGAATTCAAGAGCATTTGCAAAGCCACGCCATGGGAGAATAATCAACAAATCTGAGATCAAACCCACACAGTCATGTGCACAAGCATGCATGAACACATACGAAAGGTATATACAAATGTATTCCAAAACAAAAGTTAAATTAAAATGAAATTTGGATTGACATACTGAAATAATTTCATTATCAGTCTAAAGAAAACTCAATGGTTAGGTTAAGCTACAAAGAAATCCAAACAAATTATGATTCAGCATACATATTTCATCTGTGCCCTGGAGTGATGTAAATTGCTTTGGTTAAGGCATTTCAGTGTTCTCAGCCCAGACTTACTTATGCTTAGTGATGCCATACTTTAAAAAACCCTAAAAATTCCTAATTTAATTGGGTCTGGTTCCAAACTTCTTTGAACTGGGTTCACATTTGCCACTATTGGATACTTTTTGCAGTCTTCAGGAAGACTGAATTTAGTTATTGGTTCATATTTCACACTTAGCAATGACAGAATCACCAGGAAAACAGCTATCTTGCACTGACTCATGGTCTGGTCTGGAAACATTCTGGTCTAATCCAACACTTCCTATCAGAGTGTTTTGGTTAGGGTGTGAGCTATCGCAGTGATTGCTCCACTGCTCAAGCCATCAGGAGCCCAAAGAACACACATGACAGCACTGCAAGGCATCTAGTTTACAGGTAAAAGCTGTTGGAGACTCCACCCAAATGTCCACTAGCAGCAGATCATACCCTCTGCCAGCAGGAGAAGATGGGAGATCTATAACCCAATGAAACCAGAACCAGCACAGCCTGGCTGGCCTTGCTGGTTTTGAGGGTGCCTGGAGAATAATTTAGGCATGCCTCATAGTAATATACGACCACGATTTGCGCAATTATGGCACACACAAGTAGTAGCAATATTTGCTTCAAGAGGAGGAAGATCAAGTGTCCAACCACAAACATCTAGTGGAGAAAGGAATATTCCAGTTTCTTTATTAACACATTGATTTCTGCAGCACAGAAAACCATTCTGTCAACCCTACAAGTGCTTTTTGTAGCCCTACAGTGTTTCCAGGCCTCATTTTTATTATGCCATGCCACATTTGAACAGTAACCAGCACAAGGCCTTGCAGAGAGGCAGTCATCTTCATAACCCCTCAAAGTTAACGTGAAGTTGGAAGGTCCAACTTTATCAACACTGAATGTAATGTATCTCAAGAAAGGAGCCTTCCAAGTCCTGCTGAGCCATTCTACTTTCTAGAAAGCAAATGACTTTGAAACATTCTCTTCATCTGACAGTGTTATCTGGAATCTATTTACATGCAAATATAATGAAGTGGTGTTTGCAGTTAGACAAGATCACTCTAACCTAGCTGTCATGGTCTCAATTTTTTTTTCTCCTTCAAGTAAAATTATTCCAAAAATATCGTTGTGTGCAACAGATCCTTGTTGGCCAGGCCAGGCCATCTTGGAAAGGAAGATGGTAGCAGGCAAACCACTTTGGCCAATGTAATCTGGACAAAGGAATAGCTGATCCATCTTTAGGCTGATCTAGTTTCCATCAAGTTCAACATAAGGGAAGGCAAACCAAGGACATCCTTCCCCTTTCATCATTATACATTTGCTTCATTCAGCACAGGCCTCCCCTCATGCCTCTGTGGAAATATATATTAAATAGCCCAAGTTTTCCCAACCATAATAATTCACTTGTGAACTAGGAAATTCTATTAGTACAAGTTCTCCTTTAATTTAGTTTCACAACATCTGGTGAACATAACAGCATCACTGGAAAAAAAAAAACCCAAAAACCTTTCAAGTTGAACTTCTAGTAGGTTTTCAGGGAAGACAGCGAGACGTCGTGGGAGAGCTGAACACTGATCAGCCCACAGCAAAAGCTGCAAATCACCCCAGTAACACCAGGATGATTAAAAGCACTTTATCACATTTCGTCTCTAATTTATGACAGCTGATTTAAGTGGTAGCCAAAGAAACGGCCTGATTGGCCAAAAGTAATACAAAGCCTGAGATACAAAGGGCCAGTTTTGCTCCTATTGAAATCATTGACAAAACTCCCCTTGTCTTCAGTAAGGCATAATTTAGATTCTAAGCCTTGCTGATGGCATGGTTCGAAGGTTTGCCATAATGCCTGCCTTTACATCCTCACGCTCCTGAAAACACCCACGCGTACATAATATACACAGTGGGACTGAGCCAACTTCCACTCCACCCCCAGCAGTACTGCACAATCGCCCCAGTCCCATCCTGCTGTTAACTGACCACCACTATGTTAATCACTTTTTTTCACTACAACAATACTTTATTCATTATTCCTAACTTAACCCACACCAGCCAGAGGAATTCCTGAGTAATAGCGCAATTCAAACTTACATCTCATCCAACCTTCCAGCTGCAAAAAAGGAAAACACCTCCATGTTCCACACAGGTCCTTGAAAAACCACACTAAAATGATACAGAAATACAAATTAATGTTTCTATGCTTATCTGTTCCTTCAGTGTTTGCTCAGCCTTCCTGGCTAGGACAGTTCCATATACATTTAAAATATCAATCTAATCTGCCCAAAGAGCTATTGATTTATCAGCTCCATCTCAGTGTCACTATTGAATGTCTTCAGAAATCTGACAAATGTGTCTATCCTTTCCACTACTTCTATCAGTCCTCTAGCCTCAATGTCAGCTCATCTATTGATCCAAAAGCAGTTCTGGTCTTCCAGTCTACTAGCTCTTTCCCCTCTTCATATTGTAGATGCTCTCATAATTGGCACATCAAATTTTAGCGCTCCCTCTCCAACAGCATTATTCTTAACAGTTCACTTCCTCTGAAATAAAATTTATGCAATGAAACCAAAGGAGGAAGGGGCAGGGGAGGAGAAGAGAGCATATTTTTTAAAATATATGTGAAATAAAGGAGAAAGTGTATCTTCCCCCTAGTGTATATTCCTCTTATTAATTTCAGTATTTTGAAGAGCGGCCTAAATTTTCTGGGGACTCAGTTTCTACTAAAAGTCAAAAGAAGTTCAGAACTTCCTTCAGGCTACCTTGCACAATTCCTGTGTGTGCTAGAGCCAATCCCATCCTTTCTCCATTAGCCTGACCCAAGATCCTTTGTCTAGAAATCTCTGGTTTCATCTTTCTGTCCACACATTACTTTTGTTCATCAATTCTGTAAAGACACTTCTGCCATAATTCATGCAAAATATACACCAAGTGACAACTGGAGGAATAAAGCATCATCCATTCCACCAACAATTGGCTGCTATTTGCAAATGCAATTAATCTATAATTAATGATTATTCCCCATTTGCCAATGTGTTCTAGTCACCTATTGCTTACCTAACAAAGTTCTGCAAGAGCACAGGGCGGAAAGGGGAGTTGTCACTTGCTTCAGCCTGTGCTGCGTTGTGAAGCCAGTGGCATCTGGAAGCTTGACACAGCAGTACAGCACAGCAATCCCCAGTAGAAATGAACAGCTCCCATTTACAGGACCCCTTTCATACATTATTCTGCTGTTAACAGAGAAGTGACCCAAGGAACCAGCTGAGAGGCAAACAGGCTTAGCTTATCCTCTCTTTTGAAATTCCATTTTAATGTTCAATTCTTGGTTTCATTAAGAGTTTGAAGTCTTTTGAAATATGAATTCAGTTGAGCAGATTTTTTTGGTGAAGGGATTTCCTATGAGCAAACGCCATATGAAAGCAGACCTCATTTCAAGGAAGCATTTCTGAAGCCTACTAGTTATTCTGCATGCAAACAGAAGGGTAACAATCACTTGGGTAATCTCCCCAACAGAGAAGGACATGCACTTTGGGGAATGCTAAGTTAGGAACACAAAGTGTTGGTAAAACAACTGTCTTTATTTATGAACAGCAAAGACTCTACCCTACCACGTCTGTTTGGGAGAGTAAGTAATCCAAGAAGTACCTGGAGCAGCTGGCTTGCTTTTTAAATAAAAACAATAAAAATTATTAGAGAAAAAAACTTATAAAAATTAATCAACTTCTATTTCTAAAACCCACTGCACAACTGCTTTTGCTATACTGAAACGTCCCACACTCAGGAATAAACTGTGAAATGCACTGTTGATATTAAGTGTCATCCCTTTATATTTAGAAATTACTGATAAAACATCAACTAAGGATACTGTGTTCAGGTCTGTGTTTTTTCATATATTTTTAAAACAAGTTATACTGAACAAAACTTTAACAAAGACTGAATTATGCTTGTATAAAGATTACTTTCTCTGTCATAATTATGTCACTACGAATACAGAACTGAGCCCACCTTTAGAAAGCAACCATAATAACCACACCTATAGAGGATTTGGGACTTAAATTGTAACAGTACATTTAAAGCAGTATGGTTTTCTAAACAGACACAGGTGCATAAGCTGTATTAATAAGCTCTGCCCTCTGCAGAAGTCCTGTGCTTCACTGGGTTCTACGTACGACTCTTGCAGGATCAAGGTCTCCAGAATGTAGTTTACATGTGTAAACAGAAAGCTGTTTGCACAGAATCTTGCACTCAGCTACTTCAGGCAGAAGGAAGTCGCAGAGGTTTGACTGGTCCTAAATTGTATCTTAGCTCTGCTTTTCATCAAATAATTTTTAAAAAAAACCCAAAAAAACCCTCTCACCTTCCATCACCTGGAAGGAACTCAGCAGCCTGCTACACCATCACCACACCCCCCCGCTAAAGTCCACAGAGATAATTCTTACAATCCAGCATATAACTTGCCTGAGTATACATATTGATATATAAATAAAATCATAAACAGAGGAAAATTTGAATAACATTACGAAAGAAAAGGAGGCCAGGAGATAAATATTTGTATAAGTTTATAGAGCAAGGAAAATAAGTGGTTAATAAGTTGCTCTATCTTCATAAGTCATAGAAAGCGGAGAAGGAATTCAGAAAACTAAAGCTTCAGGGTGTCAGCAAAATAGAAAGGGAAAAAAACCAAGAAATAGCAGCCAAGGATTTAAGGCCCACAGCCCAGGTGAGAGTCTGGAGCAAAAGGATGTGTTGTGCTAAGCTTGGCAGAATCACTCCTGCAAAGGGTTCCTTTTGATGGTTTATTTACAAACCAGAATTATCATCATAGATGTTCTACTTTTTCAGAACCTGCTCTTCTGCTCCTGCTGAGTAGGTGGAGTGGGTGTAGGAGGGCACAAAGCCTAGTCCCACAAGGAGAAAGATCTTTGCTCTCCCCTGAGTACACTCAACTATGCGCAGGTCCAAGTCAGAAGTCCATATTTGTGAAAAGGTTTCATTGATGTTGTTTAAACATCTGCCTTTTTAGTGTTTGTGGCTAATGACACCCACTTAGAAAATGGAAAATAACATTCTTTCCTCTTTTCCAAACACACATACTATTAGGCTGTCAGACACCAGGAGCAGGGCTGCCCACAGGAACCTCGATCCTATTCCTGTCTCTCCCCTTGGCTGACTACACACGTCCATTGGAATCAAAGGCAGAGTGACAGCAGCATGGCAATGCAGGAGGGCACACCACTGCCCAGGCTGCCTGACCAAGTCTTTTCCATGGTACAAAGACACCATTGCTGCCTATGAATCTATGCTCCCACATCACATCCTGTAAGCAAAGGCTACCTAAGGGCCAATTAATAGATGATAGACCTACACTCATGTCCTGATTTTGGCAAGGATAGAGTTAATTCTCTTCCCAGAAGCTGGTAAAGATGGTGTTTTGGATTTAGGATGAGAATGATGACAACACAGTGAGGTTTTTAGTTGCTGCCAAGCAGTCAAGGACTTTTCAGCTGCTCAGCTGCCCTGCCAATAGGAAGGCAGCAGGTGTCCAAGAAGCTGGGTGGGGACACATCCAGGACAGGTGACCCAACTTGGCCAAAGGAATATTCCATACCATATGACATCATGTTAAGTATGTAACTGGGGGGTGGGCCAGGAGACAGTCTGGCTTGAGAGCTAGATGAGCATCGGCTTCAGCTGGCGAAAAATTGTGCTGTACATTACGCATTTTGTATATTTATTATCATCTTCAGTTTCTGTCCTATTAAACTGTCTTTTAGCTCCACCCACAGGTTTTACCTTCTTTGCTGTTCAATTCTCTCCCCCATCCCACTGCAGGGGGAAATCGAGTGAAGAGCTGGGCAGTTGGTTTGCCTGTCAGCTGGGTTAAACCACAGCAACTCAGAAGGTGGCAGAACTGAAATCTGAACCTAGGCTTCCCAAAACCAGCTGTTGCTTCATCATCCTTCCATTGTACTAGCTAAACTTCAAGTCACTTCACCTTTCTGTTTTGAGTCTGGCAACTCCAAAAAGGGAATACAGTCCCTTGAGATACACAGTTAGCGAAAGAGGAAGCTGTACCCAAAAACACTGAACCCATCTTTGCATAGAATAAACCTTTTGTTTATCTTTGTGTGGATTCCAGGACTTGGTAAGAACATGCCCCAAGTGAATTACCCCGTTATTGTAAGGTAATGCAGCTAATGCTGCAAACCTGATTGGACATGAGTACAATCAATAGAGATAAGCAGAAGCAGCAGCCAGATTTGTTGAATAAATGAATTCTTGCAAGTTACTTGCTCAGCTGCTCCATCAATGACAAAACTCCCATCGATTTCAGTGGGAAGTAGGATCAGGCCCTGATTTCTGACACTGCTGATATCAGGAGTCTGTTATATAACAGGTGATAAAGAATTAATTATAATTTTTTTTTAAAATTAAGGGAAACCTTTTTTCTCTGCCCCCAAACTTCTGTGGGCCCTCTGCCCTAGAGTTAGTCATCTCTGCTATTCATCTCTCCCCAAACTGTAAAGCAACATAGCAGAATGACAGTGCCAGATCCTGTTAAGATCTCACAGCCCTCATTAATAAACTTAATAGAGGCATTGAAGTATTTCAGGAGTGTAGTAGATTACATACTAAGGGCTGTCCTTAGGGTGTAATGTTATGTTCCTGCTTCACACAGAAGTAATGTATTTCTTTCAGAGTTTTTGTCTTTTTGTTTGCTTGTTTTTTTAAGGACTGCTGTACTCCTTGAAGCATAAAAACAGGCTGCCCGCTTTTTCAGCCAAAAGAGAAAAAGGGAAATCAAACCCAGGATTAATCACTTGCATTCTGTGAAGATTTACTCCTTCACCTTTAATGTCAAGCATCCTTGGGGTTGCAGAAATCTTGACTTGTGCCCCAGAAACTTCTCCTGAAGGAGGAGGCAGGCGAACACAGACAATAGCCATAGACTAAAGTCAACAAACACTTACCTTTGTAGACATAACTATGTAGAGGTGTAAGTTATATCTGTTTAAATCAGTGTAAACCTAGAACAGTTGAAGTTTCTCTAGTTTTCTACCTTTGCCAATGAAAACAAGTCCAGACTGAGTGCTTCCACATCTTGCTCTAAGTAGAATGGCACATTTGGAAGAAAAATAAGCATAAAACATTAGAGAGATTATTACCACTACCTGCCCAGCTGGTCACTAAATGACTAAAGAGGGGATGAAATAAAGTCACATATCCTTGTAAGGAAAGAAAAAGAAACCTCAGAAAATTCTAAGTCACAAGTCAGAAAAGAACTTTTGTTGCTTCACAAACAGCAACTTGAAAGCACCCTTCTACTTACAACCTCCCTCTTGCTGATGAAAAAGTATCTCTGTAGCAACCATAGAAATCAACCCCCTGGAAGATCAAAGCTAATATACTCTTCAGCTGTCTAACACAATGCAACAACCAGAACAAAGCTGGAGTTAACAGGGAATCTCCAAGCAACAGGACTCAGCAGATGCACAAAAGAAAGAGAGCGCTGAGGGACCACTGGTGAGTTGGATGGACCAACAGGACAGCTCCTCTATCCAGGAGTTTTGCATGATCAGAGAAAGCCTCCACTCAAATGTATTTAGTATTATTCCATCACATGTTACAGCTGGTGAAAAATAAGCTTAAGACAGACATGCCAAATCCTTCCAAAGTAGAAGCCCCTTCAAATTCATTGAGGTTTGACTAAATGTAAGCATTCCTGAAAATCTTTGGACATTGCTAGTTACTTTAGAGAGCTCTAAGATGAGAAACCTAAATTTTTGTACTTATTTTAATGTTCTTGGACATTTCCCTTATTCTATTACTGGTTTTTCTTTTAAGTTATCAGATCTTGCTAGGAAAAAAAAAATCATCTGGAAGCACTGTGAATGTGAAGTAAATGGGGTACAAAAATAGAAGCCAATAACATACTTTGTACTATCCCTAGGGCAGAAGGAGATGTGTCCAGCAGTGTTTGGATTAAAAATAACATTTTGAAGCAATATGAATAACCCAAAACCATCAAAATGCAGTTACTTTAATTCAGAGTTTTAATGCATTTATTTATTTCAATTAGACCACAATGGCTTTAGTCCATTACCTAGTTAATAAAGTGAATTAGAGAACGAGACAACGTTAGTGCAGCAGTTAGCACTAGTCCTTTCTACTTTTCTAATAGTGTCCAAGATCTATTTGTCAGGAAAGTGGTACTCTTTGCATGAAGAGATTCTGTAACAGCCTGACATGTGTTTATAATATGATGGGTCAGGTTTTGATTCTTTTCTTCCCCCTAGAAAGGGACCAACTCTAAAAGCAATTCCACTGTTTCAGAGAAAGTAATTCCTTAAGGATTAAGCATGTATCAGCCAGTACTTTGAACAACACATCTGTTCTTGTCTACACAAAACAATATTCTTTGCTAAATGCTATTTACTGCCTCACTTCCAACATGGATGGCTTTTTACAACATACTGGAACATCAGAAAGATTTTGCTCCAGAACAGGTGTTATCTATCTGAGAGGTTGGAAAAGTCTTATCTACACTTCCACACAGGAGGGGAAACTATACAATGAAATGAGTAAAATCTAGTTGTGAGAACTCAGACTACTTGAAAGTACTTAAAACCCATGGAGATACATGACTTCCTATACAGCTACACTAAGTGTACTGGGCTTTTGTTTAGCTTCTGAAACTCAACACTTGGTTATACAAGAAAAAAAGATGCTTTTTTTTTTAAATTAAAGGCTTCTTTTGAGAAAAAAAATTACAGCATAGATACAGTTTTGTGTGTAGGAATGGATTTTAATCCACTTTCTGTGGTGTGGACAAAAGTAGTACTATCCACTACAAGAGAATATAGGAAAACTTCTACATAATATAATCACGTATATAGGGAAGGAAACAGAATTTAGACAACAGCCTGAATATGTTACAATCATCTTTGCCAGTCTGAATTTGAATGTTTTGTAAATCAAGCTTATTTCTTCAGATACCCTGTTTGCATGCAGTTTCTTTGTTTTTAATTATTGCACACTCATCATAGTAAAAGTTCCTTTCAGTTTACCTTTTTCTTGGATGTGCGAGAACTTGAAATGGACCCAGAGGTTCTTGAGGGAAGTTGCATGTCTTTTGTGTTTGTCTCTCATGATGATCTTCCTCTTTTAGCCTGTACAGACACAGAGAAAATAAAGATAAATGAGAACTTTTATTTTTCTTCCCTTCTCCACCTATCAGGTTCTTCAGAACATGAAAACTACATTAAAACTGGATCTATAACTCATGGATTACCAGGAACTACGCAGAATGGATGTTGAGTTCTCTCTCTATCATCCATCCAAGAGCCCTGGGAGAGTCCACACCACTTCTATCTCTTGTGTGCCAGTTCATGAAGTCTCCCTTCCTCTGCTTCTTTCTCTACATGCTCTCACATCCACCACACACTCATTTCGCCCTCTGAACCGAAGCAATGACCCATTCCTTGTGATTAAATTAGCGTAAGTAATAAGATATCATAGAGCCGATTGATTTCCCCAGCAATAGTTATTAACCAGCTCAATTCAGAGGAAAGCAGAGCCATTATTCTAAACATTGATTCCTGAACAGGACTGCAGGATTGGAGTGTGCTCAGATAGATGTAGTGTGCATGCAAACAGCTCTCAATCCACAAACAGAAAAAGGGGAGGCTCCAAATCCCAGCTGCCTTCACAGAATCAGCTTTCACTTAGAAAACAAGAGACATCTTGGGTGATAAAAGAGGCCTATATGAAAGATGTGCTAAGGTTGCCATGATTATGAATTTGGTTCAAGGCAGCAGAGATTTAAATTCACCCAGACAGTAGCTGTTTGGGAGTTTAGGCCAAAAAACTGGGAAACTTTACCTATTTTCTCATGGCTGACTGTTCTAGTAACTGACACAGCTCCAACAGCTGCATCTGAGAGCCTTGGTTAGTCCAATTCAGCACATGATCATCCAAGCATACAGACACTTAGCCTCTGAGAACACTCCATTAAAATCCAAGCTTACGATTAACAAACTTGCCCTCTCCTCTTTTGCACTCAACTCCTCCAGCGTTTTCTTTTATCCAAAGTCTCCTGTTAGATCCCACCAGCTGCCTTCAGCTTGCTTTCTCAGGCATTTTCTACAGGATTTCATGCTACACATCACCACAGCTGTGGACCGAATTCTCCATTTCACCGTAAAGTAGCAGCTTTGGCTCCCCAAGTCAAGAAGTCCAAATTCTTCAATAGTATTCAAGGTTCAGAGATAAAACACCAGTCTTCTAGCTTATATTCAGAACCAGAAGACAAGAGCTTTTGACTTTCACTGAGTCTTTCAACATAACTTCACCTGCTTGGAATTAGTGTGAAGAAAACCACAGCCACTTTTCTTGGAGTCCTCAAACCAAAGACCTCACCAAGCATAGAAAGACCACATCAGCACATGCAAGTACATCTACTTCCCAGAGATGTTGCCTTGAGTCTCCTACCATCCTGCTTCTTCATGGGCTCAAGCGTCCATCACCATGATACCGACTAAAATCACTGTGAAATGAGAACAATAGCAGCCCATGGAAATTTAACTTACACCCAGTGATAACACAGAGTACTGCACCAACACAAGGACCAACCTTATGCCCCCACCACAAACAGACTGCCCTGGAGGCAGCCAAGAGCACCCCCCCAGCCCAGCTCCTTTTATGAGGGAGTGATGTCAGGTGGTGCAAAAACATCCCAGGCTAACTCAGCTCACCTGGGTTAACTCAGCTCACCTGTGATGGCTGCTTGGGGAGGTTAACTCTGGCCTGGCCAGAACCAGGTCAAGACATAAACCCACTCATTTGTCAGGAAGGGGTTTACAGAAGGCACGTAGCCACGCTGGTTCTAGAAAACCAAAACACACTCTAAGCTCCTGACCATGTCCAGAACATGGGCTTCCTGAGCCAGAAGGATTTTATTCTGTATAATAGTCCTAGATAGATTTTTCTTCCTTGAAATAATCTAGCAGCTTTTTGAGCCCATGAGAACTTTTTAGCATCTGTGACATGCTGTGGCAAAGAGCTGTGCAGCTTAAATGTTTTTTTGAGGAATAACTTGTGTCTGTTTATTTTGAACTTTTTTCAATAGCTTATCTCATTTGAAGCTCTCCTGGTTCTTGTAAAGCAGCTGGAGCTTACTATGTGGAGGGGAAAGGCAAGTACATTGACACAAAAAATACATGGTGTGGGTAACCTCAAGGAAGCAAACTGGTACAGACTACAGAAAAAAGCAATACAGAAGTCAAAAGGAAGTTCACAGAACCAGTGAATGAAGTAGTCATACATTCCACCTATTAGAAACACTAAAGAGCAACAAATAGCCCCACAGTAGTTCAATTATACTGCCATCAGTTTCAGTTCTAGTCCAAATAGCTCTCTCCTCTTCTGGAATTCAAAATGAGATGTATTACACTTTAAAGAATCTGTGAGTGTATGTGTGCCTATGGGACTTTTTCAAGTCACTTATTTGTCTGAATGCCATTGATTTTTCTCCTAATTGTTATTCACTATGCTAATTTCCCTCACAAATCTCACATGCTATTGATCAAAAAGTAATAAACTCTCCAGCAAACAAAACAAGCATTATTGCAATGTTGGGAAAACATCATTTAATATCAATACCATATTTACAATTATCTTTAACCCAAATTTCACCCGCGAAGCAATGCATAATCAAAATCAGAGAGCTACAGGCAAAAGGGTAATATTAAGACTCCCACTAGACTATTTTCTAGTAGATTATAAGAAGAAAGGCTGAAACAGGACAATCCCAAACAGTTTAAGATATACAGTTAATGCTATAAATAAATGCTGCTGAGTAAAGTATAGCCTCCCTAGTCTGTCTCCCTTCTTCTGTTATTTGGAGACAGTCACCATGAAGATAAAACAGAAGTAAAGGCAGCATCAGTATCTGTGCCAAAATACCAATCTATGGAGGATCAGGCCTCATTTAAATTGTGGTTTCTGCATTTCATTTTCTTTCTTTGATAAGGACACACTGGATTCAATCCAGTTTCTTGTACATGTCTGCTCATTTTCCTCCTCTTGAGTGGTAATGGTAGTAGCAACTAAGTGGTAGCAATTTATGATCACTGCAGTCCTGAATCTTGTTCCAAACATTATGAAATCCCCCAAACTATCAGTCTTCCTTTTATCCCCCATAATTTTCTGGATTTTATCTTTAATTACATATTTTCTTCACGTTAGCTTGAAAATTATTGCTCCTTTTCTTCTTTAACATTCTTTCAATGCAAACTCTAGTCAAGTTACTGCAACGTCAATGAACTCAACCTGGTGTAAAGCAAGTACACAGGAGCAGATTGGGTCCTATAGGGAACCAGCGAATGACCCTAAATTTGGACAGTTAAGTCATATTTTTATTAATCCAGCTCTTCTTTTGTTTCCTCTATCCCCAAAGTATTTCTTGGTAGAAAATCGACTGTTCATGCTTCAGCTCACTGTGTACATTTTTGATGAACTCACCCTGCACTGGATATCATTAGATTGCTGACTGCAGTCAAAAAGACATCACTGGGAGCAGATACATAACAAATCTTAAAGGTTGGAGGGCAAGGCAGCTAGGCAAGAGCAAGCACACACAAGTGGATGCCAGGACCAAGACACATAGTTGTGGGGAATTCAAAATCTGATTGAAATCCCAGAAGATATCTATATTTGGCACCATGGCTCATCTTTATTTTAAATATAAGCATGGTCTCTCTCATTTGTGTCTGAATCTTCAAAATTCATAGGGTTTGGATCAAATGTTCCAGTTCAGTCCTACTCTAAGGGAATCTAAGGTTCCCAGATATTTTCCTGTAGCTTTCTCTTCCTACCCTCTCTGTACAGTTTAAAATCTATCTTTTACTAGTCCAAGTGGACTCAGATTCAAAGATATTATTTCCAAGTTGCATATTTCCAAAAGCTACATGTCACAGAACGTGATGAACACAGAAATCTGTAGCGTGGGTGGATTTGTGAAAGGAGAGCTTTTGAGTGTGGCCTGCCATTCAACTCTGCACCTGGCAAAGAGTGAAAACAATCCTAGCAAGCCAACTAAAACAAAACAAAAAGCAGGAATGGAATCAGCAATCTCAGGGCAACTCTTGCCACAACCCTCCTCCTAAAGTTTCACGAATCCCACATTCCCTCCAGCTGGAAGAGCAGCCAGGTTTCTGTCACTAACCAAAGCCACCAGCCTTTGTGTGACTGGCCATGTCCTGAATGAGGATTACTGAGGTAACGGCCCAGTTCCCTCACTGGTGTAAAGTGGCATCATGCCAACCATGACATACCAGCGAAGGATCCAGTCCATAGTTTTTTGCATCTTAATAGGGAAAGAATTATTTTGTCTCTGCAATTATTTCTGACTAATTTCTGCCATTATACCTCTTTGCATCCGGCACACCCCTGGGGAAAAGTAGATGATTTCTCTGGTGATCTCAAGCTAAGGCGCCAATCAAAACAGAGGTTATTAATACAACGCTGAAAAATATCTCTAATAAATTCTTAATATTTGAATCTCATATTCTGCTTCCCACACACCCTCTTCAGTAGAATTTTGAAAATAAGTCAATTTTTGGAACAATCTGCAAATAGCAATATTAACAACATTCAGTAAATTGATGGCACACCCTCCCCTGGATGGCTATGTTCACTCCTCACTCCATTTCAAACCAGATGTAGCGGAAATAAGCAGCCCAAGAATGGGCAAGGAAAGGTTTTAGATTCAGGGAAAGAATTCCATATGATATTGGTGAAAAGACTTGATTTAGTGAGAAGATCAGGAAGAGTGGGCAGCAGAGAGCATAGCACATGTGTTCTTTTTTACCCTTATAAGTCAGAAACAAAGGAACATCAGGTAAAGATGAATGAAAACAAATTCAAAACCAATAATAAAAAAAAATTCTGTTTCCTATGCAGCACACAACCAAGTTATGGAGCTGATTGCCTCATATAAAATATCACTGATTTAAGTATTTATAAAGATCCAAAAGGGATTAGTCATTGGCATTGATAATCAAAACAATAAGTTACAACAAAAAGATGAAAATATGGTTGGGCACATGCCAAGTATTAACTGCCTGAGATAAAAATACCTCACGTGCAAAATGCAATTCCACAGTTACAGGGTATCATGTAGGGTTTCTTCTGAAGTGTCTTGGCTGGCTACTGATGGAGGCAGGATATTGGATTAGAAGGCTTATGGATCCGATTTGCTGAGGCAATTCATAACTTTTTACTTACAGACTCAGAGGTAAAGGGGTGGTGCCAGCCAGGGAGTCGCTGAAATGGGTTCTAAGAGCATTCAAGTAGAGATGTCCATGAATAAGGATTACACACCTGAGAATAAAACATTTCTACTTTAATGAAAAGAAGTCATGTTATGAAGGAAGTTAAGGAAGATGTGTGCTGTGTTCAGCACGCAAACACAGGAGTTCTGGCCCCTGATGCCTGTTGTATACACAAAAATTAGGTAAGAATTTGTAGCTGTACAACTAGTGAGAGCTTAAAGCCTATGTACATATACACACAGACCTTCTCTTCCACAGCAAAAAAGTGTCTGGTTCTCAATTTCATTTCTAGAAAAAAAACTGTTTCAGGCTACCAAAAGAAGGGAAAACTAAAGATGAGCTGCGAAGTTTCCCCGGCCTGCAGAAAAACAAGATGAAAAAAATATCTATCTGAAGATATATGTGTACATATACTTTTATATGGATGGATGGATAGATAAGACAGACAGATCAATCAAGCTAGTTTGCAGTGCAGAAAAGGACATCCTGGTGTTGTACACAACCATTAGAGATAAGAAGAGCACATAACCCGATGGCCAGAGCATCTTCCACAAATACAGAGATGTAGGTTTATGTCTTTATTCTGCCTGATTGAATACCTGATCAACTGGGCTCTAGTTTTTGCATTTCAGTTAAAATAGCCCACCTTTCCCAAGACATCTTTTCTGAGAAAAATGTCATCAAAACCATTAAGCCCTTGGGAAAAGTTAAGTCAATGAAGAATTTTATTTCAATAACCAGCTTTCCTTAAAATAGGTGGCAACTAGCTTTAACAAGGACTAAAGCTCTAAATACGATGACCTATTTTGCTTTTCTTTCTGAACCAAATCCAGATATACCAGAACACCTTAACTATTCAGCATAACTTTTATTTAGTTTAACGGCTTGTTCATCCTCACTGGTGTTCTCTCTAAATAACTATGGGCTATAGGACACAATCAACAACAATAACAAAATTAGCCTAGCTACTGAAAGCACCACCAAAAAGCCCTCACAGAACTCAGCCTGAGATTTATAATTATGAAATAACACATCCTTTTTATTTTTTTTCTAGTTAGGGTAGTAGCTCACAGTATAGAGTAAAAGAAACTTAGTGTATCAGAATCATCTTGCTACATCACAGTTTAATTTTTGAGCCTTCATCAACATTACAAGACATTATTCACCAAATGGTTCAAGTAAACAAATATGGTCTCAATGAAAACTCTTTGTATCAACTTTTGCATTAAACATTTGTATTGTGTGGTCATCCCTGAAGCTGGATTTTCCTCAGCGATGCTGCCATCACCTAATCACTGACAATAAGGTAAATCTTGGTGTAAACAGCACTCTCCTGTTTTTATCAGCAGTTCTGAGGCGTGTCTTTTTGTAGCACAGAACATCCCAGCCGATGAGTTAGTGCGGAGATCAAGACACACCAGGTCTTCCCATTGTGACACTTCCATCATTAGGAAGTGAATAATCGAAAAGTTAGGGGGTTTGTCAAAGTGACTCCCAGTTACATTATATTCAAGCCTACCTGCAAGACCGTTGTACATTTGGAACATTTTGAAAATTAAAAAAAGATCCAAAGCTGCTTATAAATTCATGACGAATTTGCATGGAATAATTTTTCAGGCTTCATTCACAAATGCAGAGGAAGCGTAACAGACAGTGACACTAATTTCTATTGAAGAAGCCTCTGCTAGGTTAAGGTGCTCATCAGGAACATGGGAGACACCTGGCTTGTGTACCCAAAAGAACATGAACTGTCAAGCTCACCACCCAGGATGGTACCTTATCTCCTGCATTACTGGGCCATTAACATGGAAAAGTCTCAGCCTGTATGGTAGGATCTTGCCTCCTTGCCTTAACAAATATGCTGTGTACCATGACCTGTAGCCCAGGTGCCCCATTTGCCCACTTACAATCATTCTTAAGAGAATGATTTTTGTACACCCTGTAAATAAAAATCCAGTAGCGGAGAAGCACGGTATTTTCCACCAAGCAATGGTTAAAGTACTCTCCCAGGAGGTAACATCACTTTCCCCCAAGCAGAGGGAGAAATCAAACATGGATGTCACATATCTGTTGTTCAGAATGCCTCTCCCACCACAAGTATCTCCCTTCCAAGAAACATGCAAGTATTTTGTGCCTTATCAAAACAGTATTGCTTTGGAAGAGAAAGCAAAGCCAGAAAAATACATTATTTACCCTGTATTCCAATAATCTCTTGCAACACGAGAATCTTTTGGTATCCAGGACCCAAGATGCCCTGGCTCTGTGGGTGGAAGCAGAGGTGAAGCTGTACTAACGCAAGATAGATAACTTGGGTTTTCCAGGTACATGGGCTTACTGCTTCTTAGTTAGAAGTGTTCCTCAGGAACCCCCAAACATTCTTCTCTGCTTCTCTACAAAAAGTTGTAAGGATGTCTTCCTGAGTGTTCCCAGAATGAGGATATACACATCAAATCACTTCCCTTGACTGTTAACATGTGAGAACATTCTCGAGGGCGTTATGTCCAATTGTTTTCACTACTGAGCAGTGAACTAGACGACACAGGGCCAGCCAGAAATTATATTCCTTTGACTTCTCCACCTCTCATCTCCCTTGCCTAGAACCTGTAACATTTCCCAGTCACCTGGGTAGAGAGTTGCGTTTTTTTCATGCTTGTTCTGTTTTTCCACTCCCAATTCAGTCCTCCTTAGTCAAAAGTTATCTTCAACACAGCTTAATAGCAAGAAACATTCCGCAAAGGCTGCAGAGCATTATTTTGTTCTTAACATACTGGGAAATAAAGTGTGTGGGTTTGGGATTCTAGGATCCAGACCATCTGTTAAACCTATCAGAGGTTTGAATTCTAATTTGCTGTTGATTTAAAAATAGTCCCAGCATTACCCTGTCATTTTCTGTAAATTATATATTATTTAGTTTGCCATTTTTAAATATTATAGCGTCGTCTTCTCTCTTCTCTTATGGTTTAATTTAGATTCCTTATCATCTGCACTAGTGCCATTCTTCCCTCCCAGTAACTGATCTTTGCCTCTGCTCTGTGCCAGGGAACCTACCAGACTACTCATGGGCTTGAAAGCTGGCTCAAAACCCAAAGCCAGCATTATAAGCTGAACACAGCTTCATCACTGCTGCAAGATGCAATCTCTGCATAAAAAGCAACACCCAACAAAAGTTTATTCTGTGGATTCCATCAGTTTACCTACAGTCAACCATACTAATATATCTCGCAGTATCTTGTAACTATGATGACCAGCAATTATAGTATCACTGCCACCGGATTCAACTGTCAAGCTTCAGAACAATTTTCCTAGAGAGTATCAATCTGCTTTTTCTTTTTTACAATTTGGAACTCATTCTCATATTTTATCTTTTGCAACGGACTGAGCACATAGCACTGTGGACTCTGCCATGGTATTGCCTGTTCAAGCCATCCCATAACATTAAATGTGACCTATTTTCTCAGAATATAAGGAAAAAGGCTTCAGTCCACTCCTAATGGGTATGCAAGCAGTGGTTCTGCCCAACATAATACTACAGCCAACATAATACTGCCCTTTTCTGCTGAAATAGCTATTAGCTAGAGCAACAAAACCTGGGCAGCTTATTTGTATGGCAGAGTACTGAGATGCTTCTGTGAAGTCCTAAAAAATTAATTCTATTTGTGTTTACACGCATCACAGAAACAGAAGGTGCTTCTTTCAAGCCCTGGTTGCAATAGGAGGCAACACAGACTCATCCAGCAGATGGGAACAGAAACTGGGACTGATTCAGGTTTCCATCTTCATCGCTGGACACAAACAAAACTGGACACTGCCTTTCCCCATGGGCTGAGCTGAGTAAGGGATGAAACAGCAGAGTTTTGTGAAGATTTGGACTTTTTTCATACTCAACTTGCTAACACCTGCTAGCAGAAGACAAACTCACAGGTTCACATTTGATTACCTTTCTGAAAACAGTGGTATATGCAGATGTTTTCTTCCCTGGCATGTTCCTGTCCCCTCACTTCAGACACTTGATAGGAAAGAGTGGTTGGCCCAAAGGGGAGGACGTGCTTGCTCTAACTTATTAATTATTTGTAAAACACACACGTCTAAAGCAGTGATTCTCAAACATGGCCAGTGTACAATAAATTTATTTCTCATTACTCAGTTGTATTTTGGTTTAGCTATCAAAACTGCAGCTGTCATGAATTTGTGTGGCTGCAGATGCGGCCACATTAAAAATGGATTGTGTACAGTGGGTTACATACAAGCAGCTCCTACCCCTATGAATTCACAGACCTAGCAGGATGATGGACAGAGAACTGGTAGGGAAAAAAGGAAGAAAACCCAAATGAAAGAGTAATCTGGCAATTCTTGGAAGCTTATTTAACACTTAAGCTGATACATTATTTTTTTTCCCCTATTTGCCCCAAACTAGACTATCCTGAGTTCTCATCCCTGCATGTGCAGAGCAATTCCATCTCTCAGGCACACTGAAACCAAACTCTAAACATCTGCGTAACATTCACTGCAGATGGTTGGCCCACCACAAGCTCTGCAATCCTCAAGACAGTCCTTCCCTCAACATCTAAGTATTCCTATTATGAATGACTAAAAATCCAGAGATAATCACCAAAAATCAAAGTGAAGGGATGTCATCAGGGGCAAAAAACAGCCACTGCCCCAAGTGCTCTGTACCACTCATGATTTGACTGATTTGTCTCATCAGGGTTTATAAAGAAATAAAACTTCTATCTTTAGAATTCTAGATCTTATTGTAGCACACAAAACTATCACAGTTTTGTCCTCTTTCATACAGCAGCTTTAGAAAGGACAAGCTTATTACTACGTGCAGTGTTTTGGGGATTGCAGCCATGAACTATCATCTAATGACCCTAGCACTGGGAATGCCAAAAATTCCTGCATCTGAACCAGTTAGTCACAGAGTCTCTAGATTGCAGACAACGATTGGTGCATCTCCCAGAAGTTCAAATTACCACATTTTACCACATAATTTTAAATCTCCAGTTACAGATTTGAAGAATCTAATTCATTCTTCAGCCACTTTCTCTTTCCACATCATAAAAACACAATGCAGTCTGACAGAAGTACTTGTCCACATTTAATGAAGATGCATTTGGAGTCAGGACCGAGGCTTCTAGGAAATGTACCACAACAAGTAGTTCAACACGGCTCGTTCCCACTGCGCTTCAGTGAAGCTCATGTGACAAAATACATCTATACTGACAAACAAATTACTAGGGAGAGATCACCAATGAAACAGTCATTTCACCCTGCCAGTACTCCAGGGAATTAAAGACCAAGAAGGTAAACAGAAAAAACTCAAGTGGAAAAACCCCAAGAACAGTATAGGTGACGGGACCAGAGAAAACAAGCCACGGAGCTGCTTTCTCAGAGGGGTTTTAGTTCCCTCTGTGGATAAACTCAACCTTACAGCAGCTTCTCCTAAATCTCAGTGTACTGAGCTTCAGCTGCACACTGAAGGCTGAAACCATGAAAGCCACCGCAACTGGCGTTTGGCAGGCCTGCTCCAACCAACGCTGTGCCCTGGCCACTTGGCATGCTGGAGCAAGCTCCTAGAACTGCCCCTGTCCCCACTCTTGGGCTGGTATTTGCTTCATCTCATGAGACAGACACGAGAGGGCTGTGGCAACACATGGCGGTGGCCTCCGGCAGACTCTTAAACCATAAGTGTACATTAAGACTTTGTTTTGGCCAGACTCTCGTTTGGGTGGTTTATTTTTACTACTTTTTAATTACTCTAATTGAAGGGGGAATATTTCCCTTCATTTCTCCCATTCAGCCGCTTCACCTCCTCCCACCCGCTACTCCCTTTTGAGCCTCTGCCTGCAAACACCACCGTTAGTCATATTTCTGTGCTACACTGAAGGCTGGGGGAGTCTTCCCCCTCCCTTCAGTTCTGCTGGAAAATAGAGAACAGATGAATTTCATTAACTCCCTTGGCTTGTAGGTTGACACACCCTACTATTCGTAAACACAGGGATTAGCTAAGTCCTTCTAATAAACACAAGAGCGAAAAAAAAAGATCTGTCCACTATTTGTTTAAGGGATTTTGTGTTTACAAAGGAGAGGGGAGCATATGTGAGCAAACCTGCTATTTAGCCCTGATTGAAGGAGGGTGAAAGTGGCCTAGAATGAGAAGAGAAAGGCTCTCCTCATTTACCACTTCAACTTTAACAGAGTCCCCTCTAGACCAAGGCTGGGAGCCACACTCCTGCACGGTCACCTTCACAACCTGGTACAGACCAGCATCTTTGCAACTCTTGGAAATCTTTAGGCAGAGCATTTTCATTTTATTATTTTTTCCTGGAAACTACAGCTACAACCCAGACCTGCACAGTAGTTTCCAGAGGAATTTCACTGGGCTGGTTTCAGCGCTTTTGTGCATGCACTGAACTAAACAGCACGAAGTGATGCTCCCCACAGATGAAAGAAGGCAAAATGCCTCTGTGCTCTCTGATGGTGTGGAAAGGAGCAGGCTCCTCCAGAATAACACAGGAAGCATTCAGCACCTGCTTCGCTAACGCAGAACAGGCTTCCAAATCCCCTGCAGATTTTTTGCTTAACATTTGATATCCGTTTTTCACATCCAATTATTAATCTGCATATACTGAATTCTTTGGTTTCTGCAGATCTGCCTGATTATTTAAGCCCTGAAATAAGAAGGCAGAAAATGAGAGAGAAAATGCAGATCTGATTCCCAGATGGATGCTAAAACTGGGAGGGAGGTGGGGGCACAGACTAAGTCATTATAATTCAGGATTTATTTCTTGTACTGCAGCCTTACTAAACAAACATTTGGATCAGAAGAGGCAGGGTAGTTTGGGATTTAGTAGTGATTTCCGTGAATGACCCTGATTTATTCCAAGTTCTCGATGCTAAAGCCTCATATTTCAAGGTCTTCCCCATCCTCTATTATTCAGGACCGTTGGCCTCATTTTACATTTCAACCCTGAGAGGAAGAACCATACTTTAATAAACGTATCACTACTGATACAATGGAGCGTCTTTTATTTTTAATGCCCCCAGTACATGCTAAAGGCATTCCCAAAATACTGAAAGTGAAGAAGTCTGCAAAAATATTTGAGAAATCACTTTGTAAAAAGGCATTTCTATGGGGTAACCTCAGGTTCTTCTGGGCAAGAGAATAACACCTTCATAGAAATGTTTGTGTAACAAGTATCTTTTCAATAATGCACTTTGAATTTTCACACACACACATACACCCACACACAACCAAACAAGTCCATTCCTCTTTTACAAATGTTTCCATTTTCTGATAAGGAATCAGACCCTGAAAAGGTCAGAAGCAGTACCAGCAGATTAGTAGGTGCTTCCACTGATTGCAACTGGGTTATGCAAAACACATCTCATTTCCTTTGAGCTCTCAAGCCAAGGTTTGAATACAGAGAGTGAGCAAATATAGAAGCACAGCTGCTTTAAGCTTCCTCCGATCCTCACTCATAATACATAAGTGGTGCTCCTGCACCAAACTGCACTGCGATCAAAACCAGCTGATCCTGAGTTTATCAGAACGCTACTGTTTAAATCGCACTTGAGGTTTTTTACATTTTCCCCCAGTATATTTTACAGGGGTCCTTGTAAATCTGATCAAATGCTGGAGCAGCTATAGCGACTAAGTGTTGCTAATGTTTGCGTTCACAATTTTTCTTATGCTCTCCAGTGCCTCGTGTGGTCACAGGGGATGACTGCCACAATCTCAGCTCTGTTTTCTTCTTCTTTCCTTGTTTCAGTGCATCAGAAACAGGCACATCTCACACTCCTTTTGAGAATATCCCAGAGTGTGTGGCACTCATTAAAGTCAAATCAAATAAGACAACATAAATTACAAAGCAAGATAAACAGTTCTATAAGACTTGATTTAAATACATTCAACAACTCAAAAAAAACCTACCCCAATTCAATTAATTCAATTGCTTTATCCTACCAGAGAAATTTAAAAAAAAAAAAAAATTAAAAAAAAAATCATAGTATCATAGAAAGTGTTGGGTTGGAAAGGACTTTTAGAGATCATCTAGCCCATCCCCCCTGCAGAAAACAGGGACATCTTCACTAGATCAGGTCATTCAGAGCCCCATCGAGCCTGACCTTGAATGTCTCCAGGGCTGAGGCCTCCGCTAAGTCTCTGGGCAAGCTGTGCCAGTGACCCACCACCCTGATATTGAAGAATTTTTTTCCTAATATCCAACCTAAATCTCTCCTTTTCAAGTTTAAAACCAACACCCCTTGTCCTATTGCTCCATGCCCTCATGAACAGTTCTTTACCAGCTTTCCTACAGGCACCTTTCAGGTAATAGATGGTCACTATAAGGTCCCCCAGAGTCTTCACTTTTCCAAGCTGAACAAGCCCAACACAAAATGGATATGAAGACATGATTAGCTAGTTGGCATGTAAGATAACATACTGATTTCACCTTGAGTAGTTTCAGGTCACATACAGCCAGCTTAATTCATAGAAAAGATGAAAATTTTTAGTTCTGAGATTTAGAAACTGTGTTACCAACAGCTTAGAAACTCTGAAGCGAGTGTCTAAGATCAGCTGCCAACCTCCTAACCTGCCTGGCTGCCCATGGACCCCACTCACTACAAGTCCATTGCCCACCCACCTCACGGGTATGAGCTGCTCTCCTCTCCAGAGCTCCTTCCACAGAAATTTCCTACTGGCCTCATGGTAAGTTTTGATTAGATCATCATCTGTGTTCAATAGAAAAACACCTACCACATTTAATATCACATCATTAGATTCCAGTTCAAATAATGGTGCTTGGAAGCTGCTCAGGCAGCAGTTGCAAAAAACCTTGTTAAGGTTGTAGCCCCCCTTTAGTTCACGGGAGACTTCAGCGATAACATCATCTGCCATAGATAGATTGTAGGGGTTTCTGGTGGCAGCGATGGGAAGCATGTGTCTTTTCAAGGCTACAGTGCATGCCAGCAGTGACTATTGGGAGATTGAGGAGATGCTCTTTTATGAGTGCAGTGATTGTGCACTCCGTTACCCCACAGCACTAAGTGTGTGCAGTTCACCTTACCTGGGAGAGGCAACAAGCAGAGATGTTAAATTGTCCTCCTTGAACTTACAAACCTTTCCAAAGCAACACCTCTGCACATGAAGAGCTTTGCTCCAGCTGAAATGGCTCTGCTTATCCACGTTAAGCCTGCCATGTAGGAGACCATTTCCTCTTATTTTCCACCCATAAAAAGTTAATTTTTTTTAAAAAAAGAAAAAAAAAAGAGAAACCTTTTTCTTGAGTGGTTGCAGGTCACTCTGGATCAATGAGGTTTAACTTTAGTGTGTTGTGATGAAATATTAATACTGAGTCAGTGTGTTTATTTCTTCAAGCGTCTGGAGCCGCTGAGTGTTTATGCCTCGAGATTAGCAGGAAGTGTGCCCATGCATAGCAGCCCTGTACTTAGAAAGTCCGAGATTTCAACATTTGAAGACTGTCCACGGCAAATCAGCTGCGTCGGATTGTGTGTCAGTTCTGCTGTGAGACAGAAGTTGTTCCCACGAGATTTCAACCCCATAACGAACCAAGAGATTGTCAGGTTAATAACTACGTTAGAAAGGCATGTCTCAGCACCATCATTCCCACTGCAAAGTATTCGGACTTATCTGGAGCGAGCAAAATTAGGCCATAAGCTTACCACCAGCGGCTGAGACTGTAAGAGGGTCCCAATTTATTCTTTGTGACAGCAAATGCCCTCTGGTCAGGTATAGCTTGCTTTATGTTTCAGCAGCTAAGGTGTTACCTGTTCAAAAGACGAGAGAAATTCAGTTCTCTGGGTTTTGAAGAAAATATATGAACACATTGTACAGTAAACGGGCACCGTTCGATGGGTTACAGAGGGCTTCCAGGGTGCCTCTTGTAAGACACAGCAACTGCAAAGCTCAGAGAGGTGGGGCTGGGAGAACTGTTTACACAGAAGGCTGGGACACCACGGGTTGAACGAGTGCCAGGAAATCTATAGCCTCCCTCAAACCCAGCCTGCACCAGTTCACTCCATAAACACACAGGACAGGAAGCCACTTGCCTTTCCCATTTGAAAGGTTAGAAGGGTCCTAAAAGGAAGGGCAAGCGTAGGAGCAAAGGCAAACGTAGAGGAAAAAGGATACTGCAACGTCCTGCCCCAGTTTCACCGTCTGTTTGGGAGCAGATCCACTTCCCCTGTTCCTACAACAAGTGGAAACAGGATTTGTATTTTGGCTGAGTGTCTCTCTCATGTGTCATTTGCATGGGGCCATCTCAGAATTAGTCTTTTAAGGTGGGTGTTTCTCCAAATAGATGAGTCACGAAACCGAGGTCCTGGCCCCATGGCCATGTTCAGCCTAGGCAGATTTCCTTGCTACAGTTTTCAGTCCGGCATTGACAATTAGTGCCAAAGCTGCTAGAGCTGCTTGGAAGGAAAGGCAAGCTACCAGCCCAGCTTGGCTCTGCTGTACAGGAGGTGATGCAGTACAGTGCTTTACAGCTTACTACGCAGCGCAATTTCCCTGCAAACAGTAGCCCAGGGTGCCTTTCAGAGTGAAATGCAAAATGTTAGCGTGGTGAGAGAAGAGTTACCAGACATAAGGATCCTTGTGGGACATAAGGAATCTCTGCATGTGCAGAGATTGATTGGAAAAATTTACAATGCAGAAAGCTATGGGGATGCTGCTCGGTAGGGCTGCCAAGGAGATGGCTCGACTGACAGCGATCAGACGCGACTGAGCGGACAGAGGGAAGCCAGCATGGGTTGTCATGGGAAGGACACAGAGGTGAGGCTTCTGGGGAAGGCTGAGGTTTCCGAACAGCTCGCTCTCACACAGGGAAGCATGAGGAGAGCTCAGAGCAGCAAAATCAGCTCCCGTGTCTGTGCTCACGTTCGAGCCCGGCACATAGGTGATGCGAATATGGAGTTTAAACTGACTGAGTTTCTGTCTAGTGAGTCCTCGCTGAGATTATATAGCAGAGTTTCCTAAAAGCACTTAAGAGGATTCAGTACTTTACTGACTACAACCTAGTCCATATACGTACTGGTGTAGAGGATTTTTAATGCTAGCCCAATTCTGTAAGAACAAAAATAATGGACACAATCAAAAAATTAACCATCTCTACTACCTTAAAGGTGTAAGACACTAAATATTCCTTCCTAAAGAACTTCACTGGCATTAAACATACCTCAACATATGTTAAACCCATTTATACCTGCAGTATAGAGCTGTGTAAATTTGAGAGCAGACAGAGATGCTGGTGTGGTCCTACAGAACTGCAGTCATTAAAACAGCAGCAATATACCTGAAAAAGAGGGGAAAGGCAAACACCCGTTCTCCTTTAAGAACACCCTCCAAAAAGAAAGACAGGTATGTAGACAGGCTTGACATAAACACTTGCAGTGTAACTAGCAAGACACACACACGCAAAGAGGAAAAACTAAATTAGGTAAGTCATAATAGTACTATAGTAAAACTATAAAGCAGGAGACTGCTCCAGGCATTTGATGTGCATCTTGGCACTTTTAATGAGGGAAAACAAAAGACTCAAAGTGCATCCTCAAGAGCTTATGTGTGAGCGTGTGAGTGTGCATGTGAATGTGTGTGTAAGAGGGGGGAAAGGCGGTGGTGGCTCTCGAGGGGGAGGAGGATGCTGTTCACTGAGGCCCATCAGGTAGCAGTAAATCTCCACCGTCGGGCGCACCCCGCCTTGCTCCTCACGCTACATTAGGCATGTTGTACTCCCTTTGGTTTATGGAGGGTTGTGGTGCTAAATGAGCTAGAACAAGAGCTGCAGTATCAGGGGATCTAGTGACTGTCTCCACCAAGCAGCTCCACTGCATGAGGATTTCTCCATTTCCCTCTTCCTTGCTTAGGACTGTGCCTGGAAAGGAGTCAAACACACACACCCCCGAATCATGCAAGTGATTTATGCACACCCCAAGTTTCTGGTTCTGCATTCTGCATTCCAGGCTCTGGGAAAGGTGTCATTTATCTCGACAGTCACTACAATGCAGTTTTGTGGCTTCTTTCTTAGGCTGTTAGCCTCTACTTTGCAGAGAAGCAGAACATCTACAGTTTCCTACCAAATCACTGTTGGATGGATGGGGCCCTTGGTGGCATTCTTTGGAAAAGCAGAAATACATACAAGCATACCTTAAACCCCTGGGTCAGAGTGTCACACTCAGAGCTGCTGCTGCCTTCTGGCATTCTCAGCGCGTCCTGGAACCAGCTTTTATCCTCCCTCTCCCTCACTATCCTTCAGTTGCCTCTTGACCTTTCAGTATTTTAAATCAATTCATTTTCATTTTTTATTATCTTTAACCAACAGCACAGTTCAGGCCACCCCTGTATTATTTTTGTGCCGTGAAAGATCAAGAGCAAGCTTTGCGCAAACGCGAAGGCCATGCAGGAATACAGGTGGGCAAAAATCCAAAACCCAGTCGTTTGCCAGCCATTCATAACTTCTCAAAATATGTTTTCATGTCACACTGGGGCAAAAAAAACCCCAAAAATGTTTTAATGGAAAAAAGAAATGAAATGGGATGTTAGCATAAAGCAGCAGTCCCTGCTTTTTCAATGTACTGACTGTGGATTCTGGTTCTTTCTGGAAACTAAAGATGCAGCTTCAACCTTTGCTTTTCAGAGCGCTCCGATACGGGACTCTAATCTGCCTGAGAGCTGTTGAACTCTAACTGGAACAATGAACACTTCAACTATTACACCGCTGCGTGCATTAGGGAACAGATACCGGCAGTGACAATAAAAACACACAATAAGAAAACACAACCTGAACTAGCTCTACAGGACAATTAGTTCAGTATAAACAACTGCATCTCAGAGAATTCATTGTGGTTTTGTGAAAATCTAATCAATGCAAAGCTCTAGATGAAGAGCAAATAGAAAGTTAGCAACTGAGAAAGATGGAAGATAAACATTTTACCACCATTGACTCCAATATCTTGAATACCACATGCAGTTCTAGTTGCCTCAAGAGAAATGTAACAGCAGAAATAGAAAAAGCACAACAGAGAAAGGAAGGGGTTGAACAGAGATATACCAGAAGGACTAGAGAGACTAAAGAGACTTCTAGAAAAGAGGAATGACTACAGAGTGATTACAGTAGAGACCTGCAAAAGCAGACATCAGTAAGAACTACAAGATCAAACGTATGAGGACAGTCATTAGTTCACTGGTTCTAGTCAAGCAAGAACTAAGGATTACCCAATGAAGCAGACAAAAGGCTTCAAGCTACAAAAGAACGTATCTTTTCATCCCATATGTATTTAAACTGGCAGTAGAGAGTTTCATGGGGACAGTTTGGCCCACATGGACAGTACCCAGTATCTACTGAGAGCCTGGGGTACATCAAGACTGCAATTGTGGTCTTACTGCGGGAGAGGGAGCATCTCTCTTGAATGTCACAGGCTTTTGCAGATACGTTAGGTGTAGCTGCACAACTAACGTAACCAAACATACTACAAACTAGCCTGTTCCACCAACAGGCACCCTCAGATGTGCAGTAGAAAGTCAGTTTGACTACAGGAGGTTTTAGCCGGTATGTCCCCCTTTTATTGGAACATGCCAGGGCCTTCCCTTGCTCAGCACAGACTTTTTGGGGCTGTATGTTTGTGGGACACATGTGACTTGATATCTAGAAAGCCAAGCTGCTAACCAGCACCACCACCACAGCAGATTTTAGCATAAGTTTACATATATCAGAATTCACAATTTCAGGAATGAAAAATAAAAACCCAATCTTTAAAACACCTACCCCAGCTCCGATATGAAACCAGTTGTGTGGGTGCTAGGAAGGGAAAACAGGAAAAACATTTCATTGTCAACCAAATACCCTGTAAAGTTATTTTGTTTTGGATTCAGTTTGTTTTGTTTTAAAATAATCCAAAGGTCTTGGATGGAGAAAAGCATCACAGACATTTAGTTTGAGTTTCTTCCCACTCTCACAACGCCATTTGTTCATAGAAAAAAAAGCCCATTCTCTACAAATATCCAACTTATTGCATATCCTGATAGCTATAATCACCCATATGGAGGGCATTACGATAGCCCACGAGGACAAAAATAAGGAAAATGGTTTGGAGGCAATGCTTAGCAGAACATATAGCATCCCACCCTCTTGCTTCCTGACCATCTTGGTAAGAAACTATTCGCTTGATTGCTTTAAGAAGTTCTTGGCCACACCTCATTTAACTTATTTTCCAGATCAATCAGGTCAAGTCCCTGAAAAATCCCCTCAGGTTGCCTTTTTAAACACTGACTTGTTGCCTTTTAAGCAAACAAAATAGAAGTTTCCTTTTCAGCTGGCATGAGCTGGAGTCCAGATGCAGGGCTCCAACCCAAAAACAGCATTCAGCAAAGGACCCACATACCAAGCAGGATGACTGATTTTTGCCTGCACTTCCCCTCCCCTTTTTTTCCTGCCTTGGGAAATATTTGGGATGCACAAGTAGATAGCCTTTTTTAGACATCGCCTGCTTCTAGGAAGAAAAGAGTGGGTGAATGGATACAATAGGCCCAGAAAGTAGAGCTGTTTAATCAAAACCAGTCACGAACAAAAGAAAGCCAAGGAGCCCAGGAGGATAATTATATTTCACACATCAATTAACATTCTTTCACTGCCACTTAAGAAATCCCATTTAATTGCCCTGCCTAAGTCCTGATTGTATAAGATGTCGTACAGAAGGTGAATTGGCTACGGCGGAGGGTGCCACGTTATAGAAAGCACACAAAGCTATATCAGTAGAAAGTCTGTCTTTCTGGTGAGTTAACCCTGCCTGTGCGCTTCCACGGATAGCACTAAAGTGTACTCAGCCTCAACAGGATCACAGGCAGCGATCCAAAAGCTACCCTCAGTCACCCTACAGTCCTTAACAGTGTCAGCTCTTCCTATTCATATCACAGTCAGAGCTAAAGGTTTCATGAGATCTATGTAAACATAACAAGACACTTTCTCCCCGGTAATCTTGCAGGCAAGGAAAAGGAAGCATGCCTTCACTAAAGGCAGAGAACTCATCCTTGGATGGATCGAATGATTGCATGAAGCAAGGTCATGAGAGAAGTGCTAGGAAATGGCCTCAGATCTCCAAGTCTTGGTTTCTTAATATCAGATACTTTTCTTTCACTTGGAGTTATAAATATTACAGTAACAGAAAGAAGTCATCATCATCATTCTGATATCCTTTTCCCATTTAAAGAAGAGGGACTTTGGGAAAAGGTTAATGTACCTAGGATTTTGCATATATAAAATGCATTATTCCAATGCATAAAAACATTCTTAAAAAAGGAGGGGGGGGGAAGGCTGAAAGCTAAGCAAACTGTTTCTACTGAAAAAGCCGCTAAAAAGAAAGCCATAATACTTTTATGGTTATTTATCAGAACACATTTAAACATAACATGAGTAGGGAGTCAACAAGCATCCTCAGCCAGTCCCCTGTGTCACATACCAGAGGCATCCTCCACAGCAAAACAGCACCCAAACCTTTACTCCCATCACACAGCACCCTACCTCTTCTGGGGCAAAATTGTGTAGCATTTCTTTTGTTTGCTTGTTAATAATAGACTACATTTTTCAGGGGCCGTCCTGAAATCCACTCCGTGCAGCTCTTCCCATGGGAGCACAGACCTGCTCCACACCACAAGCCAGTGCCACGTTTCACACCACCAACTAATTCCGGGATCCATCACATTTGCCATTTCATCCTTTCCCCAAATTCTGGAAAAAAAAAAAAGGCTTTGGCTAAGTAATTGTATCTTATGTGGCACTTCTACTTGAATAAGGGTGTTGATTTGACAACCATCTCTTACTTCTTCCATCTTCTTAAGCAATTGTGCCAACAAAACTTTTATATTTCGAATAAGCCTCAAATAGAGACTGGGTAATATACAGCATTTAATAAATTCAAAGCACACTAACACCAGGATGTCTAGAGATTTACAGATTTTAATCCAGTCATCCACAATAATAATTTTTAAAAGTCTTACTCCATTTATTAAGGATAATGGGAGCCGAACTGCTCATTTGGTCTTTATTGGGTGCTGTAGATCTGATAAAGGAAAGCCATACTAAAGATACAGCATGTTGTTATTTTTAAGTGATGTGATTTTCTCTGTCACTAAGAAGTAACAGATTTTATTGAACAAAATAGTTACAAATATATGGATTGTGACAGTCACCAAAAAATGAACAAACAGGAAATCACAAAGATTTTTTTCCTGTTCTTTGAAGGAGAAACACTTCACCTAAAAAAAAAAAAACCCAAAACTAAATAGATTTAAATTAAGTGAAAACACTACTACTTTTTTTGATTAATTGCATGATCCTTCCACAAAGTATTTGACTCCTTAGGCAGTCTTGCCATATGGAGTTAAAAGTCTCCACGGATGGACTGCAGCTCCACCATGGATCTGTTTCAAATCAGCTCTCTGTGCTGAGTGTCTATAGAACGAGCTGCTTACAGAAAGAGACTTCGGAGCTTCTGATTTGAACGGACTGGGTTTTTAATATGTATATATCTTTAAATGTAAATAAATCTTAATGGCTATTTTAAAATAGGAATTATAATAATTACTACTTTCTTACTAACACAATTCCATGCCATTTTTTCTAACTAAGGGATGGGGTTTTTAAACCAAACAAAAGGTAAATTTCAAGTTTATAAAACACACCTTCAGAGCAGAGACATTACATAAAATTTAATTCTTCAGCTAAAGAAAATACAGTGTCTCTGTTTTGTCCATGAGGAATGTGACACAGAGGATAAATCTGTTATACAAAGCCCCCCTATTTTTTTAAATAGGAGTGAAATTATAAGGAAGGAGTTTTTTGCTTCCCATCCAGCACTTACTCCATGATTTCATGCTGCCTTCCCAAGCTTCATAAACTTTCCCTACGCAGTGCAAGTCTGTTGAATAGAATATAATCTCCTTGTTGCCAGCTGGCTTCCTTCTTGAGGTTAAATCATGCCGAGTTCCCTGCTGCATTTCAAGAGTTAACACGCACATAAGGCCTTTTCTCTGAACCCTCACATCTTCCCATACAGCTACCGGGGAGGAGGGAAGATCGGAAGGTAAGACAGAAAAGGCGAAGGAAGACACGTGAAGTGGCAAGTCCCTGGGCTGGCGATGCTGGAAGACATCGTGGTTAGGGCAAAAGCATCCAAAACAAAGCACTACGTGAAATTTGGGGTGGCTGTTACCACCATGGCGCCCATATGGGAGAAGGCAAAGTGTGAGGACCCTTGGAACAGCACCTGTCCCAGGCTGTATCCAACTACAGGAGCCTGCAACAAGGAGGCATCCAGCAACCATATCCTCTACCCTCTGCAAAATGCAGTCCTAGACATTCCTGGGCATCAGACTGGCTTTCAGTTAAACAGTCATCCTACCACACTTTGTAGCCACAGTAACAACAGGTCTGGCTATCTCAGCTCTACATTTAAGCATCCAGATCCTTTCCAAGTCTGAACTATTTGCTGCAGTGGCTGGTATCCTGAAGTCAGTAAGAACTGAGCTCATGCTTAATGTTGAGCGTTACCTGAAGTAAGGTCTTTGAAGAAGGGAGAGAGGCTTTAGATCCAATTTAAAGCTCAATCACTGGAGTAAACTAAAGCAAGAGATTAACTTTTATCATCACTAACAAAGGTGAATTAAAATAGAAGAGAGGGCTACCACTGTGTTCTTGTTTTACTGGACAAACACCAGCTTTAAGGGTATCAGATAGATAGATAGGATAGACAGTATCTATATATAGATACTATACCATTAAAACTTATGTTCATATGCAGTCAACGTTTCTGTAGATGGTTTGCTTTTTTTATATCTGCAAGTTCCTCCTTGAGACACGCAACTCCGTGTCTTACACTATACTCCCACCCTTCCTATTCACAGGCCTTGTTACTGTTATTTCTGGAAAGAGACTGCAAAGGAAAAAATGGAAGCAAACTTTTTGTGAGCACAAAATCATACCGTGCAAAGCTCAGGCAAGATGCGTGCTGGCAGAAAAAGAATGCAGTTTGTTTCATAGAATCATTAAATACTCTGAGTTGGAAGAGACCCATAAGGATCATTGAGTCCAACTCCTTTCTTTGAAGCCCAAGTACTAGAGATTCGTTAAATCAGCATTATAGTAGATTAGAAAGTGAGAGTTTCTAAACCTGACCAGCAGCAATGATACTTGCAGGAATTTTGTAGCACTAAAGTCTCCTCACCTCTGGAGCAGAATTTTACAAGATACCTTATCAGTAGCTCAAACTATATTGCAAACACACAAAACACATCCCCTGTGCCTTCAGTGGATTCCAGTAGAAGAACTAATCAACCTACATCTCTGAACTCATCTTGAAGGTGCTAAATTCCTGGGGAAAACCCTAAAAAAATTAGAATAAAGGCTGCAATGCATAGCAAATTGCATCAGGAATTAAGGACCACCACAGCCTGTGCTGCCATCATTCCACCTTTCTTCTCAAATATAATCTCAGCATGGCACAAATATCTGAAGTCAAGCAAAGACAAAAAGGCTCCAAACAGGCTTTCCAAACAGCAGAGGATGCAGGCAGACACCAGGCCCTTCCAAACAAAGGATAAGATTAAGAAAGCCATGACCCATTAGTCACATCTCTCAAGGCACTATAGCACGATGCTTGGAACTACACTAATAAGGGATATGTAAGGAACAGGATCGAAAAGAAGGATAGTTTAAGGGCTGAATGACTTCACTGTAATCAGAATGTTTGTTTTCTATTTTCAATTTGCTACAGACTTCCCAGATGATACCAGACCAGTTACTTAATTTGTCCATCAGTTTTTTAAGCAGCATAATAGTTACAGCTCTTCTTTCCCCTTCCCTGCATTTCCCTCTCCAAAATTTTTTCTTCTTTTTCTTACAGATTGGATCATCAGCTCCCTAGGACCATCACATCCCTAAGGACATCATGGACACCACACTTTCAGTCAAAGCACTGCTGAAATAGAAACATTTTTGATTATGCTTTTTTCAAAAACAGGCTTAGAAATTAGCAACCATCACCACTCAAATTCTCCATTTATTACTAAAACCTAGTTTATTAACATGCTTATTTATACAAATGAAGTTTTCAGACTGCTTGGGGGGGAATAAGCACTGCATTTTCTGTCGTAGTTTTAAACTAAACCAGCCTCTTATGGGCAACTCCCGTATTGGGATACATCACCCACTGATTTGGAAAAAGACTCGATTCTCCTCTCTATTGGCTGTTCAGAAAAACAGCCATGGCCTGCTATAGTCAGATCAAGGCCAGCAAAGGCTGGCATTGCATGCCAGGAGCCTGGCCCAAAGCCCAGTCATGTTCGAGCTATTAGAGATCTGAGGATGTAAAGGGAGACAGAAGCAAATGAAAAGAAAAAATAAATAAATAAAGGGAGGTGTTTAGAGGAGGGCTGGGAAAAGAAAAAATATGGGCCCTACTGGAGATTAAAACTTTGTTTGGTGTCCAAAATTCAATAGCAGCTCTTCTGTGGGTTGGCTCCTGCTTCACTACAAACAAGTTGGCCCCCCTTATAACCTGTATTAATTTATATAGCCACCAGTCATGCCAGAACCCGTATAAATCCCTGCGCTGCTGTTTGCCGAACGTTTAAGAGGCAGATCATTTTTGGTGAATCACTGGTCAGCCACTTGTCAATGATCTTCTTTCAGTTACTCAGGACACCTCTATCCCTACCCACTGCCTGTTCTCCAGCCAAAAAAGGTGCTGCCATCGTCCTGCCTGGGACAACCCCAGCTGAGTAACCGCAGAGGCATCCAGGCTCACCACGGAATGTCCCTAACGTGCAGAGGGAGCCCGGACTCATGGCCAGCTCGTCCATCCTGATCCCGATAAAGCAGCAATATACATGGGGGAGAAAATGTGTTCAGGGAATCAGGATGGGATCTCCCTCACTGCTCCCCAATGCACGCTCTTCACTTACGAGCCAGTTAAAAGCCATTTTCTAATTAACCCCAGCACTGTTTATTCATTATGGCAGAAAAAGATCATCTTTGTCACACTATTCAGACAGCAGTGACATAACAGTGTGGAATGACTGACTGGTGGATTGCTGTTAGGGACCCAGCTCCGCTCCCAAGAGACCTCTCTCTCCTAAACAGAAGCAAAAGAATGTACTGTTTTAGCAGGTAATTGTAAGTAAATTTATGCACCTCACAGACTGGGCACATGGGACTTGTGTTACTTGTAATGTATATACCACATTCTAGGGAGCTACACAAGACTGATCACCCAGAGAAGCTGAGCGCCATTGAGTTCTCCCCACCATGTGCAAAGACGTAAGAATTTCAAGCCACTCACTTTAAAATAATCAGCCACTTCCATTCCCACTCTGCTGGCTGCAGTTATCACATCACACCTGCTGATGCTGCCTTTGAGGATATGCACTACAAAGCACCATTTCTTTTCAAAACACAGTTTTTCTTTATCAGGACTCACTTTCTGCATTCCTTTTTTCCAGGTTACTCCTCCTAATGAGCACCTCTGAGGCTCAGGCTGCTTCTCTCCTAAAGTATTCAGCTGGGTTTACCCCAAATCAGTTCAGCTCTCTTGTTTGCTGACCAAACTGCTGATTCTTTCTGAATTCCCTTTGTATTACTCTGCCTTCCTTACAGTCAATGTAAACACATACCCTAAAAACACCAGTTCAGTGCAAATGCAAGAGAGTCATTTAACACAAGGACCGATAGATGCCAGAATAAGGATGAATTACCAGACAGCAAGTTACTTAATTATACCCCCACTAATTTAACATTAGTGTAATGACTGACAGCCCAGCAATTTCAGCTGGACACGTCACTTTTTCAGAAGCATTCCTGCTCTCAGATTGGGATCAGTGTTTCAAGTGGCTGAGGAGCGTGCTAAAAACACACGTCAGTAGCTTCCTAGGTGAATTCAGAAGAGCACAGGCAACTACACGTAGCATTCCCACTCTATAGATTACTCATCACATGTAAGTCTAACATACAATTTCGAGCGTCCTATTTTTAATGAGACAAATACATTAAATTGCGCAAACAAAACCAAGGATGTGACAGGCAGCACAAGAAAATGCCAGTGAATCACCTACAGTTGCAGAACAGCTCATCGAAGAAATGCACTAAAAAATGAAGACATCGATAATGAGCTCTTCTGCTTCATCACATCATGTGCCAATCCAGCCACTAACAAGAATCAGATTGGTAAAAATAGTTGGATCTAGGAAAAGATTCATTTCTTGTGCTGAGGAGGGAACTGCTTGCTCTAACTTGGGCAGCAGAAGCTGCCCCATACAGTGCTATAGCTACTGCAGTAACAAAGCAGGGAAACCAACGTCATTCAAGAGCCAAATCAGGCTTCCAGATTACTGCATCACATGTGGTCTTTATGGAAACCCAGCTATTACCTCAACGGGATGTTATCAATGATACTATATAATAATAATACCTTTCCCTGGTATTAGAACATTTGAATTGTAACAGAGCTATGAGAAAACCTCAACATAAGTCATACTGGGGGGTGGGGGAAGGAGAGTCACCACACTGTTTGAAGATCAATTTGCACCCACTAGACCCCGAAGTCTAATTACCATGAGAGGAGATCGCATCGGAGTACGCAGTCAATGCCTGCTTGTCTCTTAAACAGCCCCTCAGCTGATGCAGCTCCAAGAACATCCCTGGGATTCCCAAAGCGCCAGCAGGGATCAGGACTAACACCAGCTGCTTTCAGTCTGCTCTGGAAGAGTTTTACACTTGGTTTTACTCTTTTGTGAATGCATTTTCAAAATCTCACTCGCAAACTTAACCCCTTTTTGCCAGAGAGAGGTTTGTCAAATGATTAAATTTTGCTCAGTTACAGCAGAGAGGCAGCCTGAATAAAAAGTTGGGGATGGAGATTCTTCTGGGGTCCCTGCAACTGAGAAACGTCTGAGGTCCCTGATGATCAGGTATGGTTCTCTCTACCTTTCCATAGTGCATTTTATATGCCATAGAGGAAAGATGCTGGTCTACAGATTTGGTCGTATCTGCCATGCCCATACGAATGTTACACTGTAGCAGGGCTTCCAAAAATACACTAAAATGTATTGTATGCATAAATAAACTAGAGAATATTTCATCAGCTACCTTTCTTCCATCCTGACTGCAGAAAGAAACCCACTTTTAAGACCATGTTAAGAAATTGCATGCAAAACTGTTGCATCTGACACAGAGTACGCCAATGCCACTTGCTCCAGGATTAGAGAGACATGTTTCACTCCCCAAATTTTGCAGTGTTTAACTAACCTAAGTTGCATGTAACTGATGCACTACTGTGTAGTCCATGAAAATCCATAGTAGAAATCCAGAGTTTGGGCATCTGCACTTCAAAAATACACTGTTTATTTTCTCCATTCACCTGTTTATTCTTAATTGCTACTGGCAGCTTCTTTGGAATTTGCACCACTGCTGAACTTTGAACATTTATTAAGTCCTTATGGAGCAAAAGCAGCTCTGCAAGACTTTTGCACTTACTCTCACAGCCTTTATATTGTCACAGGCCATAAAATTCACACTTTGCTGATGCAATTGTGAGCTCGGAGACAGCATCTTGCAAAACCAGATCGACAGTGCAAAAGCACATCTGCTTCTATTTTGATAACTATCTTCACAAAAGAAATAACTTCTCCCTTTCAAAAGCTTCATACTTAGAACATAATGCAAAATGTAGCAAAGTTAACATGGGAAATGCAGGTCTGTGATTAGCAACACTTTTTGAAATATATTCCAGCATCATCTTGGAAGAAGTAATCCCCTAAGTAGCACAAGCTGCACAATGAGATATCATTAAGGGCATAAATGGGGCATAACTTCAATACAGATCCCATCTCAAGTATCATCAATATATTCATTTCTCCACAGAAATTAAAGAAAAAAACCCAGCCCTTTTTTTCCCCCCTGCAAAAGTTACAGTGCTCAGAGTGAGCTGGAGATGTACAGAATTTCAGAGCCCAGGTTTGGAATACTTTATAGTTATTAGAAATCGGGGTTTTTTCTTTGTCACTTGGAAAGCATTGGATTATTTCTGTGTGTGGTTTTTCCATTCTACAACTTGGGCTTTCAGAGGTGGGGTTTATGCTCAAATACTGCAAACAAAAAAAAAAATTGCTGGATCAACTTTGCTCAATATTTTGGAGAAACCATAATTTTTGACAGTCACCAACAAACAAAAATTTCAGCCTACTAGGTAGTTTTTGCCAAAGGCCATAAGCTCTGAAACAGTGTCATAATGGAAGATGGTTTGCATCCTTAACTGCAGAGCGGTTGCTCGTGGCGCCTGATCTATTAGACGGACCTTCAGAGATACATAGAACGAAGAGGCACTAGAGATTACAGCTGATCTTTTTTTCCTCTCTTTTTAACTAAAATTATACGCTGTAGTCCATCAGATGAGTTCCTGGCTAGAACTGTATCTGAAGGAAACTTTGTCTTCAAGCTGCAAGAGGAAACCAAAAATAGAGGCCTTGGCAGTCTGGGGCTTTCCTACCAGCCCACTTATAATGAACATAGGAAAGGACACGGTGGCCTACTTTTAAAAGGGTATTTCTGCCAAGTCACAATATAATAAGAAAAAGAATATATGGTATAACCAAAAAAATAAATATCTGTAGGTTATGGAAATTATGACTGATGACATCTCTTGCCCTTGTTGCCTGTGATCTATTTGAATATATACAAGACCTTAATTATAGACTTGCAGTAAATAATCAGGCTTAAAGCATGCTGTCATCCCAAATGGAGGAGCAATCCAAGAGTAGGAACCTAGTTGTATTAAGCAGAAGCATCAATATATGGGGGGCGTGGGTAACAGAACACAGCAGATAAGTTGACTCAAAGGCATCAAAACGTGTCCTGGTGCCTTTTAAGAGGCAATGTAGTCCCACGTACCAATTTTTATTAATTCATCCTTTTTCAAAACCAGAAAATTAGTCCTCCCTGATCATACACTGAAGCTGAAAATGCAGTAAAACTGCAGAAAAAGGCCAAATTCCTCAATATAAATCTGAAACACCAAAGCAAGCAGAGTTAGTTCACATGCTTGTCCCTTCTCAAGCCAAAACCATCTCACAAAGTAAATGCTTTTCCCTTCATTAAAACACAATACAAAGACATACCCTGTTGAAAGACCAAGGTGCTTAAGCATGCAACTTTCCTGAAGGTCTCAGGCCAGAAGGAGAAGCCATATCACTATTCTTCCATGCTGAAGAAAGCTCTCTGCTCCTACGGTACAGCACAGTACGTAACATCATATGCACTAATAGAGTTGGTAATCTTTGTCTGTTCTCTCCTAACGAGAGCCAGTTAGACAAAAGCTATTTGCAGAGAGCTCATCTCTCCCTGAAACAAGGAATTGGACAGAAGTAGTTAGCTCATAGTTCTGGAGGCAAATCAGGTTAGCAATGTGCTACACACACACATCTGATTTACTTTTCTATTGGGAGATTTTATTTCTATGCACTGTTACACCCTGTACTTTTTCAAGCACCCATCCAGGCTACCGAGAATAGACATGGATGTGTACACTATTCACCTTGTTAAAGTTCTTAAAACGTGTGTTCACTTTAATTAGTCTGAAGCATAATTTTTCCCTTTTCAGGGCTCATCTCTTATGCAAAACTACCAAATTACTGACAAATAGGCAGGGAATATCAACGTGAATGTACACGTGATGATAAAATGTAAAATGTGGGTTTTTGCAAATCTTCTAGAGCTGAAAAATCCAGTTATAAAATTATTATCCTTGCAAACACAGGACTTTGAAACAAACACACACTTTCTCCATAGACCAAACATACCTGATTATAATCAGTTCATCTAAAGAGCAGAGATACAGTAAATGCTGGCTACTGCTTCCCAGGAGAGAAAACTTCTTCCTTATTTGTGCACATCTCACTGAAAAAATTAAAAGCTGTTCATCTTTGAGACTGGATTTGACTGCAACACGTCTTGCATCTTGCATTTTTACAGGGAAAATGAATGTTTTGCTGTAAAATCATCATCTCACAAAGTTAGGAATTCACAGAAACAGGTTTCTCAAAAGTGATTCAGTTGTGATACAATAGAATTTGTCAGCAAAAGCATTCCAGAAAGCTTTGCTTGGCACATCTACTTATTAACATTATTTTACCTTAAAAGGCGTGCAAGAAACAAAGTTAAGCTCTAGTCTTACCAAAACAATGAAGCAGAGAGGTGGGAATCTTCAGCACGAAGATGACAAAGACCACGATGATTAGACCTGTCACAAGGGTGAAAGAGCATGGAGAAAACTGGAAAGCAAACACTATAATCAACCTTACGTGCCATACTCTTATAATCCTGACCCATTATTTGAAACCACCATATAAACACCTGAGCCTACTGTAGGGCAGGGTCAAAGAGAAGGGAGATTGGGAGAGGAATGAAGCACCTTTCTACCCCTCCAGACTGAGGGAGGGCCACCACATCCCGGGCTGTCCTCAGCACAGCCAACAGGCCCAAGGTCCATTCAGGCTTAGAGGAAGGTACTCAGATGTCACCAAGCTTAAGAGCATTTTTGCCAAAACCACAAACATAGAACTGATTTCAGATCCCAGCCTTGCCTAAGGAACCTCAAACATCTCTAAGATGGTCCAGCACCATCACTCCAATGTTATGATATAGACGTAACAGGTGTTTAGTTTTGCAGCCCTATATGAAAGGTCACAAATAGCAATAGCTTTTTGCAGGAATGGTTGAAATCTGACAGGAAACATTTAAATACTACAACTGGGACAGAGACAATTGTGCAGAAAATTGGGTAAAGCTTGTATACGAGTGCATCAGAAGTAGCACACAATGGCCCAGACCAGAAGGTCACCGTAGGGAAATAAAACACAAGCAAAAATTATCTTTGCGCCACATGCAGCCAACAGCTTGTATTCATGGCTATACAAACCTAGAGTTAAATATTGCAGCTGGGCTGACAGAAAAGCTCATTCTGTGCCCAGTAATAAGATGTATATCTATAGAAGCTAGAGCTAGCTGAATTTCACAATACATGAAGTGATCACTGGAGGGACCCTGTCCTTCCACATTCACTGTTACAGGTAATGACCCTGAAGTAATTCCCTCTACAGCAGGCTTTCACTTTACTCTGAAGTATTATGTATCCATCAGCACTAACATCACTAGAGCAAACTGATTGGAGTGGCGACTCCAAAGGCAAAACCAGGCAAGCACCTAACGCAATATATATGTGTAAAACGGTCTGCACAGACTGGGTAGTTCCTTCTTTTTCTCCATTTTGTGAGCAAAGCTCTTTAAAATTGGAGGTGGAGCGGAAACAAGTTGCAAGACCAAAGGAGCACTATGAACATCTACTGCAACCACCCAGAAAACAGGTCACAGAGCCCCACCTCCAGCAAAGGAACGCTGCACTCCCCCTTCCATCTAAATGAGACATTGTGCAGTACCTTGAGGCTGACCTAAAGCCTTTTAGTAAGAAGGCTCAATCTCAAGTTAAAATCCAAGTGATGATGGATTTATCACTTCCCTTGGTAAGCTGCTCCTATAGTTAATTATCCTTACTATTTAAGTCACGTCTCATTTCCAGTTTAAAAGAAATTGCTGAAGGCTTCGCAGTATTTTCTTCTACAATGTGTGTCCGTAAGCATGCATCTTTGTCTGTATGAACACACAGATCTGTTTAAAATAATCCCACTTGGATTCCTGAAGAAAAGTTCTTTTTCACATGCAACTTTGTACCATCGTTTGATCTCAGAAGTAGGATGGAGAACTTGGATTTTAACTCAGAACTGCTGTTGGACTCATACCTAGTTGTGCAGCAGGAGATTCCAGTACAGTAATCGACATCAGGCTTCCTAAAGTTGGGGACATCTAAACAAAAGCAAACCAACAGCCAACACTCAATTTTCCCTTATAAAATTAAAAATTTCCTTATAAAATTAGAAGTTTCTGCTACATTTTTAGAGACAACACAGAATCTGTATGTGTACTTCAGCAGTTAGTGCTGCATATTTTACATTTTAATTGTGCTGGCCTCTCTTTATAATCATTAAATGTATGCTCACATACAAGTTTACATACAAGCTGTGAGATGTCCTGAGAAAAGACTTTTCAGCCAACTTCCAACTTATGGTCCACATGAATTTTTCTAACCCACTCTCCACCCACATAAAGTCCTAAAGCTTTTACAGGATTTTTTTCTTCTTTTTTTTTTGTTTAGTTCCCCCATCCCCACCCCAATGTTGTTAAGATTGCTAATATTTATTTTCTGAAGACTTTTGAAAAGGCTGGAGGATAGGGAGAGGTATCGAGGAGGCTTCAAGAAAAGAGAGAGCACTTCATCTCCGTTCCTGCGAAGTTTCTGCTCTCCAGCTGCAGTCTCTCTCACAGACGATGAATCATATGCCTAGAAAGAAACTACATATCTGAGTAAACCACAGTCAGTTACTGTCTCTGTTTGGTTATATATTAGGTAAACCTACCCAATCAAAGCTCATCAGCTGACACAGAAGCCAGGGGAATTAAAACACAGACATGCAAAAATTCTTGTAAATTATTAGGAAGGTCATACAAGGCCTTAAATATTGAGAAAAACAAAACAATCTATTAATAACTGAAACACTGATAAAGTTTCTGCATAGTCTAAAAGAGAAGAGAGAATCAAGAGGTAAGGATTCCAAGTTTTTGCGGTCAGTGAATTTTTAATCTGATATGAAAACGCTTGCGTGCCTCCATGTCCTGGGACAACCAGGATTCAGGGTCCGAGAGACAGTTCAACTGGGGGTAAGCGTATTAAAGGATTATGGACAAGGGGGAAAAATAAAGGTAAGCAAAACACTAAATTATTCTAGTCGCATGTGAAATGAGACGTTTATGCAACATCAGAAGCAGATGAGTTGGCAACAGTTAAACCATGGCCTGACAGGTCCAGCCTCTATCGTTTCTACATGCCCCACTGTTTTCATCAGACCTTTGTGATTTTCACTAGAGGAGATCAGAAACACGCTTTTCAAGTTCAAGCACAGCGTCTGGAGATACAAAACTACCAGGAGGGCTATCGGGAAAGAAGCAGCAGGGTACACAAGGCAAAAAAGAAATGGGGATGTCCTGCCAAGCTGTGCTTAGAGAGGTGTAGAGATACCTTTGCAGCCAGGGCCATGCATCCCACTGCGAAGCATCCCTCTACATGCCCATCTGCCAGAGCCCGCAGCAACCATGATTAAATGAGTTTAGCCTGTGCTGGCAGTTAAACAGCATCTTCGGGAAAACTATGGCGTTGTATGCAGTGTAATCTGATGCAGTCAAAGCTTGTGTCATCTCAGGTCAGAAATTATAGGGAAAGGCGAAACTGTGGGGTTTGTTTGTTTATTTGGTTTCAATATGCGGCCAGTGCAAAGATCAACTGTCAGATGGAAAACGTTGGTTGAGAAGTACTAAAGAAAGAAAATAGTCCCAAGAGAAGAGAGGTTTCTGTGCCACAGCACATAAAAACCCACAGGTCCCCAATCTCTTTTAAGGCTCTATCTGTGCAGGTTTAAACCAGATTCCCTACAGATCCTAGAAAAACTGCTTCGTATTATATCCAAATCCTAGCATTAGGCTGTAGAGCTGGAAGGCATAAGCCAGTTTGCGTTGGGAATAGAAAAGCCTCCCTCAACACCAAGTTATAGGATAACTGTCCTTTCCAAGAATACACAAACTTCCTGCTGAAGAAGCATCTGGTGCTAGCCGCTGGCTGGAATGAGACGCTGAGTTGAATGAACCAGCAGCCAGACTGGTAACTAAATCCTATGGCTCTGGTGAGCACCCAGCGGAGATACTCCTTGGAGGAGGGCATTTTCCCGTTCAACTGCAAGCCATATGTCGGGAATGAAACGTCAGCTTCAAAAAATAAATAATCACGTACCATGCTACTGTTGTTTGTGAAACAGCCTGGCTATCGTTATACACACAGCAACAGCTATCAGCCTTGCTTCTTTGTTCCACTTTGAACTGTATCTAATAATTAGAGCCATCATTACCTTGTCCACAGCTTATGAAATACTTCAGTGCTGTTTGGAATGAGGTTTTGTTGTTGGGTCAGCACGGTGGTGTCAGACCCGCCTTGGGGCCAGGCTCCAGGGGAGGTTCAGGTTCACTTTGCCTTGGTAGGAGTCCCTGTGTGCCAGTTCTGGCAGCCAAACTTTGCCTGTGCTTTCAGCACACTCACATGCATGTGAACCCCCCGAGAGACAGCTGCAGAGGTATGTTCCTGGCGCAGTAAAATTTACCTCTCATCAGCCTTTGAGATGTTGTTACAAAACCAGCACTGGCTGGTAACACCGTCAGGGATTTTTATATGCCAGCACTGGCACTGAATGCAGCCTAAAGTCTCTGTGAAACCAGACTGAATCTCTCCAGAGAAAATGGAGGTACAACACGTCGGGCCTTAGGAGCATGCTGAAGTTGAAACCAGCTCTTACATCACCCAGTACAACCAAGTGCAGCCACTGAGGCCCAGCCTCTGAAGGGAAAATCCACCTCTCCTCCCTTGCAATGGGAACTTGCAGACAAGCCTGAAAAAAAAGCACTGAACGCTTCTCCTGTGAAAATCTCAACCTCCTTACAGCTGTCCTTCAGCCTGTAATACCAAAGTATCACATCACTGGGGTGGAAAGAAACATCAAACAGCTAAACAGAGATGAGAAGATAGAACAAGAGAGCGTTCATGCCTCCTTGACAGGTCTGCCAAACAAGATAATTTAAAAGAGTTTTGCCATGAAATAAAAATCTGGTGAGACCTGCAAAGCAGTGGTGGCCTGCCAGCCCAGCCAAAGAGCCACAGGAATGTCGAATCAATGCCTCAGATGTCCACTGTGTCTAAATATACATTAAAAAGCAAACATAGCACATGAATAGAGCAGTTGAATCTGTGCTGCTGGGCCTGATGCACTATTTCCATCAGCCCCTATGCAAAATACAATGCAACTCATGGCAGCTTTGAATACAATGAAGGTAGAGGACATGATGAGATGTGATGCCTTTCCCTCTCTACTCCCCCACCCCCATTTGGAAACATAACATGCAATGACAGGGTACTCAGTTACTCTGAAAGTTAAGTCATAGAATCACTTAGGTTGGAAGAGACCTTTAAGATCACAGAGTCCAACCACAGCCTAACCCTGCCTGGTCCACCTCTAGACCTTGTCCTCAAGCACAACATCTACGTGCCTTTTAAATACCTCCAGGGATGGTGACGCCATCACCTCCCTGGGCAGCCTGTTCCAATGCCTGATGTATCCTTTCAGTAAAGAAATTCTTCCTGATAACTAACCTCAATCTCCCCTGGTGCATTTTTAAGCCATTCCATCTCATCCTACCGCTTGTTACCTGAGAGAAGAGACCAACCCCCACCTCTCTACACCCTCCTTGCAGACAGTTGTAGAGAGCAATGAGGTCTCCCCTCAGCCTCCTTTTCTCAAGACTAATAAACCCCACCTCCTTCAGTTCCTCCTTACAGGACTGGTGCTCCAGACCCTTCACCAGCTTCATCGCCCTTCTATTAAAATAACATGAACAAGTTTAGTGACATTTTTCAGGATGGGATGCAACCCCAAATGGAAAAAGCTACATGTCAATGATGGACTGATCTCTGTCCTTATTTTCTCGAGGCACGAATTATGGTCAGTATTTCAGTTCTTATACACAATCTGCAAGCTCTGTGAACTCTCATAGATCCATGCTGACATACACCACCAGAAGATTTGTCCATTTCATGTACGACTGTGACTAATACATTGGAATGGAAGGCTGAAGTCTAAGCAAGAAAAACAAGTTATTAAAGGCACCCAGTCCACAGGCTAGCTGAACAATCATTGAATGAAATCCAGAAGCTAAAAGTTTGGACTTAGTCCATTTGCAGCTCCCATGGGACTGGAGAACAAGCAGCAAATACCAGATTGCAGTTCACCCTTGCTTTTATCTCTCCCACCTTGTTCCCATTCTCAGAACGGCACCAACAAGATGATGAATGTTATTCTGCAGTGACCCCTGCTCTGTAGAAACAGCATGGCAATCCCTCCCACTCCCTCCACTCCCAACCCCTTTTCTCCTCAAGAATCACTTTGAAGGTTCATAACATTCAGCCCTGAAGGCAAGAGGGTTTTTCCAATGTAAATTTCTTTTGGTCACCGCAATATGAACAGAAATCTTGGGCAGCTCTGTGCCGCGACAGGGTTTTCATATTTCCTTTGCCTGCCCAGCTATTTATCATTTTCCAATAATCCTATGCCCTGGAGACAATAACACTCAGCAAATGGCCTTACCTCTCCTCCCCCTATCCCACACACACAATAATGTTTCCATGCCTGAAAGTTTGTCCGTCAATGCTGATCGGAAAGAAAGATGTTTATCTCTACATATGGCAAGCCACAAAAGTTAGAGATGGAAAAAGATCTATTAGATCATTGAGTCCAAAACTCTGCTAGTGAAGGACAGAGCCCCCAGAGAATACAAAATTGTTTTTAAGCAGATGCAATAAATCGTCCATCATGATGTGGTGGCCAACTGAGATATTTCACATCCTTAACTTTGAGGTAGGAGATGCTGCAATATGGAAGTTTTTCCTCCTTTCCCAACAGATTCATGATACTAAATTTGTTGTTGGTTTCTGTTAATACGCTCTAGTTTCCAAAAGACAGACCAACCCACAACCAGAATTCTTCCGTCACTGCCTGATCCTAATTTATTTAAGATACTTGCTGAAGTCATCACTTGGACTGCTCTCAAATGACCCCAAGCTAGGATCACATATGGAAATATGGAAAAGCAATATGTTGCAACAATCCAACAATATCCTTCCAATTAAATCTTAAACTTTGGTAGGTTCAGTCGAATACCACCTCTTTGCCCTAGCGCCTGTCTTTTGTTTGTTCAAGGGCTCACACTCAAATTCAATGCTCTGAAAACGCCCTGCATGCACCAGGACCAAATTATGAGTGAGGCTTCACCACTCCCCTCTATTGCCATTCAAGGGATAGGGAAGGAACAGCCAGAACTCTGCTTATGGAAAATACAGAAGGACAAACATCTCTCAGAGTAATTCAGGTATCTAAGAACGCCTGTGAAACACGTCCTGAGAGTCTCATTCTGTGAACAGTCACGTCTAGGCACAGTGCCTGTTTGTACCTAACAGATCACGCCTGATAACGGCATTTGGGAAAGGAATAATCTCAGCAGAAAAAGTAGCTCCAAGGTCACAAGTATGACTCTGTGTTCGGATACAGTTCCAAATAGGTATTTAAATTACAGAGCACATGGACTAGACATTCATTAGTATCAGATTCATTAACATATTTTGGAAATTAGAAAGTTCAGTTCAATGTTAAATCTAGAGCTCTGAGCAGTGTTGCAGAAGTGAGATCCCTCAAGTTCCAAGCTCACCTGGGACTGCCTATCACTTTACCCCAACTAAAGACACGAGCAGGGACATGGCGTGCATGTGCACCTCACTGACCCTCTGTAAACTCTAAGGCTGTGATATTTCAATAGTCCACTGTGCTGAGCTGCATTAGAACCAGTCAGCACCTTTTGGGAATGCTTTAAGTGTTTCAATCAACATGCTTTTTCCCAGCAATAATTAACAGATAGATAGGAATGATCAGAGTAACCTCAGGCAGCTGCACATCAATGTCCTTAGTTAAAAGTGGTTCTGAAAGCACTGAAGAATATTCATCTTTTAAACAGATCTAAATCCAGATTTCCTAGAAAATAGGAATAGTTGCTGGTGACTATTCCTCCTCACGTCAGAGGACACATCTTGTTTCATGCTAGACTCAGCTTTCCCGACATCCAGCGAATAAGTGCAACAGCTATGGACCACTGCAGCCTTACTGACTTCTACATCAAGACCAGGCTAACACAGCCAAGCGTTTTCTATACAGGCACTAGCAGCATATACATTTAAAAATAAATAAAACATATTGCTCCACTAGGAAACAGAAAGTGAGCTCTGTGACAGATGTAAGTCGTATCTGTTCTCAGAAAGGATTCAGATTTGACAGCAATAAGGACAACGAAAAACGAAATGGGGAGTTTGTCTGTGCTACCTAATGCTTCACACAAAATTCTTCAGACCATTCACTTTCCATTTTATATATAATCCTCAATATAAGATTTGACTTTATATATTGACATACTGGTTCCCGGGAATCTGGTCCAAAATTGCTCTCTCATCTCCCCCTGCCTCCACCCAAACCCTTTTAAAAGTAATATTGACATAAGTGCAAGCAGTAGCCCTTCTAAATTAAAACTTCTGTATATAGCCTGGGCATACGGCACAGAGCTTACAAGGCTCTGTTAGGGACATCAAATACATTTGGAAAGACTGTGGTTACACTGTCTGGGGTATTAGTCAAGTAATGTATTGCCTGTCTGGAACTTGTGTAACAAGCGCTAGCAAATGAAGTGCTCAAATCATACTGCATCGTGCAGTCAAGTTTTGCTGGGTTAGAGTCACAAACAGAGGAAATCCTGCAGACTATGCCCCAACTTATGTCTCAAGGACAGAGCTTGGGCAAATCACAGAGTTTGTTGTTTATCAGAATGAGGATTGCAAAGACTGGCTTTGTGGTCTGCTCTTGAAAACCCAGGACAACGTTCAACTGGTCCATCTCTGCCGCCACTGGAATCCCTTGGGATTTGCACATTAGGAACAGGTTTTCTGCAAAGCCAGAGGACTAAGACAACATGAAATACTCAAAATTGAGGCCTAAATATTCACTACCAGATCCACTCATCCCACAAAAGATTATTCAAGGCTTTTCAGGCTTGAAAAAGAGCAATGAAATCTCCATGTCTCGTTCACGTTTGGCACCAGCTGATCCCAGCCAGGAGCAGAGCCACAGGGTTACCGCAAGTTAACTTCTTGCACTCATAACTGGCCCATGGAAATTCTCATTAACCTTTCAATAAAGAAAAAAGGGAAAAAAAGAAAAAAGCAAAAGGAGACATTTCAGAGACGAAGAGCTGGTATGGGGAAAGGGAAAGAAAACCTACCTGCAAAATATTGCAGACACTTAAATTTTCCTCTGAATCTACACATACTTTTCTTTACATTTCCTTTATGCCACATGACACTTAGAATTCTAGATTCTTTATTTTACCAATAAAATTACATTTAAAAAGAAAAAGTAACAAAAACCTGTGAAGAATAAAGCCCAGCAGCATGACATCATTCCCTGAATGACAGAAAGAAAAAAAAAAGGGGGGTATCAAGCTCTGAAAGTTTCAAATTTTGCAAAAATTATTAAAAAATTAAGTAACAGTAGGCAACAATTTCCGTTTTAAAAGCAGGCAATTTTCCCTCATAAGAAGTGCAAAAGCATCTCAGAGTCATAGGGTGCTGAAAAACAAATTATCAAGTAAAAAAATTGAACCAGATCTATTTCTTATATCTTCGCCTGACCCAAAGAGCAAAAATAAATACCTTCTGAGATTTTCAATCTAGTTTTACAGTCCCAAAAGACTTGAATCATTAAAATATCATGTAAGCTTTTATTCGGACCAACTACTTTGAAGTCCATCTGTTTATATCAGAGTTGGCCTCAGCTAAAATCTGAGAACAAAACACACACACTGTGTGATGCTGAAAACAGATCCAAGTTTTCTTGATTGGCCCCTTTTCTACCATTTGCTTGGAGACCATTAGTCAAAGCCTCTCTCCCCCAAATGACGTGGGGGAGTACCTCTTTCATGGCACCCCCTTGAGACCTCTAATACAACAACAGGCCCGAAAAATTACTCTCTCATCCTGATAGCAGAGAACAATAGTAAGCAGTGCTCAGTCCTACAATTCTCTTCCATCCCTATTGCACCCAGGTACATCAATCTACTTTTCCAGCCAGCATCCCACCAACAGCCACGCAAGCGCATCAGGGAGAGTTTAATTTTCACAAGACACTGTCTGTACTCAGAGATAATCCCCTGTTGCACCCAATGCAAACGATAGGGTGAGGATGCAGTTCCTCATCCCAGACTACAGGCAGGCATTGGGACACTCTACTCCCCGGTGTAGCATTTGGGTTTTTTCTCTAGTTAGCTTAACTGTGCTACAAAAGAGGCTTGCAGCTGACTCCTTCTCTAATTGCATTGGGTGGGAACTGTAAATGTTGCTTTTCCAGTAAATTTTCCCACCTCCCAGGTACCACTCCACACGCATACACACACATGCTTTCAGTCACACGCATACACATTTGCCTTTGGATATTTCCAACCTACCCAACCTAAATAAGGAGAACTTTAAGATGTATTTTCTCTCTCCCTTGATGTGGCAAGATTCACAGGCTGTGGAAAAAGAGGCTGGGACAAGACACGGTTGCATCTGGAGCGGGGGAGGCATTCTTTTTTGTGGTCGTCTGATGAATTATCAAAGCCGACTTGTAAGGAGTTTGGGGCCCAGAACTTTGCACAGATAGAGATTTTCCTCTCTCCTTCCCTTTCTGTCTCCAACTGTCCTGGGGATTTGACTGAGTCATGTTACACTCGCTGTGACTTCAGATCAGTCGTATCTGGCTTTAATAATGTCTTTATTTTTACTGCTATTATTTTTGGCTGCCTGGGTATTCTTAAGAGCTTTGTTGTTGCACTCCCAGCAGAGGCAGCAGCATGCGCTCAGTGATGGGAGCGCAGAGATGCAAGAGACGCAAAGAGAGGGCTGAACTGGAGACAGAGAAGCCTGCGTGGAGTCTCTCTGGGCTTCGCTTAGGGCTAGCTCAGAGCTCACGTGGAAGCCCAGATAGGAATGCCTGGCATTCCCATCCCTTCACGCAAGATGACTTATGGCTCCCCACCTCAAACGTCTCCCCAACTGGGCTGCACAGAAATTTGTTTTAATAGACATCAAGGCATTGGGGGGGAGGGAGGAGTGGAGGTAAAGACCTCCTGGGACACGTGAAATACATGTCCAAATGGTGTGGCTGTGATTCAAAGCAAAACAAAAACCAACCAACCAACTAAAGTCAACCTCAAAGGCTGCAGCTGACAGGAAATCCCTCTGGGGAGGTCCAGGTGTTAGGCAAAGGGAAAAAAAGAGGGTTAAAAGAAACCCAAAAAAACCTAACACACAAAACTCCCCTCACCCTTCTCTTTTTACCCCCTTTCAGTAGCCACTTTTAGAGCCTGAAGCTACATGAGTGTGCTCGAAAAGACACAAGGGAAAAAAGGGAAGGAAGGATTTCCACACTTCAAGGCCCTTCCATTACACTGTGTGTTTATTAATTTATTTCTAATAAAAGAGACAGTACGCTCCAACTTTTTATAGGAGTGCAAATATGAAGCTAAAGAGCTTCCTGCCCGAGGAAGGAGGCAGAGAGGGGGGAGAAAGAAATGGAATGGCTTATTAGTGGCTACATTTCATCTTTCAAAGGATCATCTTGGAGACCATCCCAGAAGGATCCTGCTGTGTTTCAATAAAGTGACTAAGGGGATCGAAAGCCCAGTCAAAGCACCTAAAGAATGAAGCCAAGAAGGCAACCTATACCATTAGAGATTTATTTTATTCATACACAGATGCAGAGGGCTAGGGGAAGGACTGTAGAAACACATCTTGAAGGCACAACATGCTGGAATAACACAGAAAGCTTTAGGGAATGCGGCTCCTTGCCCATTTCACCGGTAGAATATATAAAATATATAAATGAGTTCAAAACTTCCTTGTGCAAATCAGTTCCGCTACTAAAATCCTTAGATCTTTGTGCTAGGGATCTCTGAAAACAGGCCTTGGAAGAAACAAAAGTGGCTTTTATCTACAAGCATAACTTCATTTCAGCTACTTACCAAAAATATTCCACTAGCATTCATAATACTTTTTCTTCTTTGTGTCAGCCATGCAAAGCACAAAGCCTCCAACACCTACAGAATGTCCCCAGAAGCCAAACTAACACATATTTATATAAAAGGGATGGGGAAGTTCAAGACAGGAAGGAAAATATACATTTCAAACATCTTATTGCAGAGCAGTAACAATAACACGCACTTTATGCAGCCATTGCTATACCACATATAATGACAAGCCAAACAGCAGAACAGAATAATTTTGGCAGGGGGGAAGAGAAAAAAGACACACACTGGATGGAAAAACAGAAAATCTCAAACTCCTGAACACAGATTTTTCATTAAAATCAGCAATGGTTTATGAACATGAAAACAGACACGAGTGGCATCAGGTCAATCAAGCATATATTGTTGTGTGCCCCATCTTTGGGTTGGACACTGTCATTACTTAAAGTAACCTGAAAAACACTCATCTTCTCATTCACTCATCCCCCATCAAGCAATTACTACAAACATACAGTCTCTCCAAATTGATGAGATTCCCAAAAAGCCTCTGAAACTTGTAGTTCTTCCTTCCTTCTTAAGCTTCACCTCTGTCCTTCACTTTACTTCCCCACCCAACTCCTTCAGTCAGTCTTCAGATAGATGTTGCACAAAGGTAGGGGATGGGACTTGACCCAAACATGCAGATGGGGAGGGCAATTATCAAATATTTTTCTGTGGCTCACTCCCCAGACCTACATGAAAGAGCAGTGCTGGGTTGCAAAGGGAACAAGGATCATACCCTTCCATGCTCTTTCACCTACTCTGGATACAACATGCCGTTTCAGCCAGAGCACAGCTGTGCAGTCTGAAAGGTTTCTTCCCAAATGCTTAAGCTTCCTTCCATCCTCTGTTTATATGTTTTGTATCAGAAAAACCCATTTTCAAAATTAGACACTATTGTCTGAGGACACACCAGAACTTTGCAGAGAGAACTCTGAAATCATAAATATGGACTTTTCCACTCCACAAGCATCATTATTCCTACTTATTATCTTCTTTAAGAAGTACCAATGGTGGTAAGAATATAAGTGTGAGAGTCAGAGTAAGCACCTTGATGTGCTCCTCAAAACCAATGCAGGGCGTTTACAGGTAATGTGTGTGTGGGAGGGTTTGTTACTCCAGAAAAAAGACGAGAAGCAGAAGTATAGAAGCTAAAGAAGTCAGAAGTTATGCAGCTCCAAAGGGTAACTGTCTGGAGGAACACTGAAGAAATTCCATGGTTTAATAGCTTTATAGATAGAGATATGATGCAGCTCTAGGAGGCAACTACCATTGTGGAAAGAACAAGAATCTATTGAAGACCATCTTATACAGCAGAAACCCAGATGTTCTCTCACCCTACTTGGCAGTAAATACATTTCAGCAAGGAAGAGCTTGCTTTTTTTGGGTTCTGAATATGAACCTTTGTACCCACAGACCTTGTGTTCTTTACACATTTTTAGTGTAAAAACCACCAACCTTGGATGCACACAGTTCAAGGCTGAAACAGGTAAATAGTCACGGCCAAAACCTCATTTCAGCATATCCTAATAGTCCATTTCCTATTTGCCTAACTTCCTGAGCATCTTGGATTTTAAAATAAACAAACCATCATATCTACTTGGCCTCAATAGGTTGTAGAGATACTGTATGATTTTGGACATTTTATCATTTTTTTCTTAATTATTGCCCCTTCTCCCTTTATAGGCCAGAGTCTTTGGTCAAGATTGAAGTGTCTATATTCAGTTAACATATTTTACCCATTCATGGTGAGCAAAGCTCTGCTGATTTCAAACACAGCAGCTGAAAACCTGTTTAGGGCTCCTCAGAAGAGGGGGCTGCTTCCTTTCATCTTCCATTCAGGGAGTGATTTTAAAGAGTGCGTCAAGCAAAGATTACCTATTAGGAAATTGTGCTTTGTTGGGTTTGCTTTTTTATTCCTC